>CAKXYN010000300.1:0-539545 GCA_935064755.1 Tragelaphus eurycerus
TTTGCAGTTTTTTGAAGAATCTCCATACTGTTCTCCAAAGTGGCTGTACTAGTTTGCATTCCCACCAACAGTGCAAGAGGGTTCCCTTCTCTCCGCACCCTCTCCAGCATTTATTGCTTGTAGACTTTTGGATAGCAGCCATTCTGATTGGCGTGAAATGGTATCTCATAGTGGTTTTGATTTGCATTTCTCTGATAATGAGTGATGTTGAGCATCTTTTCATGTGTTTGTTAGCCATCTGTATGTCTTCTTTGGAGAAATGTCTATTGAGTTCTTTGGCCCATTTTTTGATTGGGTCATTTATTTTTCTGGAATTGAGCTGTAGAAGTTGCTTGTATATTTTTGAGATTAGTTGTTTGTCAGTTGCTTCATTTGCTATTATTTTCTCCCATTCTGAAGGCTGTCTTTTCACCTTGCTTATAGTTTCCTTTGTTGTGCAGAAGCTTTTAAGTTTGATTAGGTCCCATTTGTTCATTTTTTATTTTATTTCCAATATTCTGAGAGGTGGGTCATAGAGGATCCTGCTGTGATGTAAGTCAGAGAGTGTTTTGCCTATGTTTTCCTCTAGGAGTTTTATGGTTTCTGGTCTTACATTTAGCTCTTTAATCCATTTTGAGTTTATTTTTGTGTATGGTGTTAGAAAGTGTTCTAGTTTCATTCTTTTACAAGTGTTTGACCAGTTTTCCCAGCACCACTTGTTAATGAGATTGTCTTTAATCCATTGTATATTCTTGCCTCCTTTGTCAAAGATAAGGTGACCATATGTGCGTGGATTTATCTCTGGGCTTTCTATTTTGTTCCATTGATCTATATTTCTGTCCTTGTGCCAGTACCATACTGTCTTGATGACTGTGGCTTTGTAGTAGAGCCTGAAGTCAGGCAGGTTAATTCCTCCAGTTCCGTTCTTCTTTCTCAAGATAGCTTTGGCTATTCGAGGTTTTTTGTATTTCCATACAAATTGAGAAATTATTTGTTCTAGTTCTGTGAAGAATACCATTGGTAGCTTGATGGGGATTGCATTGAATCTATAAATTGCTTTGGGTAGTATATTCATTTTCACTATATTGATTCTACCAATCCATGAACATGATATATTTCTCCATCTATTAGTGTCCTCTTTGATTTCTTTCACCAGTGTTTTATAGTTTTCTATATATAGGTCTTTAGATTCTTTAGGAAGATATATTCCTAAGTATTTTATTGTTTTCATTGCAATGGTGAATGGAATTGTTTCCTTAATTTCTCTTTCTATTTTCTCGTTATTAGTGTACAGGAATGCAAGGGATTTCTGTGTGTTAATTTTATATCCTGCAACTTTACCATATTCATTGATCAGTTCTAGTAATTTTCTGGTGGAATCTTTAGGGTTTTCTACGTAGAGGATCATGTCATCTGCAAATAGTGAGAGTTTTACTTCTTCTTTTCCAATTTGGATTCCTTTTATTTCTTTTTCTGCTCTGATTGCTGTGGCCAAAACTTCCAAAACTATGTTGAATAGTAATGGTGAAAGTGGGCATCCTTGTCTTGTTCCTGACTTTAGAGGAAATGCTTTCAATTTTTCACCATTGAGGATAATGTTTGCTGTGGGCTTGTCATATATAGCTTTTATTATGTTGAGGTATGTTCCTTCTATTCCTGCTTTCTGGAGAGTTTTTATCATAAATGGATGTTGAACTTTGTCAAAGGCTTTCTCTGCATCTATTGAGATAATCATATGGTTTTTATTCTTCAGTTTGTTAATGTGGTGTATTACGTTGATTGATTTGCGGATATTGAAGAATCCTTGCATTCCTGGGATAAAGCCCACTTGGTCATGATGTATGATCTTTTTAATGTGTTGTTGGATTCTGATTGCTAGAATTTTGTTAAGGATTTTTGCATCTATGTTCATCAGTGATATTGGCCTGTAGTTTTTTTTTTTTGTGGGATCTTTGTCAGGTTTTGGTATTAGGGTGATGGTGGCCTCATAGAATGAGTTTGGAAGTTTGCCTTCTTCTGCAATTTTCTGGAACAGTTTGAGTAGGATAGGTGTTAGCTCTTCTCTAAATTTTTGGTAGAATTCAGCTGTGAAGCCGTCTGGACCTGGGCTTTTGTTTGCTGGAAGATTTCTGATTACAGTTTCAATTTCTGTGCTTGTGATGGGTCTGTTAAGATTTTCTATTTCTTCCTGATCCAGTTTCGGGAAGTTGTACTTTTCTAAGAATTTGTCCATTTCTTCCACATTGTCCATTTTATTGCCATATAATTGCTGATAGTAGTCTCTTATGATCCTTTGTATTTCTGTGCTGTCTGTTGTGATCTCTCCATTTTCATTTCTAATTTTATTGATTTGATTTTTCTCCCTTTGTTTCTTGATGAGTCTGGCTAGTGGTTTGTCAATTTTATTTACCCTTTCAAAGAACCAGCTTTTGGCTTTGTTGATTTTTGCTATGGTTTCTTTTGTTTCTTTTGCATTTATTTCTGCCCTAATTTTTAGGATTTCTTTCCTTCTACTAACCTTGGGGTGCTTCATTTCTTCCTTTTCCAGTTGCTTTAGGTGTAGAGTTAGGTTATTTATTTGGCTTTTTTCTTGTTTCTTGAGGTATGCCTGTATTGCTATGAACTTTCCCCTTAGGACTGCTTTTACAGTGTCCCACAGGTTTTGGGTTGTAGTGTTTTCATTTTCATTCGTTTCTATGCAGAATTTGATTTCTTTTTTGATTTCTTCTGTGATTTGTTGGTTATTCAGGAGTGTGTTGTTCAGCCTCCATATGTTGGTCTTTTTAATAGATTTTCTGTTATTGAGATTTACTCTTACTGCATTGTGGTCAGAAAAAATGCTTGGAATGATTTCAATTTTTCTGAACTTACCAAGGCTGGATTTATGGCCCAGGATGTGGTCTATCCTGGAGAAGGTTCCGTGTGCACTTGAGAAAAAGGTGAAATTCATTGTTTTGGGATGAAATGTCCTATAGATATCAATTAGTTCTAACTGGTCTATTGTATCGTTTAAAGTTTGTATTTCCTTGTTGATTTTCTGTTTAGTTGATCTATCCATTGGTGTGAGTGGGGTATTAAAGTCTCCCACTATTATTGTGTTATTGTTGATTTCTCCTTTCATTCTTGTTATTATTTGTCTTATATATTGTGGTGCTCCTAAGTTGGGTGCATATATATTTATAATTGTTATATCTTCTTCTTGGATTGATCCTTTGATCATTAGGTAGTGACCTTCTTTGTCTCTTTTCACATCCTTTGTTTTAAAGTCTATTTTATCTGATATGAGTATTGCTACTCCTGCTTTCTTTTGGTCTCTATTTGCGTGGAAAATCTTTTTCCAGCCCTTGACTTTCAGTCTGTATGTGTCCCCTATTTTGAGGTGGGTTTCTTGTAGACAGCATATGGAGGGGTCTTGTTTTTGTATCCATTCAGCCAGTCTCTGTCTTTTGGTTGGGGCATTCAACCCATTTACATTTAAGGTAATTAATGATAAATATGATCCCGTTGCCATTTACTTTGTTGTTTTGGGTTTGAATTTATATATCCTTTTTGTGCTTCCTGTCTAGAGAATGTCCTTTAGTATTTGTTGGAGAGCTGGTTTGGTGGTGCTGAATTCTCTCAGCTTTTGCTTGTCTGTAAAGGTTTTGATTTCTCCTTCATATTTGAATGAGATCCTTGCTGGGTACAATAATCTGGGCTGTAGGTTCTTTTCTTTCATCACTTTAAGTATGTCTTGCCATTCCCTCCTGGCTTGGAGAGTTTCTATTGAAAGATCAGCTGTTATCCTTATGGGAATTCCCTTGTGTGTTATTTGTTGTTTTTCCCTTGCTGCTTTTAATATTTGTTCTTTGTGTTTGATCTTTGTTAATTTGATTAATATGTGTCTTGGGGTGTTTCGGCTTGGGTTTATCCTATTTGGGACTCTCTGGGTTTCTTGGACTTGAGTGATTATTTCCTTCCCCATTTTAGGGAAGTTTTCAACTATTATCTCCTCTAGTATCTTCTCATGGTCTTTCTTTTTGTCTTCTTCTTCTGGGACTCCTATGATTCTAATATTGTAACGTTTAATATTGTCCTGGAGGTCTCTGAGATTGTCCTCATTTCTTTTAATTCGTTTTTCTTTTTTCTCCTCTGATTCCTTTAATTCTGCCATTCTATCTTCTAATTCGCTAATTCTATCTTCTGCCTCTGTTATTCTACTATTTGTTGCCTCCAGAGTGTTTTGGATCTCATTTATTGCATTATTCATTATATATTGACTCTTTTTTATTTCTTCTAGGTCCTTGTTAAATCTTTCTTGCATCTTCTCAATGCTTTTCTCCAGGCTATTTATCCATGATTCCATTTTGCTTTCCAGATTTTGGATTAATTTGACTATCATTATTCGGAATTCTTTATCAGGTAGGTTCGCTATTTCTTCCTCTTTTGTTTGGTTTGGTGGGTAATTATCCTGTTCCTTTACCTGCTGGGAATTCTTCTGTCTTTTCATCTTGTTTAAATTGCTAAGTTTGGGGCGTCTTTACTGTATTCTGGTAGTCTGTGGAGTTCTCTTTATTGTGGCGTTTCTGCACTATATGTGGGTTTGTACCGGTGGCTTGTCGAGGTTTTTTGTTTATGGAAGCTTGTATCGGTGTTCTGGTGGGTGGAGCTGGATTTCTTTTCTCTGGGGTGCAGTGGAGTGTCTAGTAGTGAGTTATGAGATGTCTATGCTTTTGGGGTCGCTTTGTGTAGCCTGTGTATTGGAGCTCAGGCTGTGTTCTTGTTTTTCTGGAGAATTTGCTTGATATGTCTTGTTGTGGAACTTGCTGGTCTTTGTGTGATGCTTGGTTTCAGAGTAGGTATGGAGGCTTTTAATGAGCTCCTGTCAATTAGTGTTTCGTGGGATCAGGGTATGGACTTAAGCCTCCTGGTTCCAGTTATTGGTCTTATTTTTACAGTAGTCTCAAAAACTTCTTCTTCTATAATGCATTCCACAACTGGACCACTCAGAGATGTTCACGGAATTATACATAGAAGGAAAAAGGGAGGAAGGAGACAAAGGTGGTCAGGAGGATAAAAGGAGGGAGTGTGAAGGAGAGAGACAGATCTAGTCAGTAATCAGTAAAGAAAAGAAAAAAGGAAAGGAAAAAAGCAAAGGACCAAAAGGAAAAAAGAAAAAAACAAAAAAACAAAACAGGGTCGCAAAAGTTATATCTAAACGTGGAGATTAAAGAAGTACTAGAGGATAAAAAAAAATAAAAATAAAAGAAACAAAACAAACAACAACAAAAAAAAAATTAAAAGGAAAAAAAAATTTTTGTTTTCCTTTTTCCAATTAAAAAATAATAAAAATTTAAAATATATATATATATTAAAAAAAGAAAAGAAAAAAAAAAGGAAATAATGATGGTAAAAATAGTAACAATATATATAAGAGTTTCTCTATTATTGTTGTGGGTTCAGTTCATTTTCAGCTAGTTCCTTGTTCCGGCTTAAATTTCTCAAGATCTATAGGCCCCTTTCTCTGTGGTTGGTCTGTATAGTTCTTTGTTCTGTGCACGGTTCGATGGTGTTCTGGGCCAAGGCCCGCCACTCGTGTGGTCGGCGCTGCACAATCTGGATTGCCGGCCCAAACTACTCCAGTTAGGCAGCACTCCAGACAATCAGGCGAACGAAGTCTGCGCTGAGGCCCGCAGAGGGGGAGGGGCCGGCGACGGGAATGGCGGGCGGGCGGGTGGGGGAGGGGATGGGGTGGCCCTCGTGGGAGCCGCCGGCACAGCGGGCGGGGGCACGCCTGCGCGGGAGTGGCCGGCGGGGGAGCGTCCAGTGGGGGGGAGAGTCCCGCGGGGGAGTGTCCCTCTGGGGAGCGCCGGCAGGGGAGCGTCCCGCGTGGGAACGGCCAAGGCGTCTCCCTGCCCAGCCCCGGCTCCCCAATGGCAGATGCGGGCGTTTGCAGCGGTGCTTTTCCGCTGCGGAAGTTACCGCAGGGCCCGCAGTCTGTGGGTTCTAATTGCTCAACTGTTCTCCTCCCTGTTATGATAGTCTCCGTGTTTCCCAGGTTCGGCGCAGATTCCGCAGGGAGAGTGTTTCCTGGTGTTTGGAAACTTCTCTTTTTAAGACTCCCTTCCCCGGACAGAGGTCCGCCCCTCCCTCTTTGTCTCTCTCTGGCTTCTATATTCTTTCCTACCTCCTTTAGAAGGCAGTGAGTTGCTTTTCTGGGTGTCCGACGTCCTCCGCCAGCACTCCGAAGCTGTTTGTGGTATTTACTCGGCGCCCAGATGTCCCATTGATGAATTTGTGGAGGAGAAAGCGTATTCCCCGTCCTAATCCTCCGCCATCTTAACCGGAAGTCTATTTGTCTTTTTAATAAGTCTAAAAGTTCTTGTTATATTTATGTAAAACTTTGTAAATACATTCTCTCCATCTGTAATGGGGTTGAAGAAGAAAAAGGATCTCTCTTTTCATTTTATTGTTCAATTTTCATGTAAATTTCTCTGCATGTTTATTTTTGTCATTATCTTTATTTATTTCTTTATCTCTGGTCTTCTATCCCAGATTTTTCTTTATCACAGATAAATTTGTGTGTGTGTGTGTGTGTGTGTGTTTATTGTGGGTCAGATGGTATTGCTGCTGCTGCTGCTGCTAAGTCACTTCAGTCGTGTTCGACTCTGTGTGACCCCATAGACGGCAGCCCACCAGGCTGCCCCGTCTCTGGGATTCTCCAGGCAAGAACACTGGAGTGGGTTGCCATTTCTTTCTCCAATGCATGAAAGTGAAAAGTGAAAGTGAAGTCGATCAGTCATGCCTGACTCTAGCGACCCCATGGACTGCAGCCTACCAGGCTCCTCTGTCCATGGGATTTTCTAGGCTTCTCTCTATTATCGTTAGTCTGAAAATATTAATATTTCAACTTTATTTTTTAAAGAATCTTATCTTGGAATATAATTTTAGGTAGAAAATTTCCCCCAATAATATGTTTTATTCTATTTTATTCTGATTTCTATGTATGAAAAGTCAGCTATTGGTTTGTTTTATGTTTGAAAGTAATCTTTTTTCTCTTTCTCAGTGTTTATTTAGACTCTTTTTACCCCTACATTTATATAGTACTACCTAAGTGTGTATTTATTTATATATTCTATCCAGAATGATTTTATATCATTCTAAAATTTTAGAAAGTCATTGGCTCTTCTATTTTCAAAATTGACCAATATCCCTTTCTCTCTCTCTCTCTTTCGAAGACTCCAGTGAAATACACAATTCTTATACTATTTCTTTTCCCTTACTCTTTTTCTCACTTTTTTTTTATTTGCATCACTAAGATATATTTTGATAATTATTTTCTGACCTATTTCCTAATTTACTATTTGAGCTGTGCTTATGTTGCTGTAAAATATATCCATTAGTGCCTATTTATTTTATATTTAGTTTTATCATTTGTTGTCAATAGCTTGATAGTTTGTTTTACTAATATCTAAAGTCCTCAATCCTATATATTAATAGTTCTTTAAGCAAAATACTTTTCAGCCTCTATTTAATAATTGCATATCAGGAGCCACTGACGGTCTTGTTTCTGTTCTTATCTGCTTTCTTGTTTTATTTGTTTAGTTGTTTTCATATCTCCTCATCTACTTTTGATACTCTATCTTGTGAAGTGGATATTGAATTTTCAAAATTGCAAAATTAACTTAAAGCCTGTAATGACTTTTATTCCCGCCAAAGAAAAATTTTCTTTGTTCCCATCAGGTTCCTATATAGCAATATTCCAGAATTATCTTGATTAAACTTCAGACAGATTACTTAAACTAAACTACAATCTTTACAAGGGCCTCCCTTCCCCATACTGGACAGTAAGTCAGTGTCCAACTTTGAGGTTTCAGCCTAAAGTGAAGAGTTCAGAAACTCCCTATGGCCTTCACATTTGGGCAGGTTCTAGATTTCAGTCTCTTTCCTCCTGGTCTATACAGACTGTCATTCTTTGTATCCAATCTCTTACTCTTGCAGCTGTACAAAAAGCAGCTCTAAAATCTAGACATGCTTTTCTTTTCTTCATCCTTTTCTTAAACACATACAATCAGGTCTCAATATCTTCTTAGCTTTCCAATAGAGTCAAGTAATATTTTTTCCCCAAGATTTGTAATTACTGTGATTGGGAGAATTGGTTTAAATTATCTATTCTTCCTCTACGGGGGGTGGGTGGGGGGAGGGGGTGGGAATCCAAACATGTTTAGAAGGTGCTCAATAAACACTTAGTGGAAGTATAGAATAATTGTTAATTCTGAAAGAAAAGTAACATATAAGTATATTGATTTAATTATAAAAATTAGAAAGAACAATATATTCAACTGGACATAGAGTAGCTATAGTTTTGTATTCACTTTGCTACATTTACATTCTTTACTGTACGTGGCAGTTATTCTCAAATGATTCTAATAACCAAAAAAAGAAAATTAACTGCTGCTAAACACTGCAAATTTTGAGTTATGCACTGAAAGTAATATTACAACACATAAAAATCAAAGAACTTTATTAATGACAATGAGGAGAGAGTATAGATAGAAATAAAAGTAAGTTCAAGGCATACATAGCAAGTGCCTACTCTTATTTGTTTCCTATTAAAATTCACAGTACAGTTTCTCCCATTTCTTCTAACTATGTAAGTCATTACAACTACTGCTGTCACTTTCTTTCTCATCAGATCCGATCAGTGGCTCAGTCGTGTCCTACTCTTTGTGACCCCATGAATCACAGCACGCTAGGCCTCCCTGTCCATCACCAACTCCCGGAGGTCACTCAGACTCACATCCATAGAGTCAGTGATGCCATCCAGCCATCTCATCCTCTGTCGTCCCCTTCTCCTCCTGCCCCCAATCCCTCCCAGCATCAGAGTCTTCTCCAATGAGTCAACTCTTCGCATGAGGTGGCCAAAATACTGGAGTTTCAGCTTTAGCATCATTCCTTCTAAAGAAATTCCAGGATTGATCTCCTTCAGAATGGACTGGTTGGATCTCCTTGCAGTCCAAGGGACTCTCAAGAGTCTTCTCCAACACCACAGTTCAAAAGCATCAATTCTTCTTCACAGTCCAGCTCTCACATCCATACATGACCACAGGAAAGACCATGGCCTTGACTAGGCGAACCTTTGTTGGTAAAGTAATGTCTCTGCTTTTGAATATGCTATCTAGGTTGGTCATAACTTTCCTTCCAAGGAGTAAGCGTCTTTTAATTTCACGGCTGCAGTCACCATCTGCAGTGATTTTGGAGCCCAGAAAAACAAAGTCTGACACTGTTTCCACTATTTCCCCAACTATTTCCCATGTAGTGATGGGACCGGATGCCATAATCTTCATTTTGTGAATGTTGAGCTTTAAGCCAACCTTTTCACTCTCCACTTTCACTTTCATCAAGAGGCTTTTGAGTTCCTCTTCACTTTCTGCCATAAGGGTGGTGTCATCTGCATATCTGAGGTTATTGATATTTCTCCCAGAAATCTTGATTCCAACTTGTGTTTCTTCCAATCCAGCATTTCTCATGATCTAATCTGCATATAAGTTAAATAAACATGGTGACAATATACAGTCTTGACGTGATCCTTTTCCTATTTGGAACCAGCCTGTTGTTCCATGTCCAGTTCTAACTGTTGCTTCCTGACCTGCATACAAATTTCTCCAGAGGCAGATCAAGTGGTCTGGTATTCCCATCTCTTTCAGAGTTTTCCACAGTTTATTGTGATCTACACAGTCAAAGGCTTTGGCATAGTCAATAAAGCAGAAATAGATGTTTTTCTGGAGCTCTCTTGCTTTTTCCATGATCCAGCGGATGTTGGCAATTTGATCTCTGGTTCCTCTGCCTTTTCTAAATCCAGCTTGAACATCAGGAAGTTCACGGTTCACATATTGCTGTAGCCTGGCTTGGAGAATTTTGAGCATTACTTTAGTAGCTTTTGAGATGAGTGCAATTGTGCGGTAGTTTGAGCATTCTTTGGCATTGCCTTTCTTTGGGATTGGAATGAAAACTGACATTTTCCAATCTTGTGGTCACTGCTGAGTTTTCCAAATTTGCTGGCATATTGAGTGCAGCACTTTCACAGCATCATCTTTCAGGATTTGGAATAGCTCCACTGGAATTCCATCACTTCCTCTAGCTTTGTTTATAGTGATGCTTTCTAAGGCCCCCTTGACTTCACATTCCAGGATATCTGGCTCTAGGTCAGTGATCACACCATCATGATTATCTGGATCGTGAAGATCTTTTTTGTACAGTTCTTCTGTGTATTCTTGCCACCTCTTCTTAATATCTTCTGCTTCTGTTAGGTCCATACTATTTCTGTCCTGTATCGAGCCCATCATCAATTGCACCTAAATCTTACTTTTGTCCCATCTTCTACTGAAAACTTATCACTAACTTCCTGAAAGCATAATCTAAGAATTTTCAGTTTTATCGTATGTTACCATTGTGCATTTGCTAATGATATTTAATACCTTTTTCTTCTTTTATCTTTTTGATAAATTTAATCTTAATATTTTGGTTTTGGTGCTTCTTTATGTTGTTCGTTCTTTTTGCTACCATAGTATTCATTTACCTAAATTAAAGTATTGCCTTTATAATAATGAATTGATACAAAATCATCTAATTTTGCCAGAATCCTAAACACAAATTCCAAACTACCTGCAGATTATCAAATACCATGTAGGTTTTCAGTGAACTTCTCAGCTTCAACATGCTCAAAATGGTACTCTTAATTAACGGCCACTATCAACTACCATGTCTGTTTTTATTTTCTCTGTATTAATGACTTAATAACATCACAAAATACTCTACTGTAAACAGTCCCAAGAAGTTAGAAACATTATTAATGTGAATTCATGAAAAAAGTGAGAATTCAAATTAGAAAATATTCCTAAGAGGAGCTGGCAAAAGAATTTGCTACAGGTGAAGTTAAATGAGATAAAAAATAAATAAATAAAAATAAAACTCAACAATAGGTTTCTAGTTCCATGTGTAAGAAGTTTGGAAGTTACCACTCCATTCTAACAACAGGCAAAAAGTGTTGAAAAGACTGAAAAAATCAAAAATTTTCTTGAATCTGTAAGTGAGGTGAGGACTCAAGGCAAGTCATCAGCCCCAAGAGTCAAGAGACAGACAGGAGTTATTTTATTTTTTTTGCTATTGTGTTGTGATTTTTTAAAATAATTATAGTTATTAAGCCTTTTTCAGATATATGATTTGCAGATAATTTCCCCTACTTCATTGGTTACGTTTACATTTTGTTGATGATTTCCTTTGATATATACATATATCAAAAGCATATATGCACACACACACACACACACACATAAATATAATATATATATATATATATATATATATATATATATATACACATTTTAGTTTAATTTTGTCCCGTTTTTGAATTTTTGTTTTTGTTACCCTACCTCTTGGTGTAAAGGTACAAAGTCATTACCAAGATCAATATCAGAATGGTGTTACCCCATAATGTTTTTCTAAAATTTTTATGATTTCACATCTTATGCTTATGTTTTTAATCAGTGCTGACTTTATTTTTACATATGACATAAGATACATGTCCACTTTTGATGTGTTGCTGTTCTGTTGTTGGGTTTGTTTTTTTTTGTTTTTTTCCTGCATGTGGATATCTAGTTTTCCCATAACCAATTATTGAAAGACTGCCCAGCTGCCCTTTACCTAAAATTTTGACAGTTTCATCAAAATAATAGATCATATATGAATGAATGTATTTCTGAGCTCTATAATCTGTTTTAGTGATCTGTTTATATTCCAATACCATATGATTTTGATTAGTAGAATTTTGTAATATTGTTTGAAATCAGGAAATATGATGCCTCTAGCTTTGTCCTTTTGTCTTTACCTTGACTTGGTTTTTCAGGATCTTTTTATGTTTCCACATTTTAGATTTTTTTTTCTATAAAAATTGGCATTGAAATTTTGATTAAAATTACATTAAATCTATAGACTACTTTGGACATTTTACCAATGTTAATTCTTTCAATCCATGAACACAGATTATCTTTCCATTTATTTGTGTCTTCTTCAGGTTATTTCACTAGCAGTTTATAATTTTTAGTCTTCAGTTCAGTCAGTAAGTGGTGTCCGACTCTTGGCAACCCCATGGACTTCAGAACACCAGACCTTCTTGTCCATCACCAACTCCTGGAGCTTACTCGAACCCATATTCATTGAGTCAGTAATGCCATCAACAATCTCATCCTCTGTCGTCCCCTTCTCCTCCCGTCTTCAATCTCTTCCAGCAACAGGGTTTTTCCAATGAGTCAGTTCTTCTCAAAAGGTGGCCAAAGTACTGGAGTTTCAGTTTCAATATAAATTCTTCCAATGAATATTCAGGACTGATTTCCTTTAGGATGGACTGGTTGGATCTCCTAGCAGTCCAAGGGACTACCAAGAATCTTCTCCAACACCACAGTTCAAAAGCATTAATTTTTACGTGCTCAGCTTTCTTTATAGTCCAACTCTCACATCCATGCATGACTATAGGAAAAAAAAAACAAAAAACAACAACATATATTTGACTAGATGGACCTTTGTTGGTAAAGTTATGTCTCTCCTTTTTAATATGCTGTCTAGGTTGGTCATAACTTTTCTTCCAAGGAGCAAGTGTCTTTTAATTTCATGACTGCAGTCACCATCTGCAGTGATTTTGGAGCCCAAGAAAATAAAGTCTGTCACTGTTTCCATTGTTTCCCCATCCATTTGCTATGAAGTGATGGGACCAGATGTCATAATCTTAGTTTTCTGAATGTTGAGTTTAAGCCACTTTTTCACTCTTCTCTTTCACCTTCATCAAGAAGCTCTTAGTTCTTCTTTGCTTTCTGTCATTAGGGTGCTGTCATCTGCATATCTGAGGTTATTGATATTTCTCCTGACAATCTTGATTCCAGCTTGTGCTTCCTCCAGCCCAGCGTTTCTCATGCACTCTGCATATAAGCTAAATAAGCAGGGTGACTACATACAGCCTTGATGTACTCCTTTCCCAATTTGGAACCAGTCCATTGTGCCATGACTGGTTCTAACTGTTATTTCTTGACCTGCATGCAGATTTCTCAGGAAGCAGGTCAGGTTGTCTGGTATTCCCATCTCTTTAAGAATGTTCCACGGTTTCTTGTTATTCACATAGTCAAAGGTTTTGATGTAATCAATAAAGCAGGAATAGATGTTTTTCTGGAACTCTTTTGCTTTTTTCAATGATCCAACAGATGTTGGCAATTTGTGCCAGCAAGACGGTAGGCATTTTACTTTTTTAAGTATACAGATATTTTATCTCATGATTACAGGTATCCATAGGTATTTTATTCTTTTTAATGCTCTTGTAAATAGGATTACAAATAGTACATATTAATTAAAATAAATAAAGAGAAATATATCACGCTAATACTAATCTAAAGAAAGGAGTTATGTTCTAGTTTCAGATAGAGAAGATTTCAAAGCAGAGACAATTATCAAGGATAAAGAAATGCATTACATGTTAAGAAAGGGGTCAATTCACCAAGAAGATATATAACAACACTCAGTGTGTCTTATGACTGAACGACTTCACTTTCACTTTCCACTTTCATGCATTGGAGAAGGAAATGGCAACCCACTCCAGTGTTCTTGCCTGGAGAATCTCAGGGATAGGGGAGCCTGGTGGGCTTCCATCTATGGAGTCGCACAGAGTTGGACACCACTGACTCGATTTAGCAGCAGCAGCAGTGTGTCTGAAACTAACAACAGAAATTCTAACTAAAGAAGGCATAATTAATAGAATTTCAGGAAACAGATACCTGCACTACCATAGTCAGGGGCTTCAATGCCAAACATTGGAAATGGACAGAGTCAGCAGGCAGAAATCAGTGAGGATAAAACTGAAACCCTCAGAAACCAAAATGAGTCAGTTTCAAACATCTTTTTTATCCAAGAAACTTATTATTTGCTGGGAACTCAATGCTACTCTAATTCTTTTATTACTACTACTTAAACATCGCTAATGGAGAAGGCAATGGCACCCCACTCCAGTACGCTTGCCAGGAAAATCCCATGGATGGAGCCTGGTAGGCTGCAGTCCATGGGATCCCACAGAGTCGGACATGACTGAGCGACTTCACTTTCACTTTTCACTTTCATGCATTGGAGAAGGAAATGGCAACCCACTTCAGTATTCTTGCCTGGAGAATCCCAGGGATGGGGCAGCCTGGTGGGCTGCCGTCTATGGGGTTGCACAGAGTCGGACACGACTGAAGAGACTTAGCAGCAGCAGCAGCAAACATCACTAATAATGACGATGACAGATGATGGAGGTCATATATTTGTACAAGATACGGCTCTGAGTGCTTTATATATATTTGTTCAATTAATTCTTAATGAGGAAACTGAGACTCAATGAGAATCTATAATTTGCTGAGATTTATGTTGCTTATGGAAGATTCTGGATTCAAATAACAGCAACTTGTTTCCAGAGTCTGATCTTAGAATTAAATGACTTTTATACAAGAATTTTTATTTATTTATTTATTTATTTTCAGAAATGAGGAAGCCGATGAAAAGATTACTTGTTGAAGAAAAGATTTATAGAAGCAGGCTGAAATTCTGATGAATGTTCTCTTCATGACTCACAGTCTTCTTAGAACTTGTTTTGGAAATTTTATCCTAAGAGTTTCCCTGGTGGCTCAGAGGTTAAAGCATTTTTGCCTCCAATGCAGGAGACCCGGGTTCGATCCCTGAGTCCGGAAGATCCCCTGGAGAAAGAAATGGCAACCCACTCCAGTACTCTTGCTTGGAGAATCCCATGGACAGAGAAGCCTGGTAGGCTATAGTCCACAGGGTCTCAAAGAGTCGGACATGACTGAGAGACTTCAATCACTCACCCTAAGAGTCTGTGGTTAGTAACCCACATTCTGCTGAGAAGATAATCACTTTTCAGAAACTTTACCTGTTCCCAGCTATTAAAGTCTCCCTATCAGAAGAACTGTACAAAAAAGAGCTTCAAGACCTAGACAATCATGATGTTGTGATCACTGACCTAGAACCAGACATCTTGGAATGTGAAGTCAAATGGGCCTTAGAAAGCATCACTACGAACAAAGCTAGTGGAGGTGATAGAATTCCAGTGGAACTATTCCAAGTCCTGAAAGATGATGCTGTGAAAGTGCTGCACTCAATGTGCCAGCAAATTTGGAAAACTCAGCAGTGGCCACAGGACTGGGAAAGGTCAGTTTTCATCCCAATCCCAAAGAAAGGCAATGCCAAGGAGTGCTCAAACTACCGAACAATTGCACTCATCTCACACGCTAGTAAAGTAATGCTCAAAATTCTCCAAGCCAGGCTTCAGCAATATGTGAACCATGAACTTCCTGATGTTCAAGCTGGTTTTAGAAAAGGCAGAGGAACCAGAGACCAAATTGCCAACATCTGCTGGATCATGGAAAAAGCAAGAGAGTTCCAGAAAAACATCTATTTCTGCTTTATTGACTATGCCAAAGCCTTTGACTGTGTGGATCACAATAAACTATGGAAAATTCTGAAAGAGATGGGAATACCATACCACCTGATCTGCCTCTTAAGAAATCTGTATGCAGGTCAGGAAGCAACAGTTAGAACTGGTCATGGAACAACAGACTGGTTCCAAATAGGAAAAGGAGTACGTCAAGGCTGCATATTGTCACCATGTTTATTTAACTTATATGCAGAGTACATCATGAGAAATGCTGGACTGGAAGAAACACAAGTTGGAATCAAGATTGCTGGGAGACATATCAATAACCTCAGATATGCAGATGACACCACTCTTATGGCAGAAAGTGAAGAGGGGCTAAAAAGCCTCTTGATGAAAGTGAAAGTGGAGAGTGAAAAGGTTGGCTTAAAGCTCAACATTCAGAAAACGAAGATCATGGCATCTGGTCCCATCCCTACATGGGAAATAGATGGGGAAACAGTGGAAACAGTGTCAGACTTTGTTTTTCTGGGCTCCAAAATCACTGCAGATGGTGACTGCAGCCATGAAATTAAAAGACGCTTACTCCTTGGAAGGAAAGTTATGACCAACCTAGATAGCATATTCAAAAGCAGAGACATTACTTTGCCAACAAAGGTTCGCCTAGTCAAGGCTATGGTCTTTCCTGTGGTCATGTATGGATGTGAGAGCTGGACTGTGAAGAAGGCTGAGCGCCGAAGAATTGATGCTTTTGAACTGTGGTGTTGGAGAAGACTCTTGAGAGTCCCTTGGACTGCAAGAAGATCCAACCAGTCCATTCTGAAGGAGATCAATCCTGGAATTTCTTTAGAAGGAATGATGCTAAAGCTGAAACTCCAGTATTTTGGCCACCTCATGCGAAGAGTTGACTCATTGAAGAAGACTCTAATGCTGGGAGGGATTGAGGGCAGGAGGAGAAGGGGACGACAGAGGATGAGATGGCTGGATGGCATCACTGACTCGATGGATGCGAGTCTGAGTGACCTCCGGGAGCTGGTGATGGACAGTGAGGCCTGGCGTGCTGCGGTTCATGGGGTCGCAAAGAGTCGGACACGACTGAGCGACTGATCTGATCTGATCACCTATCACCCTCCTACGGAGAAGGCAATGGCACCCCACTCCAGTATTCTTGCCTGGAAAATCCCATGGACAGAGAAGCCTGGTGGGCTGCAGTCCATGGGATCGCTAAGAGTCAGACACGACTTAGCCACTTAACTTTCACTTTTCACTTTCATGCATTGGAGAAGGCAATGGCAACCCACTCCAGTGTTCTTGCCTGGACAATCCCAGAGATGGGGCAGCCTGGTGGGCTGCCGTCTCTGGGGTCGCACAGAGTCGGACACGACTGAAGCAACTTAGCAGCAGCATCATCTTCCTATGTTTAACAGGAAAAACAGTGGAATAAATTTAAGCAATCAATCATAACTCATGAGAAGTAAATTTGTTTCCTTGAGCATTCTATGAATATTGTGTAAATTAGGTTCTTATAAATTCACATTTCTGGAATTAAAAGGAATATATGACATAGAAATAAAGGCAAAAGTAAGCAAATGAGATCTAATCAAGCTTATAAGTTTTTGTGCACCAAATAAACAATGAACAAAACAAAAAGACAGCCCATAGGTTAAGAGGAAATGTTTGCAAATGATGCAACCAACAAGGGCTTAATTTCAAAGTATACAAATAATTCAAACTCAACAACAACAAAATAACCCATCTTAAACATGGAAAAAAGACCGAAATACACAGTTCTCCAAAGAAGACATATAGGTGGCCAATAGCACATGAAAAGATTCTCACCACTGCTAATTATTAGAGATATGCAAATCAAAACTAAAATTGATATCAACTCATACCTGTAAGAATAATTTTAAAAATCTACAAATAATAAATGTTGGAAAACGTGTAGAGAAAAGGGAACCCTCCTACATAGTTGATGAGACTATATATCGATACACTCAGTATGTAAAACAGTATGGAGTTTTCTCAAAAAACTAAAAATAGAGTTACCATGTGATCTAGAAATCCCACTCCTGGCCATATAGCTACATGAAATTATAATTTGAAAAGATACATGTACTCCTATGCTCATAGCTGCACTATTTATAATAGCTAAGACACAGAAGCAGTATAAATGTCCATCAAGAGACAAATGGATAAAGAAGAAAAGTGCGCGCTCTCTCTCTCTCTGGTTGTTGTTTAGTTGCTCAGTCATGCCCAACTCTTTTGTGACTCTGTGGACTGTCTCCAGCCTGGTTCCTCTATCACTGGAATTTTCCAGACAAGAATACTGGAGTGGGTCCCTGTAAAACCCACTGCAGTATTCTTGTCTGGGGAGGTTAAAAAAAAATATATATATATATAATATTCATATATATATGAATATTACTCAGATAGCCATAAAAATTAATGAAGTAATGCCATTTGCACAACATGGATGCCTTTAGAGATCATCATACTAAATAAAGTAAATGAGAACGAGAAAGACAAATACCATATATATCACTTATCAAATCAGATCAGATCAGTCACTCAGTCGTGTCCGACTCTTTGCGACCCCATGAATCACAGCACGTCAGGCCTCCCTGTCCATCACCAACTCCCGGAGGTCACTCAGACTCGCATCCATCGAGTCAGTGATGCCATCCAGCCATCTCATCCTCTGTCGTCCCCTTCTTCTCTTGCCCCCAATCCCTCCCAGCATCAGAGTCTTCTCCAATGAGTCAACTCTTTGCATGAGGTGGCCAAAATACTGGAGTTTCAGCTTTAGCATCATTCCTTCCAAAGAAATCCCAGGGCTGATCTCCTTCAGAATGGACTGGTTGGATCTCCTTGCAGTCCAAGGGACTCTCAAGAGTCTTCTCCAACAACACAGTTCAAAAGCATCAATTCTTCGGCGCTCAGCCTTCTTCACAGTCCAGCTCTCACATCCATACATGACCACAGGAAAGACCATAGCCTTGACTAGGCGAACCTTTGTTGGCAAAGTGATGTCTCTGCTTTTGAATATGCTATCTAGGTTGGTCATAACTTTCCTTCCAAGGAGTAAGCGTCTTTTAATTTCATGGCTGCAGTCACCATCTGCAGTGATTTTGGAGCCCAGAAAAATAAAGTCTGACTCTGTTTCCACTGTTTCTCCATCTATTTCCCATGCAGTGATGGGACCAGATGCCATGATCTTCGTTTTCTGATTATTGAGCTTTAAGCCAACCTTTTCACTCTCCACTTTCACTTTCATCAAGAGGCTTTTGAGTTCCTCTTCACTTTCTGCCATAAGGGTGGTGTCATCTGCATGTCTGAGGTTATTGATATGTCTCCCAGCAATCTTGATTCCAACTTGTGTTTCTTCCAGTCCAGCATTTCTCATGATGTACTCTGCATATAAGTTAAATAAACATGGTGACAATATACAGCCTTGACGTACTCCTTTTCCTATTTGGAACCAGTCTGTTGGTCCATGACATATTGTTGATCCCACATATAAGTGATCACTTATATGTGGTGCGATCAAAAATATGTCACAAAAAATAATATGAAACTCACTAATTATGTCTTCAACCAATGTTAATGCATAACTGATAAAAATAAAAACTCTAAAAAGTAAATATATTGTACTATTTAAAGTCATTTGAAAATATCACCCTATACTGTCTATTTTATAGATTATAATTAGCTTTTCCATATATTTTCTCTGTGAGAAAGTTAATGTTGGTTCAAAATATAGATTTATCATAGTTATTAAAAATGATAATTAACTTATTCTATAACCTTGGGTAAGAAATATAAATTCTCCGGACTCTCATTTTCTCATCTTGAAAATGAAGATGCTGAAATTGATTATCTTAAATGTCCTTCCCAATTCTGCCTTTTGGTGATATGCTGTAAAATAAACTAACTTACTGTCCATTTAGGGTTGTCCCAGTAACATTATATGGCTTTCTTTTACGTATGATTGAGACCTTTGATGACCTTGAAATAGCCTTTCATATTCACATATCACAGCTAGTAGATGTATGTGCATTCAGCTGCATTTGACATTACAGCATTAGGGGAAACAAGAATCGGATCTGTGATCTAATTCTTGATATTTTATAATCTCTGCTTTTAAAAATCTATTCCTAACATTAAAAATGTAATAGATACTTTTTTGATGCCACTCACAGTTAAAAGTTAATTTCTACAATGCTATAATGATGTTCTTTATAAATACAAAATTGAAAATAAAACTAAAAGTATCATAGGAAAAAGGTCTGTTTGTATTTTCTACCTAGAGGCAAATCTGCCCAGAAGCTATCCTTTCTCTCTCAAATCTGAAAAATTGAATAAAACATCCTCTGTTATGCTGAGAAGAGAAGGTAAGTGATCCTTGGGATGTGTGAGACAGAGCATCATAGATTAGATGTTTTCATCCGAGTTTCAGAACTCATTGGGAGTTTGGATCCACTGGGTACTCTATGTAACAATTTTTTTTTTTTTCCTGTGATCTGCCCTGACAGGAAAAAACAAAACAAAACAAAACAAAACTTGTATACAAGTAAGCCTGGCATCTTTTCAGAAGAAAAGTTGGACGGTTGTCTATGAGGGACACAGTGTGAGGCAAGGCAGAGCAATTACAGACCAACCATTCAAGCAGGAGTGTTCCCAGAGTGACTGGGAGTGCCTGACCACATGATTGCGTGATCAGGGCAAGGGTCCCATCTGGGGCTGGGGCACTTGTGAACTGGCCTTTGTGACTATACAGTAAAAGAAAGAAATTTGAGCCTAAAATAGAAACTATAATGCAATGCTAAATGATATCATAAAGGAGAATGGATATTCTTATAAAGGAATGCAATTGCAAATCTATATAGGCAAAGATAAAGTTACTCAGTACTGTGTATATATTATCAATAATGACATTATTCTATGATGTTGAGTGGAGAAGGCAATGGCACCCCATTCCAGTACTCTTGCTTGGAAAATCCCATGGATGGAGGAGCCTGTTAGGCTGCAATCCATGGGGTCGCTAAGAGTCGGACACGACTGAGCGACTTCACTTTCACTTTTCACTTTCATGCATTGGAGAAGGAAATGGCAGCCCACTTCAGTGTTCTTGCCTGGAGAATCCCAAGGACGAAGAAGCCTGGTGGGCTGCCGTCTATGGGGTCGCACAGAGTCGGACACGACTGAAGTGACTTAGCATGATGTTGAGTAGTAAATCTTTGCAATGTGATTAACATGTGTAGAGGGAGTCTGAGAAACACTGCCAACTGTCCAAGGGATCAAATGGAGATAGAAAATGTGGCATTTTAAAAAGCAGAATATAATATAAAACTCTTTGTCATTATTTGGAATTCTCTTTGAGAGAGCAATAGAAAATAAACAAGACAATGCCTATGTAAGATAGTGGGTGATAAATTTTGGTGAGCAGTAGTATTATCTGGGAAATTGTTGAAAACACAACTGCTGAATCTCTACTCTTGGAGTTTTTGATTCCCTACCTGAGCAAAAGGTTCTGGATTTTATCAGATATCTGGGTGACTTACTTGCATTCCAGAGTAAGATCACTATGACATGTGCTCATAATCTCATACATTTAAGTACTATTTATATATAGATGGGTTTATATAGTGGCAAATTTTTATTTAAAGACTAAAGGAATGAAGATACACAAACCAATTAAAACAGTACTGGACATGCTGCAGTCGCTCTTAATTGTTAGCTGCACATGGTCATAGACATTCACTCAGAGACAAATGTGTTTTATGTATGTGTGTGTATGGAAATATTTTTGTCTAAATTAAGTACACATAAATTGATTGAAGCAAAATGTCTTGTAATTCTTTGTCAAGTCATATTTAGCTGTTCATTAAAGCTGTGAATTGTTAATAACTTGTCCTGAAACTAGATGAAGATTATAGACCAAAAAGAGGTCATTGCAATGTAGCTCTTGCAGAGACCTAGACAAAACAGAGATCTGGTGGTGGCAGACAAAAAAATTACATTTTTTTCTGTTGTTTAGATTTGGATAAATATATGAAGTAAAGGTGAAAAGATCAATTTTCAGTAGGAAAAACTGATTGCTTTGCATCTTTAAGAAATTGCCTAACTACTATTAGCATATTAAGATTTGTCCTTTTAATTTTTTTTCATCAATTCCAGCTACTGCAATAAAATTCTCATGTGTAATTTAACAGCAGCATTAATGAAGTTGATTGGTCTATAACATCCAGGGTCAGTTTTATCACCTTTTAAAATGCCAGAATTAAGATATTTTTATCCCATCACTAAATGAAAGAACTACTTCATTGGAAGCACACTAAGAAAAAATTGGATAAAGTTAGACTAATTTAATTCTTGATAAGATCTTTAAAGCTTGAATGTCACAAAATGTAATAGAAAACCTACTTTTTAATTTAATTTCACAAAGGTAACTGTAAAACTTCTGCAAATTTTATTCACCATGAGTGTGATTTTTCCAATGCAGAAGCTTAAACCAAGGAAATAATGTCTACTGGAATTACAATAACTCAAGTTGCTAAAGTATTAAAAAAGTTTGTCCTCAAGCAAATCCCCATGACCAGCAAGGTATAGGATGCTTGCTGATGTGAGGGAATCTAGGACTTCATTTGGAAAGTTAAAATATATATATATATATTAGTAACTATATGTTTATTGACAAGTAAGGAGACTAAAGGATACAAAATTGCTTATAACTCAAAGAAATACAACATACACACAACAAAAAGCAATAGCTTTAGCAGTAAATGGACTTTTTCTTAGTTATCCATGATTTTCTGCTGATGGAGAAATGAATATGGACACCAATGAAACCTCTTGAGTTTTGAACAACTGTCTTGAACCTGTGACATGTACCAACTCTGAAAATAAAAGAAAAAAAAAATTCATGCAGTTCCTTATCTTAAGTGACACATTCTCTTTATAAACTCTATTTTCATATATTTAAAGATGTTACATGATATTGATCTTACACAAATAGATTACCAGTTATTTCTTGAGTAAAACTGTTTTTATTTGGGATGATTAAAGAACTGCAATTTTGAGTTTGCAATCATGGTGAATCACATGCAAGTCCCCTACCACAGAGAGAGGAAGATTCTTGTAATAAAGGAAAGAGGAAGGTAGTAAGACTACAGACTTACCAAGAGTCTATTTAAGATATTAAGTGTTTGAAGTATAGAAGTTTTTCTACTGGCTGATCTATGACAGTCTCACATTGGTTGAACGTCTTCTTGTTTGGCTCTGCTATTGTGTTAAGGTGTAAGAGCTCCCTGTTATTGCCTCTAGACCCTATTTTAACTGTGTTTTTTTTATTATTAATTTTACATTTCTCCCTTTTGATTGAGATCTTTCTCTGAAAGCACTGCTCATCACTCAGTACCAGGAAGGACCTTTCAGTGTGTAATGTCCCACACTGGAGGGCAAATGCATGGATTGGAAATCTATCGAGGTCACATTCAAAGGAAAAGGAAGGAGTCATAGTAGAGAGAATATTCAGTCACTTTTAATCTAAAGTCCACATGTTATCAAGACCATAGACACCGGATATGATCAGAAGCATTATGACATCATCAAAATCTTGGAACAAACTTTCAACAAATCAGGTTTTGGTACCTTGGGAAAGTAGTCTGATGAGATATAATCTGCTTCCATCCCAGTAAATACTTATTTTCAAGTCACTAGATGATGTCTAAGCTCAATAAGTTTCCAGGACATTTTATAGTGTGTCTTGTGAAGCCAAGAGTATATTCCCTGGAGTTTTGTAGCACAAGGATTAGTTAGCAGTACCTGGTATAGCCTTTTACAGAGAGGCTAAAGAGAGTCTTTCAGAAGGTGTCTTTTCCAATCTCCACATTGCAAGATGGAATGTTTAAGGTCTTTATCTTCCAAGGTCATATTGTGAAAAATTTGCTCTAAGAAAGCATGGTTATTTACCATAAAAGCTATTATTACCTTGAAATTCTGAAGTTATCTCTTATCAGGTATGCATCAAAAGAGACAGAAACCACCATATATTGGGCTTCCTGTGTCTATCTCAAAGGGTGAAAGTTTATGACTTACCAAAGGGGTGGATTTAAGATTTAGATGAACCAACAGCAATGCTTATGATCAAGCTATTGGGAGGGCCTCTAAAACTTTTGCCAATTGAGACTTAATAATGTCGGCTGTGCTTTGCTGGGGCAGCCGTGAAGAGATACCCCACGCCCAAGGTAAAAGAGACCCAAGTAATACGGTAGGTGTTGCAAGAGGGCATCAGAGGGCAGACACACTGAAACCATGCTCACAGAAAACTAGTCAATCTAATCACACTAGGAACACAGCCAAGTCTAACTCAATGAAACAAAGCCATGCCCTGTGGGGCCACCCAAGATGGGCGGGTCATGATGGAGATGTCTGACAGAACGTGGTCCACTGAACAAGGGAATGGCAAACCACTTCAGTATTCTTGCCTTGAGAACCCCATGAACAGTATGAAAAGGCAAAATGATAGGATACTGAAAGAGGAACTCTCAGGTCATAGGTGACCAATATGCTACTGGAGATCAGTAGAGAAATAACTCCAGAAAGAATGAAGGGATGGAGCCAAAGCAAAAACAACATCCAATTCTGGATATGACTCGTGATAGAAACAAGGTCTGATGTTGTAAAGAGCAATATTGCACAGGAACCTGGAATGTTAGATCCATGAATCGAGGCAAATTGGCAGTGATCAAACATGAGATGGCAAGAATGAATATGGACATTCTAGGAATCAGCAAAATAAAATGGACTGGAAAGGATGAATTTAACTCAGATGACCATTATATCTACTACTGTGGTCAGGAATCCCTTAGAAGAGATCAAGTAGCCATCATGGTCAACAAAAGAGTCTGAAGTGCAGTACTTGGATGCAATCTCAAAAACGACAGAATGATCTCTGTTCGTTTCCAAGGAAAACCATTCAATATCATGGTAATCCAAGTCTATTCCCCAACCAGTAACACTGAAGAAGCTGAAGTTGAATGGTTCTATGAAGACCTACAAGACCTTATAGAATTAACACCCCCAAAAGATGTCCTTTTCATTATCAGGGACTGGAATGCAAAAGTAGGAAGTCAGGAAACACCTGGAGTAACTGCCAAATTTGGCCTTGGAATATGGAATGAAGCCAGGCACAGGTTAATAGAGTTTTGCCAAGAGAACGTACTGGTTATAGCAAACACCCTCTCCCAACAACACAAGAGAAGACTCTACACATGGACATCACCAAAAGGTCAACACCAAAATCAGATTGACTATCTTCGTTGCAGGCAAAGATGGAGAAGCTCTATACAGTCAGCAAAAACAAGACTGGGAGCTGACTGTGGCTCAAATCATGAGCTCATTATTGCCAAATTCAGACTTAAATTGAAGAAAGTAGGAAAAACCACTAGACCATTCAGGTATGACCTAGATCAAATGCCTTATGATTATACAGTGGAAGTGAGAAATAGATTTAAGGGATTAGATCTGATAGACAGAGTGCCTGATGAACTATGGAATGAGGTTCGTGACATTCTACAAGAGACAGGGATCAAGACCATCCCCATCGAAAAGAAATGCAAAAAAGCAAAATGGCTATCTGAGGAGGCCTTACAAATAGCTGTGAAAGGAAGAGAAATGAAAAGCAAAAGAGAAAAGGAAAGATATAAGCATCTGAACGCAGAGTTCCGAAGAATAGCAAGAAAAGATAAGAAAGTCTTCCTCAGCGATCAGTGCAAAGAAATAGAGGAAGACAACAGAATGAGGAAGACTAGAGATCTCTTCAAGAAAATTAGAGATTCCAAGGGAACATTTCATGCAAAGTTGGGTTCGATAAAGGACCAAAACGTTATGGACTTAACAGAAGCAGAAGATCTGAATACACAGAAGAAATGTGCAAAAAAGATCTTCATGTCTCAAATAATCATGATCACTGACCTAGAGCCAGACATCCTAGAATGTGAAGTCAAGTGGGCCTTAGAAAGCATCACTACGAACAGAGCTAGTGGAGGTGATGGAATTCCAGGTGAGCTATTTCAAATCCTGAAAGATGATGCTGTGAAAAAGCTGCACTCAATATGTCAGCAAATTTGGAAAACTCAGCAGTGCACACAGGACTGGAAAAGGTCAGTTTTCATTCCCATCCCAAAGAATGGTAATGCCATAGGATGCTCAAACTACCTCACAATTGCACTCATCTCACATGCTAGTAAAGTAATGTTCAAAATTCTCCAAGCCAGGCTTCAGCAATATGTGAACTACGAACTTCCAAATGTTCAAGCTGGCTTTAGACAAGGCAGAGGAACCATAGATCAAATTGCCAACATCTAATGGATCATCAAAAAAGCAAGAGAGTTCCAGAAAAACATCTATTTCTGCTTTATGGACTATGCCAAAGCCGTTGACTGTGTGGATAACAATAAACTGTGGAAAATTCTGAAAGAGATGGGAATACCAGACCACCTGACCTGCCTCTTGAGAAATCTGTATGCATGTCAGGAAGCAACAGTTAGAACTGGACATGGAAAAACAAACTGGTTCCAAATAGTAAAAGTATCACGTCAAGGCTGTATACCCTCACCCTGCTTATTTAACTTCTAGGCAGAGGACATCATGAGAAACATTGGACGGGAAGAAGCACAAGCTGGCATCAAGATTTCCGGGACAAATATCAATAACCTCAGATATGCAGATGACACCACCCTTATGGCAGAAAGTGAAGAGGAACTAAAAAGCCTCTTGATGAAAGTGAAAGTGGAGAGTGAAAAAGTTGGCTTAAAGCTCAACATTCAGAAAACAAATATCATGGCATCTGGCTCTGTCACTTCATGGGAAATAGATGAGGAAACAGTGGAAACAGTGTCAAACTTTATTTTTTGGGGCTCCAAAATCACTGTAGATGGTGACTGCAGCCATGAAATTAAATGCCACTTCCTTCTTGGAAGGAAAATTATAACCAATCTAGATAACATATTCAAAAGCAGAGATATTAGTTTACCAACAAAGGTTGATCTAGTCAAGGCTATGGTTTTTCCAGTGGTCATGTATGGATGTGAGAGCTGGACTGTGAAGAAAGCTGAGCGCCAAAGAATTGATGCTTTTGAACTGTGGTGTTGGAGAAGACTCTTCAACTGCAACTCTCCAACTCTCCTTGGACTGCAAGGAGATCCAACCAGTCCATTCTAAAGGAGATCAGCCCTGGGATTTCTTTGGAAGGAATGATGCTAAAGCTGAAATTCCAGTACTTTTGCTACCTCATGAGAAGAGTTGACTCATTGGAGAAGACTCTGATGCTGGAAGGGATTGGGGGCAGGAGGAAAAGTGGATGACAGAGGATCATATGGCTGGATGGCATCACAGACTCGATGGATGTCCATTTGAGTGAACTCAGGGAGTTGGTGATGGCCAGTGATGCCTGGTGTGTTACAATTCATGTGGTTGCAGAGTCAGACACAACTGAGCGACTGAACTGAACTGAACTGAATGGCATTACATGATTAAACTAAACCATGATTGAGGTGGTAAGTGCAGATAAAATGTAAAACTGGTGAAACAGCACAGACTTGTCAAATTATTTGGCCAGTAAAATGGATTTCTTGATTACTATGAATTTCCAGAGAAGCTCCTCGGGAAGGAACAGTTCTTTCCAATAGGATTTAGCCACAAAAAAAGGCAATAGCTTGTCTGGAAGGTAAAGCTTCACTCCAGTGAGAAAGCATACTGACTATAGCTAAAGTATCTATCTATCCATCCATCTATCTATCTGTCTATCTATCTATCTATATATATAGGATGGAAGTAGTTGTATGAAATACGTTTCCAGACTTCAGATGGTCCATTAAACAGTTTAAAACACCTAAAAGTAGAATGAACAGGAATCCCTGGTTGTACTTTGGAGAAGTGGGACAAGTGAGGTATGTGTCCCCACCAATATTGACTCATTAAAGCTATCATTTTGTCAGTAGATCAGTGGTTTAATGTGTGCACAGTAGTGAGGATTAGGAAATCTAGAGACTCCTATAGGTTTGAGTTGTCACTTGATTTTAACTAGAGCTTTCTTTTTTTTGCTAATTGTTAAATCCCCAAACTTTTCCTTTTTTTTTTTTTTTTAACTTTTCCGAGGTCAGCCTATGGCGTTCTCTAGCTAGATTATCCTAAGTTATCATTAGGGGAAAATTTCTATTCCTGGGCCATGACAGAGGTTCCTGAACATTGGGACCATTTTGGAAGCCAGCAAGATACATTTCTTCCACAGTATTGTATAGTCATTAGCTAGTACAAAGATATACCTACTATGAGTATAAATATTAGTAGTTTTGTCCTTGACTAAAGTGCAAACCTGTGTAAAAGTACATCATTGAACTTTTGGGGGCTAAAGTAGCCATAGGTAAAGGTACTGCCTAGGTAATATAAAAAGGGCATGCAATAACATACCCAGTAGGGTATTTGTCATTGACATCATCAGTGAATCATCAGAAATCAATGTTACCCAAAGGAATTTCCTACAGACCATTGCAAGGAGGTAGAAAGTGGTTCACCAGCATTAAACAGTCTGTATTGTCAGTGATGGAAAGGAGAATAATGGCAGGATTAAGGTTATTACAAAATGAAAGAGTCATGTGAAGAGCAGTTAACAACAAATTCCTTAACAAAAGGTCTTTATAGAAGTGGGATAGCTGGCTGAGAAATGTCAAATGTGATGACAATTCAGGAGAGCTTCTACTGCATGAGGTACAGGAATCAGTAAAGTGGGTCCTACAATGATGTTTTCAGTGACCTTAACCAAAACGGCAGTGATCATTATGACTTTAAGGAAAGAAGTGTATCCTCATGCCACAATGTTCAATTGTTGGCTAGGTCATTTCATTCCTTTTTGTATACAAATAAGAAAAAGGGATCTGGTCGTTGAGATGTCCAGGGTAGTTTGGATCATCAAGCTCTCCTTTAAAACACTGAAGATTCAGTTGCCAGTTCTTCACAGAAAATTGGATTTGGGTTGTTATTTTTCAGTAAAACATACAGAAGTTTGACCATCAGAAAGCCACTGATACAAGATTACAAGTCTCAACATTTCATTTTCCCTTGTAATAAATCCTCGTGTTTTCCTGGAGAGAATACCCAAGAGTTGAGGATGGAGGTTTTGTTGTTAAATCCAAATTTGAGTACCCAATGCACATTGAGGCCAACATCCAAAACACTGGAGTTTGATTCAGAGAAAGGTATGTGCATGTGTCATGTCCAACTCTTTGCAACCCTTTGGACTGTAGCCTGCCAGGTTTCTCTGTCAATTTTCAGGCAAGAATACTGGAGTTGGTTGGCCTTTCCACCTCCAGGACATCGTTCTTAAACCAGAAACTGAACCCACATATCCTGTGTCTCCTGCATTGCAGGTGGATTCTTTACCCATTGAGCCATAAGGAAGCTCAACCTGTCATAAGGCTCTAAGTAAAGAATAACATGTTTCAACCATGGCTTTTGCTCTATCCTAGAAAGAGGTTGGGAGAAGGCAATAGCAACCCACTCCAGTACTCTTGCCTGGAGAATCCCATGGACAGAGGAACCTGGTAGGCTGCAGTCCGTGGGGTCGTTAGGAGTCGGACATGACTGAGCGACTTCATTTTCACTTTTCACTTTCACGCATTGGAGACAGAAATGGCAACCTACTCCAATATTCTTGCCTGGAGAATTCCAGGGACGAGGGAGCCTGATGGGCTGCTGTCTATAGGGTCGCATAGAGTTGGACACGACTGAAGCGACTTAGCAGCAGCAGCAGCAGCAGAAAGAGGTTAATGGAGCATAAGATCGTGATTTACTAAATGTTTCTCAGAAACACATAGATCAATCTCAAGCACCAATGACACATCAAGTCACAAGACAGTTCCAGGAAGCTTACCAAGTCCAAGATCACTCTGCTCATCACATTACAGGCCAAATAAATCCAAGAAGAAGGTTTTGAGGCAAGGAATGAAACTTAATTGGGAAAATGACTTTCTTGAGCTGACCAAGAAAATGGCAGACTAATGTCTCAAAGTAACCATGCTGTCAGGGTCTGGATGTCAGGTTTTTTTATAGAACTAGTGAGGGAAGCAATGAGGAACTAAAGTCAAAAAGCAGAATAGAGACTGAAAGGCAGTGAGGAAGTAAAGTAAAAAGGGTCTTCAGTGTTGCAAAACATCTCTGGGAAGGGCCAGCTTTTGGAAGGGGTATGTTAATCTCTTCTGGAGAAGGAAATGGCAACCCACTCCAGTGTTCTTGCCTGGAGAATCCCACGGACAGGGGAGCCTGGTGGCCTGCCGTCTATGGGGTTGCATAGAGTTGGACACGACTGAAGTGACTTAGCATAATCTCTTCTTTTCACAGGTAGGCAGATTCAGATTATCTCTCTCTGAGCTGAACAAAAACATTTTAGTTTAACAGTTAGGCAAAGGGGCAAAATCCTTTGAGGCAAGCCATTATGTATGATTATAATAACAACAGCAAAAAAAAAGGAAGCCAAAGAAACAGTTCCAACTGGAGTCAGAATTGGTTTTTCTCTGCAAACTCTTTACTTTCTTTTTTTTTTTTTTTTGGCCTGTAAAATATTTGCTCCCCAGCCAAACCACAAGATAAATTTGAAAGGAACCTATATTTCCCATCTTCCTGGCTAGCATGTTCTTGACTAATAAACCTTTCTCGGAACAAGACTTCAATGTTTTGGATGTTGGCCTCAATGTGCATCGGGTACACAAATTTGGATTTAACAACAAAACCTCCATCCTCAGCTCTTGGGTATTCTCTCTAGAAAAACATGAGAATTTATTACAAGGAAATGAAATGTTGAGACTTGTAATCTTGTATCAGTGGCTTTCTGCCTGGAAGGACTTCTTTACTTACAGGGTACTGATTAATTCTGAGGGGAGAGTTTGAGAGGTCTATTTGAATCTTGATGGGAAGTGCACTGTCAATTTTGCCAACACTAGTTGGAGATTTCACCCATAAAGAGGGTAGTCGCTGATTCAAGAGGAGCAAATGATTAGTTTTTCAGAATCTGCTCTAGTACCATTAGAGATGGAGCAAATAAATGATGTGGTGCGATCATTTAATTCAGCTGGTGGTCTACTCTGATGACTACTATCAAGTTCTAGAATTATCTCTCCTTTGGGAAAAAGAAATCCCAGAATGATACTTCCTTATGTAGTTTCAACCTAATGGATGTGTAGAGGCTGATAGACTAAGGAGAAAATGGTAGGTATCTCTCAAATGTTCTAAACAAAGACAATGGGTTCAAAGACAGGAAACTCTTGAGGGTCATTCAAGATCCCTTCTATTTCAGCTATTTTAGTCCTCTGACACAGGGACTGCTTTACAGTAGCAATGCTCTGGTGTCAAGTGGGACTGGAAGAGGTTCATCCCCCATATGAAGAAGTGATTCCCCAAAGCAAATAAGAGGGATGTTTGGGAAGAGCCTAGTCCCTGGAACCCTGTCTTAAGAATTAGGATTTTGAAAGGCTAGTGCCTGAAGAGCTTAGATTTAAAACAATCTCTTGTCCAATGTCCAGTCTCTTTGGGAAAAAAGCAGAAACTGAAAGGGTTTTAGTTTTGTTTAGGAAAAGCTAAAAGGGTTTTAGTTTTGTTTACATGTCTTCATTTGCTATAGGTGATGATTAAGAATTTTGGTGTTCTTCCTTCAAGGTGACTCAGCTAGAGTGAAGGGAGCTGGCTTGCCAGTAACCACGTCTGGAGTGGACATAGTTTCCACTTCCACCCTGTCTCTTTTTTGTCAGTGTGAAAAGGCCATGGTTCAGCCCACTAATAAACAGAGAGTTAGAAGACTTTCAGGTGCAATCAACATCTGAGGAAAGACCAGGATTTTCTTTAAAAATAATAAGAAACTGAGTATAATATTCATGAACAGATTCATCAGATTTTTGTGCACAGGATGAATTTTTTTTGGAATCAACAGGTTTCAGAAAAGCCCCAGGAACCGCTTGAAGGACTACAAAAAATTCCTCAGCAAATCTTTGAGGATTTTTAGTTACTTTTGAAAAAGTTTTGACTTTGGCTCACGTTTATCATTAGTCCAGAAAATATAAGAAATTAAAGATTTAACCTGTGGATCTTCAGAAAACTGAATTTTAAAATTAAAAGTTGTGAGAGGTTCAGAATAAAAAAAAAAAAAAAAAACAGGTGGAGAATTTTAGGGAGAAAAGGAAAGTTCAGTGAAAGAATACCTATGGAATAACCAAGAGTATGGGGGAGATGTGAAAGGGAAGAAGAAAGGTCAAGAAGAGGAGGAGTCTGCCAATGAAACACTAGGGAGAGAAAGAAGATGGCAACAGAGACAAAAACACAAGGAAGAAGAGCCTGAGGTTTCAGATGGCTCCGTATCTTTCTTTAACAATTTCTTTGTTCATGTTTCAGTGTGTCTGCCCTTTGATGCCCTGCTCATTTCCAAAGCAAACCATTCAATATCACAGTAATCCAAGCCTATGCCCCAACCAGTAACGCTGAAGAAGCTGACATGGAATGGTTCTATGAAGACCTACAAGACTTTTTACAACTAACACCCCAAAAAGATGTCTTTTTCATTATCAGGGACTGGAATGCAAAAGTAGGAAGTCAAGAAACACCTGGAGTAACAGGCAAATTTGGCCTTGGAATACAGAATGAAGCCGGGCAAAGGCTAATAGAGTTTTGTCAAGAGAACGCACTGGTCATAGCAAATACCCTCTTCCAACAACACAAGAGTAGACTCTACACATGGACATCACCAGATGGTCAACACTGAAATCAGATTGATCATATTCTTTGCAGGCAAAGATGGAGAAGCTCTATACAGTCAGCAAAAACAAGACTGGGAGCTGAATGTGGCTCAGATAATGAACTCCTTATTGTCAAATTCAGACTGAAATTGAAGAAAGTAGGGAAAACCACTAGACAATTCAGGTATGACCTAAATCAAACCCCTTATGATTATACAGTGGAAGTGAGAAAAGATTTAAGGGATTAGATCTGATAGACAGAGTGCCTGATGAACTATGGAATGAGGTTCGTGACATTCTACAGGAGACAGGGATCAAGACCATCCCCATCGAAAAGAAATGCAAAAAAAGCAAAACGGCTGTCTGGGGAGGCCTTACAAATATCTGTGAAAAGAAGAGAATTGAAAAGCAAAGGAGAAAAGGGAAGATATAAGCATCTGAATGCAGAGTTCCAAAGAATAGCAAGGAGAGATAAGAAAGTCTTCCTCAGCGATCAATGCAAAGAAATAGAGTAAGTCAACAGAATGGGAAAGACTAGAGATCTCTTCAAGAAAATTAGAGATTCCAAGGGAACATTTCATACAAAGATGGGTTCGATAAAGGACAAAAATGATATGGACCTAACAGAAGCTGACGATATTAAGAAGTGGCAAGAATACACAGAACAATTGTATTAAAAAGATCTTCACGACCCAGATAAACACAATGATGTGATCACTCACCTAGAGCCAGATATCCTGGAATATGAAGCCAAATGGGCCTTAGGAAACATCACTACTAACAAAGCTAGTGGAGGTGAAGGAATTCCAGTTGAGTTATTTCAAATCCTGAAAGGTGAGGCTGTGAAAGTGCTGTAGTCAATATGCCAGCAAATTTGGAAAACTCAGCAGTGGCCACAGGACTGGAACAGATCAGTTTTCATTTCAATCCCAAAGAAAGGCAATGCCAAAGAATGTTCAAACTATGGCACATTTGTACTCATCTCACATGCTAACAAAGTAATGCTCAAAATTCTCCAAGCCAGGCTTCAGCAATATGTGAACCATGAACTTCCAGATGTTCAAGCTGGTTTTAGAAAAGCCAGAGGAACCGGAGATCACATTGCCAACATCTGCTGGATCATCAAAAGAGCAAGAGAGCTCCAGAAAGACATCTATTTCTGCTTTATTGACTTTGCCAAAGTCTTTGTGTGGATCACAATAAATTGTGGAAAATTCTGAAAGAGATGGGAATACCAGACCACCTGATCTGCCTTTTGAAAAACCTGTATGCAGGTCAGGGAGCAATAGTTAGAACTGGACATGGAACAAAAGAGTGATTCCAAATAGGAAAAGGGGTACTTCAAGGCTGTATAATGTCACCCTGCTTATTTAACTTATATGCAGAGTACATCATGAGAAAAGCTGGGCTGGAGGAAGCACAAGCTGGAAACAAGATTGCCAGGAGAAATATCAATAACCTCAGATATGCAGATGACACCACCCTTATGGCAGAAAGTGAAGAGGAAATAAAGAGCCAGTTGATGAAGGTGAAAAGAGAGTGAAAACATTGGCATTAAGCTCAACATTCATAAAACTAAGATCACGGGATCCAGTCCCATTACTTCATGGCAAATAGATCAGGAAACAGTCAGACTTTATTTTGGGGGGCTCCAAAATCACTGCAGATGGTGATTGCTGCTGCTGCTGCTAAGTCACTTCAGTCGTGTCCAACTCTGTGCGACCGCATAGACAGCAGCCCATCAGGCTCCCGCATCCTTGGGATTCTCCAGGCAAGAACACTGAAGTGGGTTACCATTTCCTTCAATTTCAATTTCCTACAGTTTCCTCCAATGCATGAAAGTGAAAGTGAAGTCACTCAGATTGCAGCCATGAAACTAAAAGACGCTTACTCCTTGGAAGGAATGTTATGACCAACCTAGATAGCATATTAAAAAGCAGAGACAATACTTTGCCAACAATGGTCTGTCTGGTCAAGGCTATGGTTTCCAGTGTTCATGTATGAATATGAAAGTTGGATTGTGAAGAAAGCTGAGCACTGAAGAACTGATGTTTTTGAACTGTGGTGTTGGAAAAGACTCTTGATAGTCCCTTGGACTGCAAGGAGATCCAACCATTCCATCCTAGAGGAGGTCAGTGCTGGGTGTTCATTGGAAGGACTGATGCTAAAGCTGAAACTCCAATACTTCGGCCACCTTATGTGAAGAGTTGACTCACTGGAAAAGACCCTGATGTCGGGAGGGATTTGGGGCAGGAGTAGGGGATGACAGAGGATAAGATGGCTGGATGGCATCACCAACTCGATGGACGTGAGTTTGAGTAAACACCTGGAGTTGGTGATGGACAGGGAGGCCTGGTGTGCTGCGATTCATGGGATCACAAAGAGTTGGACATGACTGAGCAATTGAACTGAACTGAACTGAACTTGCTCACATTTATCTTAAATCATATTTGGCTGAGGGGCAATTTTAGGAACCTGGTAATATTTGGAAGCCTCAAAACACAGTCAAAAGAAGTGTCTCATTCTCTTTAGGAAATTAATAGCTATAGTTGTACATTGTGTTTTATGAAAAGTTTGTTTGAGGAATTAAAGTGTTTCCCATAATGAATACTGATGTTTTACATTGTCTTTGGTTACTTTGGTTTATTTAGTTAGAAATGGTATAAGGTAGGCCTAGTTTTCAAACCTGATATTGATCAGGATCCTGTTGTGAGGGCACCTTCAAAATTATTGGGTTACTGGGATCCCTACTTCTCAGAGGTCTTTCTCTGAGAAGTTAAAGAATAATTTATTCTCTTCAGTTAAAGAATAATTTTCAGTGCACCAGCCCCAAGCATCCATTATCCTGCATCGAACCTGGACTGGCGACTCGTTTCATATATGATATTATACATATTTCAATGCCATTCTTCCAAATTATCCCACCCTCTCCCTCTCCCAGAGTCCAAAAGACTGTTCTATACATCAGTGTCTCTTTTGCTATCTTGTATACAGGGTTATTGTTACCATCTTTCTAAATTCCATATATATGTGTTAGTATACTGTATTGGTGTGACCTCCGGGATCTGGTGATGGACAGGGAGGCCTTGGCGTGCTGCGGTTCATGGGGTCGCAAAGAGTCGGACATGACTGAGCGACTGATCTGATCTGATCTGATCTGATTGGTGTTTTTCTTTCTGGCTTACTTCATTCTGTATAATAGGCTCCAGTTTATGGGGAGGGAGGAGGGAGGAGGGTTCAGGATGGGGAACACATGTATACCTGTGGCAGATTCATTTTGATATATGGAAAAACCAATACCATATTGTAAAGTTGAATAAAATAAAATTAAATTAAAAAAGAATAATTTTCAAACAACATATACAACTCAAAAGGATTGCAGCTTAAACAGTTCAAACTGACAGCAGACCTAATATCAGTCAGTTCTAAAACAAACTCTTGTCCTGAAGAGTCAGTCCAAAACCTTAACTGCAGAGCCCCAAGAAACAGTCCCTGTTTCCAAAGGAGCGGGTGGATTTTGCCAGTTCCAGTTGCAATAGCCTTGTTTCAGAGTCAGGATGAAGTGTCAAATGAGTACTCACATAAAGAAAAAGCCCTGCATCCAGAAAGGATAAAGCTTTAAATGAACCCCACCGAATGCCAAGAGTTTAAATATAAGAATATAGCAGAAGCTGGGATTCAAGAGAAAGACTAATCCTCAAACTCCAAGGCCCCAATAAAAGCAGGGACCCCAGTGTGGGTACTTCACCTGTTGCCTCACCAGTCTGTTGTCAGGGATCTTCTCTGGTCCCCCTATGGGTCATCAACATTGTGACCTATAAAACTAGACTTTTTTTTTTCCCTCCAGGAAAAATGAGTTTATTCAGGATATAACTGCAGTTTACAGTTAGCCACTGTGGTGAGTCACATACAAGTTCCCTTGTACCAAGGAGAGGAGGAGTCTCTTAAAAAGAGTAGGAGGAAGGTGGAATGTCTATGGTAGATACCATTGGAGGAACAGAAGTTCCAAGTATAGAGGCTTTTCATTGGCTGGACTATGACCATCTCTCATTGATTGAGCTCTTGTCAAACAAGAAAGGGAGTTTCTCTTCTTCTTCTTCAGCTTGGCCTTCATAGTAGGACTTGAGAGGTCATCATAATAATCCCCTGACTCTGTTTTAATTGCTTCTGTTTATTAATTTTTAAGGCTTCCCTGGCGGTTCAGTTGGTAAAGAGTCTGCCTGCAATGTGGGAGATCTGGGTTTGATCCCTGAGTTGAGAAGACCTCCTGGAGAAGGAAATGGCAACCCACTCCAGTATTCTTACCTGGAGAACCCCATGGACAGAGGAGCCTGGTGGGCTACAGTCCATGGAGTTATAAAGGATCTCTTCTTTTTCTTGGGCTTGGTCTTCATAGTAGGACTTGAGAGCTCTCCATACTGATCCCATGACTCTGTTTTAATTGCTTCTGTTTATTAATTTTTTAAACTATTTTCAGGAATCAAACATTCTGATAATTCTCTGCTTTAGGTACATTATACTACTAAACAGTTGGATTTTTTTTTTTCCATCTTCCTTGATTCTATTCTTCTTCTTAGATATCTCCCTCAGACTCTTCTTTCTGGAAAATGCTCATTTATTCAGAGGTTCCATTCCAGAATAAATTATCCTCTCTCTTATAAATTGATAGTAATTTGTAGCCTATATTTTTAAAAATTTAATGATAACTTTTATGATTTTCTTTTCTACTAAATACTACTTCTAGAATGCAAAACATTTACTTTAAATATCTTTATATATATTTGTATATATATATATATCAATATTCTAAAATATATTAGATGCTCAAACATTAAATGGAACATTTGTCTTGATTAAAAGATACACATCAAATATATAGAGAAGTATTATTAATTAGAAAAATATTGTTAACTTATATACTAAATGAGTTTGAATTAACCTCCAATTAAAATAAATAAATTTATATTAAAAAAGAAAATTAAAATAAATTAAAATTAAAAAAAGAAAAGAAAAACACTTTCAAAAAATAATTTAATATGGCATGCTGCTAAGTCACTTCTGTCGTGTCTGACTCTGTGCGACCCCATAGACGGCAGCCCACCAGGTTCCCCCGTTCCTGGGATTCTCCAGGCAAGAACACTGGAGTGGGTTGCCATTTCCTTCTCCAATGCATGAAAGTGAAAAGTGAAAGTGAAGTTGCTCAGTAGTGTCCGACCCTCAGCGACCCCATGGACTGCTTCCAGGCTTCTCCATCCATGGGATTCTCCAGGCAAGAATACTGGAGTGGGGTGCCATATATTTTGAAGTAAAAGAAAATGATGGAGAATATTCACCACTAATCAGAAACATGCTCAGTAGGAAGCTGAGTCACAGTATATTATAATGCTAGAATTTCATGCACCAAAGCAATTTGGCGAGGAATATGAAGCCAGCGGATGGAGAAGGAAATGGCAACCCACTCCAGTGTTTTTGCCTGGAGAATCCCAGGGACAGGGGAGCCTGGTGGACTGTCGTCTCTGGGGTTGCACACAGTCGAACACGATTGAAGCGACTTAGCAGCAGCATGAAGCCAGAGGAACTGTTGGAACACTCCTGGGCTAGCTGGTTACTATGGAAATAAAAACGAAAGTGCACAGAATGTTAAGGGGAAAAATCAGCAAGAATTACTTGTAGCTTAAGTTTTGGGCAAAGACATTAGATAAGAATCATCATAACAAGTAAGTATGGCTTACAAAGGCTTATAATGAACACTTCTGTAAATGTTCCTATTTAGTATCTTAACACTCATTAAATACTTATCTCTCATGCAGCTATCTGACTAGTCAGAATATTAATGCACATATAACAAAAAATGAGATTTTGTTGAGTATCAACCAAATACTTATCTTAATATGAAAAACATGTACAGAGCATTGTAATTATTTAAAATATAGTCATTAAACTCACACTAAATTATTTTTACCTATTTGCTTTACTTGCATAAGAAAAGTTTTCATTTCACTTAACTCATGCAAATTGTAACTCAAGGAAAGCTTTTAAAAAATTCAGCCACAAAATATCTGTTATGCATCTTTAAAGCATTTTATTTCTATCAGGTAATTAGATGCCAACAAAGAATGCTAGACTATAACATTTGAAAAATAAGCTCTATAGAAACAGTTTTAAATGAGATAAAATGTAAATGACAAAACTAATTTACTGTATTATTAACTGTATCCGAAGATGATACAAAATGTATATAGTTTTTCTGACAGGTTATTACTTTGCTGAAATGTTTTACAGATTTCATCAATTCCTTACTTCAGTTTTAGTGAGAAAATACAATGTGAGCATACTGTTATCACAATTCACTAAATAATTTTAAAAATTGTTAAAACGTATTTTTACCAAATTTTTAATTTGTTATGGGATAATACCTTAATATAACAAAAAATTATGGCCACATATTCATGATTGTCATCTAGTCTAACAAATTATATTTACAGCTGAGTTCAAATTATTGTGCAGCATAACTTCAATATTATTTTCTACTCTTGGCTTTGGATTTGAAATAGTGTACAACTGACTGTCACAGGTCATTCTCTATCCTTCTCTTAAAGCTAGCTCCTATGCTCCCTGCAAGAAAAAAGAAAAAAAGAGTTGTAAATGTGTTCAAGTGTGTAACAAAAAGAAATAATAAAACACCATCAATCAAAATTATAATTTAACCTGCTCTGAGAATCCATAACCTATATGGCTATGAGAATAAAGACTAGGATCATAAGAAAAGAATAATTCTGTCTCAGTCTTGTTCATTTAACAATTTTTTTCCTCACAGTATCCCCTGGGACACATGGTCTCTGCCAGCCAAGCCAAAAATAACTGTCTCTTTAGCATAAATGTGACAGTTAGCCCAGTGGACTGCCTCATACAGAAACCATAAGTCTGGAAGTTGGTAGATTGAGGATCAGTGAAGAGTCACATCTTGACAAATACCTATCAAAGAGACAGAAGAAGAAGAAGAAAAAAAAGTGAAGTGCATTTTCAGTTTTACTATATGTATGTCAATGTTTGAGTGTGCCAGAGAATCAAGAATAAGCTAAGTCTTACTGTGTGAGAACTTGTCACATAATGAGATTGAAGTGTGTGTTTAGACACAACTGCTTCCTAGCTTGGGATTTTAGAAGAAGATTCTAATAACAATCTAAAAGCAAAAGGTGGAACCCAGTACAAAGCAATCCTTAGCTTTTACAATAAACACTAAATATGCAGACATATTTATTATAGACTGAATAAATGAAAGGGAAATATACATATTTTAAAAATAAACAAGATGTTTTCTAAAGGACAAGAGAAATTCAACCCTAATTCTGAAAAGTCTGAGGAAAGACTTAGTTCTGAATGTTTCCTAGAAAAGTGAAAATGAAATTTATAGAGTCCCAGGACAACAGGAAACAAGACAGAGCTTCTGTGAAAGCAGAACTAAGAGACAAGATTGAAAAAGAATTATATTACCTAAAAAAAAATTTTGTAAAAACTCAAGGAAGTGTAATAGCAAATGTAAAATTCTTATTTGAAATAGAATAAAAATGTCTATTGGACAATATGGAAAATAATAAACACAGTCAAGAAAAGTATCTAGAATTTTCTCCCATAATGAAGATGGAAAGGCAAAAAGCATTTGAAAAATTATAGAAATTGACAGTGTTGAATATCACCTGAGCCTGTGCTCTTAGACAACAAAGATGGTTAAGAAGCCGTGTCCCTGTTTTGGGAAATGACTCACTGCAAAGACCACTCTTTCCCGTATCACTTAGCTAAGACTCTCTTGTTTATCTAATTCAAGACCAGACACAGATACTGCACATTCCCATCTTTCTGCTAGTAAATGATTAGCTGAATTGTTTGTCTCCATCAACATGGACAAAATGCCTGCAAATCTGACCCTACCATAACTTAGCAGGGGGTCATCCTTCCCCAGGTCCCAGCAATAGAAACTGGAGCCACCTCTGTCTGAAGACTCTCAAATTTAAGTGGACTCAGGGGAAGAAATTCTCCCATCAATTTGCTTATCACACTACCTGCTCAGCCTACCCCCACACCATCTTCTCTTTAGCCTTATCTACTACTTTCTGCACAAGAAAGTCCTTCCCCTTTTCTCTTCCCCTAGTGCAATATCACCTTTCCCTTCATATAGTAATTCCCTCTTCTTATTGCAATAGTCTTATTGAATAAAGTTTCTCTTTACCCAAACTCAGATTTGCTTAAAAAAAAAGCAGAGAAAATTCAACCTAAGAGTAAGATACTCATAAGATGAGTGTAAGATAAGATATGATATAAAAGTAAAACAGAAAGAAGAAGAAGAAGCAGCTGAATTTATAGGTCTACCTGCAAGACTTGGGATCAACTTCTTTTCTAAACTGGCAAAATGAATTAAAAAGAAAAATCATAAAAGCACTCGAAGAATATGAACATCACTCTTTATATCTATTCTGTTAGTATAGTCTCTAAAGCATCTCATTGACCTATTGACTTGACATATAATGTAAGCACTTACTGATTAAAAAAAAAAAAAGAATGTTCTAGCACCAGTTACTTTCATGGACTCAATTCATGTAACCAACTACTTGCTTGATTTCTTCATTTAATATTGATGAAACACCTCCAACTTAGCAAGTTCAGAGCAGAGCTATTCATTTTTACAATTCTTTCCCATTCTTCCAATAGGGTCTCCAACTGAAGAATGTGGGTCAGTGTTCTTCATAATTGTTGGAGTGAAATATTCCAGGAGTGATTTTCATTTTTATTTTGTAACTCAATTCATCAGCAAATTTTGTCATGTCCATATTTAAGGCTTATCCCTCTCAGACTACTCACCTCTGCCCCTGGGGCCTGAGACCAAGTCATCAGGTGTCTCACCTGAAATAACCTAGTGACCTCCTTTCTGGTTCCTTGCTTCTTAATAAGCCCCTTGACCTACATTTTTCTCTATACAGCAAATAGAATGATTTTTGAAATTTCAGATCAGATCATATGACTCCTTTCTTCAAAACACTTTGATTATTCCTCTTCACTCACAGGACAAAATCCAAAGCCCTTGTGAAGCTTGGCACTGAACCATCCCCTCTCACCCAAGCTTTCTTCAAAAGCAGACTCCCTCTGATCTTGAAATTTACTGGCTTATTCTTGCCTCAAAGTCTTCTATAGTTGCTATTTTGACATTCCATAAATACTATATACAGTTTTAAATTCCTGATGCATCATGTTGAGAATCTTGTATATTTCATATTTATGTTAACTGAAAGTAACATAAATAAATTGAGCACTCTTATTTTTAAGGTTTTTAATGTCTTAGCGATTAATAGATTGCTTTTAATAACTAATGACATATTAACCAATTTTTTCTTCAACAAAATATACTATTGTTAGGTAGTTAGAATAGGAGAAAGGAGTCCAAAATGGTGTTGGCTAAAGACAAAAAGGGAAAAGCCTGTGAAAATAGATCAAAAGAAAATCTGTGGACAGGAATGAGAACTTCAGATGAAGCTAACATGCCCCCTACTTGGCTAGCCCAATTTGCAAAGACTAAACTCAGTGGGAAGGAGACAAAATGTATAAAAAGAGGAAGTCAAAATGGATTGAGGCCTCTCCTTTGGGGTTGGCCCACCCTCACACCTCCAGGGTATACTCTCCTTTGTTTACTAAATAAAACTCTTTGCTGTAACTGAGCTGTAACACTGGTATGCTATTTCATATCTTTGCTGCAGCAAGATATAAACAAGGAAATTACATACTCTCCTGACACTAAGGTGAAAAAGTGTTGAGTCTTTGAATTACAGTTGTCCATTTATAAAGAAGTGGTAAAGTTAGCTCCACAAAAAAAAAAAAAAAAAAAAGTAAATCAAATTATAATTTCTAAATGAATTGCAGTCCACCCTTTCTAGTATTATTAAGACAACAAATATAAAATATATATTTGGATGGGAACAGCATGAAAGATTTGTCTTCTAGGAGCCGGTAGCTTTGTTATGGAATAGAACCCATCACACAGTAATATTCAAAAACCAATAGAAATGATAATTACTGAAAAGTCAAAGACAATTTCCTGCCAAGAACGTCTTTGTAAAGCTGAAAATCAACCTGCTGTAAACTATCCAGTGTTGAGATTGGCAACGTCTAATCCAGCCAAAATGCTTAGGTACTATGTCAGAATGCCAGTTCCAAAAGATGAGAGTCATAGAGTAAAATCCCTGAAGAGAAGGAAAGCTGAGAGATCTCTGAGTTGCAAACTTACACCGAGATATAGTGGAATATCTTTTATATATAAGTAAATTATAACATTAAAACCATTTAAGATAAAAAATAAGGACCTTCCAGTACTTAATCATGCCTTAAATTTATAAACAATTATGGAGGTGTGTTAAATCTTTTAAGATAACAATATTACTTCATTCAATACAAAATCAAGTCTTCTGAGATAGACGTCATTATTTTTCATATTCAAAAAACTTTGTTATGGTTTAAACCATATTTTTAAGTTCACCTTAAGAAATGTCTGCAGAAGAAAATAACACCCTAGTGTTATTTTTCCCTGAGAGGGTAGAGGCATCTTCTCCATTAAAAGAAGTTGCCTGTCTACATAGATTCTGTTTACAAAAAAAAAAAATTAGAAAATAGGATTTTTACATATTGTTTGACTCTCATTCTACAAATATAGATGGAATTTTTCCCTGTATATACAGTGATGATTTACTTATGTTTCATAAATAATTTTTCCCCAAAACATGTTATTAATATTTATTCTGTATTACAATAACAAATTACACAAAGGTGAATACCAAAGAAACATTACTCTTGTAATTTCAACCATGTTAGATAATATCTGGGCCTGTAATTATAAATTGTCTTCTTTAAAGCAAGCTGGTTAGGAATGAAAGAAAGAGAAAGGAAACTAAAAAAAATAAAAATAAAAATAGCACCAGGCTTGAAGGCCTGGGATCACTTTTTTTGGCAGATAAGACCTTCAAAGATCAAAAATATCATATGATACTGTTAAAGGACTACAACGGCTTTGGAGAAAATGGATGTCCAGTAGTTTCCCTCATGACTGGTTATCTAGACATAGGGCGGAGTGATTCCCATCATTTGTCTGATAACTGAAAACAACAAAATGTTTATAGAAGAAAATGTATACCAGCTGGAAATTTTAATAATTTCCAGCAAAATTTTAATAATTTTATTTCTTCCTACCATGTTATCTTTGAATTAGACTGGATACTTCTCATGCTACAATCTAGAACAAAAATAAACAGTAATTTAATTGACTAATTAAGGTAATTGACCCAACTATCTGTTAGTTACTGCTATTTTATCTGAAAAATTTCACTTGTCATGAGGATGACTAATGGAGAATGAAGTATTGAGATACTTTACTGCCATTGATCAATACTGAAGGTCTTTCTTCTCTCAGAAAAAAAAAAAAAAGAAAGAAAGAAACCAAACAAGCAAACAAAACACAGAAAATGTAGGATTGGGCTCCATGATAAGGTGAAAACTGGGAAAGCAGACTGCCCCCACTATAGCCATCAATCATGGTCTGGTGCCCATTTTCTATTATCTGTCCCAACACATATCCCTCCGACTACTTCATCAGGTCCAGCCTTGTGAAAAGACTGCCTCCAGAGCAGCAAGTTATTCTCACTGGTTTCCTTTCTTCTAAGAGCTATTCAGAAACCATGGAAAGAGAAGAGCTATTCATTACTCAACCTCCAGATCAGCTGATATGTAAGGACAGATTGTTTTGTTTAGTATTAAAAATGAATCTTACCTTTGGCCTGGATGTTGATTGAAAATTATCAATATATAATCTAAACTTGTTATGACTTCTGTATTTCTTCTTCCAAGAGGCATGAACAATATGAGGAAATTCCTGAACCTTCAGTTAACAACTATTTTATCTTTATCATCCCCAGCCAGATTTTTTTCTGATAATCTTAGAGCAAAATTTAAAAATGCTTATAAAGTGCCTTCTCAGAAATTTCTTTTAAGTAAACAAACAAAAACAGTTTTCTTGGGAAAGTAATGTATATTCAATATAGAAAATGGAAGGAAGGAGAATAAAAGGGAAAACACAATTTCGCAAGCCAGAGATGAGACCTATAAACAAACCTTTAAAAACCGTGATTGTCTAAAGACATCAAACCTGCCCTGTACATAGAACACTAAGCTGTCTTCCTATGTTCTTATGTACTTAGTGTCACTGAACTGTACAGTTATATGTGCTTAAAATGGTGTGTTCTATATTATGTGAATTTATCACAATTAAAAATGAACAAAAACCAAAAACAAACAAACAGAAAAGAAAGCTGAAAGGAAACCCTTTTCTCACAGTGCCCAAAACATATATTTAATTTAGTCCACCAAGAAATAAATATATATAAAATTTCATTATTATCACAGCTTTTCTAATTAATTCAAAGATATATAAATAATTTTAATATAAAATGTGATAGCTTTATAATTTGATGCATTTCATTTCCTCCAATTCTGTAAAACTAATAGATTAAACATCAAAAGAGAAAACAAAACATATAGTTGTACTTGTGGATAAAAAATGTTCCAGTGATATTGTAAACAAAGGAGAAATGCCAGTGGGAAGAGAGAAGATGTGTCAGCAGCTGGGATCTGAACTAGGGTCAGTAGCAAGGCTCAGAATACAGGACAGGGTACATCCACAGGGTACAGGACATACTGTGGGGACGTGAGTCATCTCTCTGCGATAGGGATCTCCTAAACGAGGAAACGGGAAAATTAAGAACTACTGATAACCCATGACCAACGACTATTTCTTCAAAGGATGTTTTGAGATTAGTGAAAAAGGACCAAAATTATTGAACTAATAAACTAAAATTACTGGCCTAATAAACCACTGTCGTATCAAAGTAGAAGTAAGGCTGATATATAAGAGACCGCAAAGTGCAGTGGGTTATATAAAATGGGTGTTTATTTTGTTGTCTCCTAAGTTTCTACACTGAGTAAAGAGCTTTATTTGCTGGTGCCATTCAGGGTCCAGAATGGCAGGTGTGTGGCTTAAAGCTGTGGGCTCAGGGTGGAAACAATAATTGTGTTCATTCCTCAGCTAGTGGAGAAAAGGAAAGAAACATCTTAAGGTTAAAATTTTCTTTGAGGTGTCAGGGGAGATGCTTTCCTACCCGCTTAGGTTCAGAGATTGGGTCTGTGTGAATTAAACTGACAGGAAAAAGATGGAGGGAGGAAAAGATTACAAAGTCATTAATATTTTTATATACACAAGAGTTCACAGGAAAAGAAGTAGCACTCAAATAAGTGGTTAGACTTGGGAGTTTATATGTTCTTCAATGAAAAAGAGAGTCTGAGGCTTCAAGGAATGATCAGTTCAGTTCTGTTCACTCGCTCAGTCATGTCTGCCTCTTTGCGACCCCATGGACTGCAGCAGGCCAGGCTTCCCTGTCCATCACAAACTCCTGGAGCCTGTTCAAACTCATATCCATTGACTCAGTGATGCCATCCAACCACATCATCCTCTGCCATCTCCTTCTCCTCCTAGCTTCAATCTTATTTATCAAGGAATAAAAACATATGAGTTATTTCACTAACTCATTGGTTGGTTTAAGCAGCTCTTTATCTCCTGTGATATGTGCTGTTTCCTCATTCTGGTATAGGAGGTCGGAGAAATGTATGCCACCTTCAGAAAGGGACATTTATGCCCTGATTTTAAGCATATAAGAGGCTGAAGGAGAAATGTTTCTTTGTTGATTATTAATCATCATTACCTCAAAATAACCCTTATCCCAAAGTGGCATACTTTGATGTAGTATATCTTGATCTCCCTCAAAGAAATTGACCAGGCTGTTTGAACTCACGTCCCATCTTCTCTAATGTATTCATTCACATATTTATCATTAGTTACCACAAGCATTGTGGAATTTAGTATCTAGCTTGTCTGCCATGGACCCAGATACTAGCTGTCAGGGTAAATACACATGGAATGTTCTATTTCTAAAAATAAGGAGGAGACAGTAGTTTCTACCACAATCTGTTATTTTGGCTACTTGAAGTTCAATTTCCTCACTCTTTCCAAGGCTCTGGATGTGGAATGTGCAGAGGAAAAGGGGTGGATTAGGTAGTAGACAATAAGGGAAGAGATTACTCAGTCTGGAAAACTGCTATCCCTTGCCATGCTCTAGCAAACATCTACTAACAGAGTCGTATGAATGATTTGCAAGATGAATCATATTACCAAGAGCCTCAAGCTTTAGAGAAATGGGTACAGAAAAACAGCATTCTGGTTGATGTTGAATGTACTTTTGCTGTTTTGAGCCATATAACACAGCCAGAGCAATGCAGGTGGGGGAACGGTTTGGAAACAAGATTGAATGGAATTCAGCTGAGAAAGGAGACCTCTCTGGGGGCCTGAAAGCTAAATATTCTGTGGATGGACTGAGATGAGGCCTGGCACAATTATATAGAAGAGTCAACCACTGGTTTCAGTAACAGAACCTACTCAGAACAATTCCTAAAATGTCTCCTTCCCTTTAAGACAAGGAGAACCAACACAAAGGCAAAGACTAGTCACTTCATTCCCCAACCTACTCTTTCAAAGTTTTCCAAACTTGCAGTTAACAAGTCAAGAGGGAGCAGAGTGGGCCAAGTGCAGAAGCCAGTACATAAAAAGGGAAGTTTGACAAAATATGATTCAAAGTAGGGAGAGAAATTTAAGGATTGTTATTTTTGTTATGATCATATTACTCAGAGAATCTTTGTAATATTTTGAAGAATTGAAGGGCACAAGAAAAGAAAGCTTGGCCTAAAAAAGCAACCCACCAATTTGGGCTCCCAAATTGGATCAGCAAAAAACTGCTTCCTCCTGGAAGGAGGGCATCTCCCTAAATGAACTTGGCAGATGGCACTGGAGTGATATGGGAAGGGCACTCTTAGAGGAGTCAGCTTCCCTCTGTTCCACTTCAAACCAAGATATCGAAGCTTCTGATGTTGCCTCTGCTTTCTTTAACATCCATCACAATTTCTCACTTAAAATTTATGATTGGGTTGGGCCCTGAGCCCTTCAGGACAGGCAGGTATTCACTGTCTTTCTCTATTCACCCTCCTCCAGTCTTCTTTCTCAGCACCAACAGGGCCAAGAAGATGGCTACTGCCTCAGTTTTGTTTTCTAACCTCATATGAACTCACCTAATTGTTAGACATAATTTATAGCTAAAAGGCTACAGTGGTAAAAGATGGTACAGTTATATTTATAAAATCTGCAAAGAAAATAACTATACAATTTTAAAAGAAAATATAAGAATATTTCATGAATACCGACAGGTTAGGGTATAACTTCTTAAACATGATGCAAAAAGTAAATAAAATGAAAGATTGTTACATTTTACACATTAAAAATTCATGTCTATGCTTCACAAAGACCCCCCTAATACACAAAAGCTATTAGACAAAAGCTAACCCAATAGCACACAAAGAATAAATAGATATTGGATATGTATTCAGAAAATAGAATAAATATGAATATATGATTTCCTTAAATATGATTTTAAGGAAAATCAGAATCAACTAGAAGGAACTCTGAGCCTAGATAATTAATAGTCTAATCAAGATAGCAGGAATCCAAATGACTGCTGCTGCTAAGTCTCTTTAGTCGTGGCCGAACTCTGTGCGACCCCATAGATGGCAGTCAACCAGGCTCCCCCATCCCTGGGATTCTCCAAGCAAGAACACTGGGATGGGTTGCCATTTCCTTCTCCAATGCATGAAAGTGAAAAGTGAAAGTGAAGTTGTTCAGTTGTGTGTGTCTTCGCAACCCCTTGGACTGCAGCCCACCAGGCTCCTATGCCCATGGGATTTTCCAGGCAAGAGTGCTGGAGTGGGGTGCCATTGCCTTCTCCGAAATGACTGCTAAGCAGGTGTAAAGTTTTCCAACTTAAGAGCAAGTGTGCAAAAAAGTAAACAGTGAAATACAGGTGGTAATAAAAATTAGACTAATTCCAAGATAAGGAGAAATGATGGAAATGCTATATGGGTCACATTTAAGGTATATATGATCAATAACTTACAATTCTAGTTAAGAATCCTAAGAACCATGGCATGTGATTATGAAGGGGTATGGATGAATCTATTCTGGGCAATGCCATTTGTAATACAGGAAAACTAGAAAAATTATCACCCATCCATGGGTGAATGGGTAAATATTTTGAGTCATATTTCTAAAATGTGATTACATATAGCAGTTAAAATAAACTACCTGTGGTAACCATGTATCAATCTCAAGGATATAATGATTAGTGAAAAATAGTAACTGGATTATACTATCCTAATAAAAATAAAAATTAATAGTACATATAATAAACTGTGGAAAATTCTGAAAGAGATGGGAATACCAGACCACCTGATCTGCCTCTTGAGAAATCTGTATGCAGGTCAGGAAGCAACAGTTAGAACTGGTCATGGAACAACAGACTGGTTCCAAATAGGAAAAGGAGTATGTCAAGGCTGTATATTGTCACCGTGTTTATTTAACTTATATGCAGAGTACATCATGAGAAATGCTGGACTGGAAGAAACACAAGCTGGAATCAAGATTGCCGGGAGAAATATCAATAACCTCAGATATGCAGATGATACCACCCTTATGGCAGAAAGTGAAGAGGAACTCAAAAGCCTCTTGATGAAAGTGAAAGTGGAGAGTGAAAAGGTTGGCTTAAAGCTCAACATTCAGAAACCAAAGATCATGGCATCTGGTCCCATCACTTCATGGGAAATAGATGGGGAAACAGTGGAAACATTGTCAGACTTTCTTTTTCTGGGCTCCAAAATCACTGCAGATGGTGACTGCAGCCATGAAATTAAAAGACACTTACTCCTTAGAAGGAAAGTTATGACCAACCTAGATAGCATATTCAAAAGCAGAGACATCACTTTGCCAACAAAGGTTCGCCTAGTCAAGGCTATGGTCTTTCCTGTGGTCATGTATGGATGTGAGAGCTGGACTGTGAAGAAGGCTGAGCGCCAAAGAATTGATGCTTTTGAACTGTGGTGTTGGAGAAGACTCTTGAGAGTCCCTTGGACTGCAAGGAGATCCAACCAGTCCATTCTGAAGGAGATCAACCCTGGGATTTCTTTGGAAGGAATGATGCTAAAGCTGAAACTCCAGTATTTTGGCCACCTCATGTGAAGAGTTGACTCATTGGAGAAGACTCTGATGCTGGGAGGGATTGGGGGCAGGAGGAGAAGGGGACGACGGAGGAGATGGCTGGATGGCATCACTGACTCGATGGATGTGAGTCTGAGTGAGCTCCGGGAATTGGTGTTGGACAGTGAGGCCTGGCGTGCTGCGATTCATGGAGTCGCAAAGAGTCGGACACGACTGAGCGACTGATCTGATCTGATCTGATTATACACATGTGGTAATATTACATGTAATGTCAATGTATGTGTAATATACACAATATTTGTGATATTAAGTAGTATCAGGCAAAGATGGAGAAGCTCTATACAGTCAGCAAAAATAAGACCAGGAGCTGACTGTGGCTCAGATCATGAACTCCTTATTGCCAAATTCAAACTTAAATTGAAGACAGTGGGAAAAACCACTAGACTATTCAGGTATGACCTAAATCAAATCCCTTATGATTATACAGTAGAAGTGAGAAATAGATTTAAGGAACTAGATCTGATAGACAAAGTGCCTGATGAACTATGGAAGGAGGTTTGGGACATTGTTCAGGAGACAGGGGTCAAGACCATCCCCATGGAAAAGAAATACAAAAAAGCAAAATGGCTGTTTGAGGAGGCCTTAAAATAGCTGTGAGAAGAGAAGTAAAAAGCAAAGGAGAAAAGGAAAGATATAAGCATCCGAATGCAGAGTTCCAAAGAATAGCAAGGAGAGATAAGAAAGCCTTCCTCAGCGATTAGTGCAAGTAAACAGAAGAAAACAACGGAATGGGAAAGACTAGAGATTTCTTCAAGAAAATTAGAGATACCCAGGGAACATTTCATGCACAGATGGGCTCAATAAAGGACAGAAATGGTATAGGCCTAACAGAAGTAGAAGATATTAAGAAAAGGTGGCAAGAATACACAGAAGAACTGTACAAAAAGGAGCTTCACAACCCAGATAATCACAATAGTGTGATCACTCACCTAGAGCCAGATATCCTGGAATGTGAAGTCAAGGGAGCCTTAGAAAGCATCACTACAAACAAAGCTAGTGGAGGTGATGGAATTCCAGTTGAGCTACTTTAAATCCTGAAAGATGATTCTGTGAAAGTGCTACACTCAATATGCCAGCAAATGTGGAAAACTCAGCAGTGGCCACAGGATTGGAAAAGGTCAGTTTTCATTCCAATCCCAAAGAAAGGCAATGCCAAATAATGCTCAAACTACCGCACAATTGCACTCATCTCACACACTAGTAAAGTAATGCTCAAAATTCTCCAAGCCAGGCTTCAGCAATATGTGAACCGTGAACTTCCAGGTATTCAAGCTGGTTTTAGAAAAGGCAGAGGAACCAGAGATCAAATTGCCAACATCCGCTGGATCATGGAAAAAGCAAGAGAGTTCCAGAAAAACATCTATTTCTGCTTTACTGACTATGCCAAAGCCTTTGACTGTGTGGATCACAATAAACTGTAGAAAATTCTGAAAGAGATGGGAATACCAGACTACCTGATCTGCATCTTGAGGAACCTATATGCATGTCAGGAAGCAACAGTTAGAACTGGACATGGAACAACAAACTGATTCCAAATAGGAAAAGGATCACGTCAAGGCTGTATATTGTCACCCTGCTTACTTAACTTATATGCAGAGTACATCATGAAAAATGCCAGGCTGGAAGAAACACAAGCTGGAATCAAGATTGCTGGGAGAAATATCAGTAACCTCAGATATGCAGATGACACCACCCTTATGGCAGAAAGTGAAGAGGAACTAAAGAACTTCTTGATGAAAGTAAAAGAGGAGAGTGAAAAAGTTGGCATAAAGCTCAATATTCAGAAAACTAAAATCATGGAATCTTGTTCCATCATTTCATGGGAAATAGATCAGGAAACAGTGGAAACAGTGTCAGACTATTTTTTGCGCTCAAAATCACTGCAGATTGTAATTGCAGCCATGAAATTAAAGATGCTTTCTCCTCGGAAGGAAAGTTATAAGTTATGCCCAACCTAGATAGCATATTACTTTGCCAAAAAAGGTCCATCTAGTCAAGGCTGTTTTTTTTTTTTTTTTTTTTTACAGTGGTCATGTATGGATGTGAGAGTTGGACTGTGAAGAAAACTGAGCACTGAAGAATTGATGCTTTTGAACTCTGTTGTTGGAGAAGACTCTTGAGAATCCTTTGGACTGCAAGGAGATCCAACCAGTCCATCCTAAAGGAGATCAATCCTGGGTGTTCATTGGAAGGAATGATGCTGAAGCTGAAACTCCAATACTTTGGCCACCTCATGCAAACAGCAGACTTATTGAAAAATACCCTGCTGGGAGAGATTCGGGGCAAGAGGAGAAGGGGATGACAGAGGACGAGATGGCTGGATGACATCACCGACTTGATGAATATGAGTTTGGGTGAACTCCGGGAATTGGTGATGGACAGGGAGGTCTGGCCTGCTGTGATTCATGGGGTTGTAAAGAGTTGGACACAACTGAGTGACTGAACTAATCGAGGATGTATTAATCTACAATACTGCTTTTCTTTGAAGGAAGGGTGCTGTGCAAAGGGGGTTTCTACCTCTATTTATGATATTTTTATTTATAAAAAAATAAGGCAAAATGTTAAACTGATCAGCTAGGCAATGAGACTAGAACTAATGACCGTCTGTGCAGTACGACTACCTCATAATAAAAATAGCAATAATAATGACAGTAATAATAATATATCCCACAATAATAATGATTATTCAAGAAAATCATATCTTGGAACCTTCTCCCCAATCTATAAAACGTGAGTAGCCTCCTTGACTTGTGTGTCTCAGGGTCTTCATCGGCACCTCAGCCACACTTAAATTTTCCACCTTCCTCAGTATATACCAAAATAACTAGTTTGACTCTACCAAAGAAAAGCTGAATATAATAATTTGTAAGAATAAAATACCACATATATTCAGTAGCTACACATTTTCAAACTGAATATGTTATAGAAATAATTTTTGTCACTCTTTTTTGTAAACTCAGAACTGAAATACATTTGTATATTTTCAAATTACACGATACTTTAACCATGAAGCTTGATCATGATTTTAAATTTTAAACATGGATTTTTGTGAAGGTCTTAATTGTGGATTATGAAAACTATATGTTCTGGAGTTTGTTCATTTTCACTAGATGTCAGAGAAGAGTCAAAACATGTTTTGTAGAACTGAGACAGCAGGTGGAGGCAGAGCAAATCAGGATGTGACCTGAGGCTCTTCAGGTCTTGCAAGTGAGCTTACCAGATGAAGTGGTGGGCTCACCAGTTTACAGCCATCCTTCCAGACCTGCTGATGCAAAGAGAGGATGATGCCCTTTATTCAAGGGTGTACCATCACACAGTTTTCTTCCTTGTATATTAAATATCTTTGGGAGACAATGAGTTAAATACTGAGCAGAAAATTGTTTTTAAAAACTACTTAAGTTTCTACTGGGAGATAAATGGATAAGGAAGTTGTGGTACATATACACAATGGAATATTACTTAGCTACTAAAAAGGAATGTATTTGAGTCAGTTCTAATGAGATGGATAAACCTAGAGCCTAATATACAGAGTGAAGTGAAGTGAAGTGAAAGTCACTCAGTCGTATCCAACTCTTTGTGAGCCCATGGACAATATAGTCTATGGAATTCTCCAGGCAAGAATGGTGGAGTGGGTAGCCATTCCCTTCTTCATGGGATCTTCCCAACCCAGGGATCGAACCCAGGTCTCCCACATTGCAGGCAGATTCTTTACCATCTGAACCAGGGAAGCCTAAGAATACTGGAGTGGGTAGCCTATCCCTTCTCCAGCAGATCTTTCCAACTCAGGAATAGAACTGGGGTCTTCTGCATTGCAGTTGGATTCTTTACCAGCTGAGCTACCAGGGAAGCCCCAATTATACTGAGTGAAGTAGGTCAAAAAGAGAAAGACAAATATTGTATATTAATGCATATATAGAGAGTCTAGAAAGATGATACCAAAGATCCTACAGCAGGACCACAAAGGAGACCCAAACATAAAGAGCAGGAGGCTCAGGAGGCTCAGGGAAGGCTCAAGGGGGAAGGAATATGTGTATGCCTAAGGCTGATTCATGTCGAGGTTTGACAGAAGCAACAGAAGTCTGTAAAGCAATTTTCCTTCAATTAAAAATAAATACATTGTATATAAAAAAAATAAAATAAAAAACAGACATTTGGACTCAAAGGAGAGGGTGGGATGATTTGAGAGAATAACATTGAAGTATATACATTACCATATGTAAAATAGATAACCAATGGGAGTTTGATGTATGACACAGAGCAACCAAAGCTAGTGCTGTGACAACCTGTAGGGAGATGGTGTGGAGGGAGGTGCGAGGGGTTCTCAGGATAGCAGGGACATATGCATATCTATGGCCCCAATTCATATTGAAGTATGGCAAAAATCATCACAATATTGTAAAGTGATTATTCTCCAATTAAAATAGAAAAATATTCAAGTTTCAAAAATCTAAACAATTGATCAGTGTATTATATAATATGTACCTGAACAGCACATCTCTGTATTAGGTGATTGTGCTTAGAAAGTACATGGATTCATGTAAATAAGTATATATTTATAAGTAGTACGTCTTAATGTGAAACAATTTATAGGCATAACTTTTCAATTTGAAAAGAATGACATTTTTTTTTTCTTTCCTGCTAGAATTATAGTGGAAATTGTAGTAGAACTCTCCACAGTGGTCATCGCTGCTAAATAATTAACCTTGACCTTCATTAAGGTCCCTGTTCTGCTGGCAATATTTGTAACTAATGAAGCAAGACATTTTCTTGCTGACATAATAATTTCATGGGCAGCATTACCACCCTAAATGGGAGGACATTAAAACTGACTTTTGGAGGCTTAATTTTTCTTCAAGTGAATCCATTAGCAATAGGTTTTAATCCCTTACTGACTGTAGAATTTGGAAGCATAGTATTTATGTGATAGAATTACACTAAACTACTAATTATCTGTGGTACATTTGAAATTTAAACAATTCACTTTTCATAATTACTTTTTTCTCATTTTACTTTCAATAGCTAAATCTGCTTGTTAAAATGACATTACAAAGAAATATTAAGGGAAAAAAGTGATTCCAAAGCTTTAGCATTAGATTTAAATAAATAAGTATTATAGTAATTTAAGCTAATATTGTCTGATTTGTTTTGCCTATTTGCTTGGAAAATCCCCTATCTATATTATAAAGGAAGACTTTAATTTTCAAAGTGAACATGAAGTTACTAAAGACTACTATATGTTTACAAAGTTACTTTGTATTAGCATCAAGTTGAAAAGTAAATTTTAGAAAATTATACTAAAGTGTTTTTCACTATCATTTATTGTATGTATATGCAAATGCACATTTAATTTTTTTTACATTTTTTTTATTAAAGGGCAAATTTTGGTCTTACTACTTCTTAATGGAGTGTAATGTGCACATTTTGGATAAAAAATTGTTTCCAATTTTTGCTTTATGTATGTATATCTGATTGTTCCTACTGGGTGACATTTATATCCAAATTCCAGAGTTCTGAGGACTAACTCCATATTATTATGTAGTCATTCTATTGCAGAGGACAGAATAATTTACCGTGCAAACTTTCAGTACACAATATATTTCTAGAAATACTCTCTGTCAATTACTAAATTCCAGAAAACTTGTCATGACATATTCACTTCGTTATTTACCAAACAAACAAAAAAACAGATTTTAATTTTGTATTTACTTTTGTATTAACTTTGTAAACATATGGGAGTCTTCAATTTAGTAGCTTCATATCCACTTCTAAAATTAATGTAATCTTTTATAATATAGGAATATAATTGCCTCTTCACTAAACAAGGCAAAAAAAAATCTATCTTTTAAAAATTGATATTTATGAAGCACTGTGTCTCATTGCCTCTAAATGCATTATTATCTCACTAAGGGCATTTTACAAATGAGGTATTGAACATGGATAAAAACAAAATGAGTGCGGGCCACACAGGTGGCAAAATGTTTGAGCTGTGAACATGACCTGTGTTTTCCTGGCTGCTGTATCCCTGCTCCTTCCTCTCCATCACAATCAGCTCAACTCAGGTTAGTCCTAACTAGGGTAGTCCTATACAACAGTTGCAAACATCCTCTCTTCCCAACATAGTTAAGCAGACAGTGTAGCTCTCATGGGAACCTCAAAGGCAATGTAGGAACTGAAGGAAGGGGTGTGTGTATGTTTGAACAGCACTGAAGTAGTAGAGGGAGCCTTGAGGTACTGGACCCCCAGCCGCTACCCCTCCCAAGTCCACAGAGGCCACCGTGTAACCCTATGGACTGTAGCCCTCTAAGATTCACCTTCCATGGGATTCTCCAGGCAACAATATTGGAATGGTTTGCCATTTCCTTCTCCAGGGGATCTTTCTGACCCTGGGATCCAACCCAGATTTCCTACACTGCTGGCAGACTCTTTACTGTCTGAGCCACCAGAGAAGCCCTTTCTTCTTCTTCTTCTAAGTCACTTCAGTCGTGTCCGACTCTGTGCGACCCCATAGACAGAAGCTCACCAGGCTCCCCATGTCCCTGGGATTCTCCAGGCAAGAACACTGGAGTGGGTTGCCATTTCCTTCTCCAATGCATGAAAGTGAAAAGTCAAAGTGAAGTCGCTCAGTCGTGTCCGACTCTTAGCGACCCCAGGGACTGGAGCCTACCAGGCTCCTCCGTCCATGAGATTTTCCAGGCAAAAGTACTGGGATGGGGTGCCATTGCCTTCCCCGAGAGAAGCCCTTTAGTGGATCTTAAAATATTGGAGGTGGGCTCGCAAAGGAACTGTATATTCTCATAGCTTTCTTTCCTGAGTTTTGTGGTATGTCTGACTGTGGACCCCTAGTATCAGATGCATCTGATACTAGTAAATTCCAAGGCAGTAAGTTGTCATTGTCCTTTTTATTGAGGTTGAAATTGTGATTCTTTTTCCTACAAAGTTGGCATTTTTGATGCTTAGCTCACACCTCAACATACATTTCCTGATGGGACAAGAAGGAGCACATTGGTCAGTGAGTATCTTTAATACAGACATACAAAATCAGACAATTCAAGCTCTCTGGCTCATATAGTCATTTAACCTAATGCCTGTTTCCATTTGCCACAATGCCCAACTAATTTAATAAGGCTAGGTCCCCAATGAGTGACTGAGGACAGAGTGTTCATTAACTTCACATGCTTGTTCTATAAGTCCACATCACTTTAATACCAGAACCCTGCAAAAAGAACGCCTCAAATCTCATGTTTTTGGCTTTTCAGTTTGAGAGGGCTGTTTACTTTCACACTTTTCCTTCATGATAATTTACTAACAAATATGCTCATGGCTTAGTATGTTAACAGAAGAGATGGCTAATGAAATCTAAGTAGCCATAAAAGGAAAATTCCCATGAACTGAATAAACACAAGAATTAAAAATGTGATGGATAGGAATAAGATGCTAGAGAAATTGATATTGCCAACCGTATCATTTCAGCCACATTTCAATACTCATAACAGTTACGTAGAATCAGCAACACCACACAGCTCATCAACGGCATCTGTTCATCTCCACAGCTGTTATCCCAGGAATAAAAAGCCACTCTCCTCCCCATGAGGCTCCAAGCACACTGTGATTGTAATGAACACCTCTACTGATGAGGAAAACAGCCTAACTGTTTGGAGAAAATTCAAGTAGAGGTCCATTTGAAAGTCAGAAATATGTAGTTACCAAGGAAACTCGCTGATGAGGCAATGCAATGGTTTAACTTCAAGCTATAGAAGTTTATCTTACATCCAAATCAACTTGCTATTTATTTTCCACTTACTCTTCTAAAATGGCTAGAAAACAAAATAAAATTATAAGTAATATAACCACACAACATTTAAATGACTAAATTATTTATTTGGTTTTTTTATTCATTTTGAAGGAAATATTAGTTTTTCAGTCTTTACTAAGCTCTCAACCATATACATGTGTGTGTGGTATGTTTTTGTGTGTACCCTCATGGTTATTAACAGGAAACAGAAAAGTGGCAGGAAAAGATAGTAGCAATTAGTCAGCTAAATCTTCTATAAAGTGTTACAAGAACATTTGACAGGGAGGACAGACCAAATGAGGAAGTTCGAGGGATATTTGCTTTCTTTGAAAACATATTAATGAAACAAAAACTTAAGAGAATGAGGTGGAGATGCATGAGTAAGTCTTGAATCAGAAGCTTACAATTAAAAAAAAAAAAAAAATAAGTAAAAACAGTTTATGGCCTGGGTATAAATGGTCCAAAGAGAATGGGAAGAGGTCACTCAGGAGACAGAGCCTCCCTTACCTCTCCACGTTTAGGTATTTGGGGCTTATTTTTCCTAAGAACAATCAGAAGTTTATGATGAGCAGAAGAATATTCATTATTTCAGGGAAATGCTATATCAAAGAACATATAATCTCTTAGAGAGTACACAAACCTTTTGGATTTCTCCATGGAGTCTGTCACAATTCCTCAGATGCCCACTCTGCATGCCCCACTATGTGATGACCTTAACCTCCAGTTTGAACACTGGCCATTCAACATCCCCAGAGCAGTAAGTCTGAAATAAGGCGCAGTTCTCCCTCCTTTTTCTTATCTACTTTCTGGGCACCATGTCCTATAAATGCTGTACCTCATACTTTTCTTAAACATGAGTCTTCTTGGGCTTCTTTCTACAACCTCACAACAGGCCTATAGCAGCAGCTTTTAAGTTACAGTCTGTCCCTTTCCAGACCTACCTTTGGAAAGTCAGCATGGAAATGTGCCAGCATTCATTTGAAAATTTCTATTTGATTTTAATCAGTTTTATTTTCTAAATTTAAAAAATATAACAGAACCTTAATAATTTTCATAGTGTATGTCTTGAGGTCTCTATGCATTTAGCTTATTTCTTCAGTCTTGTTTCCACAAAATCCTACATCTCTATGATGTTGCTGTACTTTCTTTAACTTTCTCATCTTTTCCAGTCTTTCCTAAAGCTCTCAGCACATGGATATCCAAATTATGCAACCTACATTTTTAATTGAGTCTCTGATTTCACATGTGATAAGAAAAGTTACCTTTTTGTGTGTGTTTACTCTGTGTCAGGCACTGTTCTAAGTGTCTTCATTTACAGTATGCTCTCTTTCATTTTTATTATTAATCTTATTCTATAAATAGGAACATTGATCCTCAGAGCATCACATATTCGGTAAGTGGCAGAAGATCCTGTGTGCTAAACCACATTTTTGTTCATTCTAATGTTCCTCTGTGTGATATATATGTGTGAAGTGAAGTCTCAGTCTTGTCCGACTCTTTGTGACTCCATGGACTGTAGCCTACCAGGCTCCTCCATCCATGGGATTTTCCAGGAAAAAATACTGGAGTGGGCTGTCATTTCCTTCTCCAGGGGAACTTCCCAATTCAGGCATCAAACCCGGGTCTCCCGCATTGTAGGCAGACACTTTACAGTCTGAGCCACAAGGGAGGCTATATATATAAAATTTCTGATATGATATATGCAATTGTCTTTTTCACTAATTAAAAAATCATCTATTATCATCAGGGTCTATATTTGCTTGAGTTTTGTTTTTCCCTTTTAGCCTTCATCCAGGAATATAAAATGTCATTAATAGAAACATTGAACACTATTCAGTAGCATTACATGTGTTAGAAGCATAGCTTTCAATTCCTGGTTGCCTGATTAGTAACAGTATAACTTTAGGTATCTTAAACTTTCTATCCCTCAGTTCCTCATCTGAAAAATAAAGGAGATGAAGTATTATATACACACACACACACACACAGACACAATGCAATGTTATTTAGATGTAAAATGAATGAAAGCTTTTCATTTGCCACAGAATGGATGGTATTATGCCAAGTGAAATAAGTTAGAGAAAGACAAATATTGTGTAATCTCATGTATATCTAGAATTAAAAAAATAAAAATAAATGCAAAGATCATAGCTACAGAGAACAAATTGGTGTTTGCCAAAGGCAGAAGTAGGGGTTGAGAGAAATGGTTGAGGAGATCAACAGGTATAGATTTCCAGTTATAAAATAAATACGTCATGGGTTGTAATGTACAGTATGGGACTATAGTTAAACATGCTGTATTGCATACTTAAAAGTTGCTAAGTGATTAGAATTTAAAAGTTCTCATCAAAATAAAAAACATAAACTATGTTGGGTGAGGAATGTTATTATGGTAAGTGTTCAAAAAAGGTATATCAATATTGAATCATTGTGTTGTTCATTTGAAGCTTATATCCTGTTATATGTCAGTTATATTTCAATTGAAAACATTTAAAAATTAAATTTCAAGCCTAATAAAATTAAACAGGTATTTTGAAGATACAGAGTGTGTGTGTGTGTCTATATAATAAAACAGTCCCTGGTCTGGCTGAAACTGAATGCTTATGTAAGTAAAATTGCCAGTAATACTTGCTATTTTCACTACTTTCCATTTTAAATTCTAATATAGTTCTCCCAATTATGTCAACTCTTATTTCTCTATATTTTTTTGATAATGAAAAAACCATTACATGAGGAAGAAATACGAAATGGTAGGTGAGGGATATCATGTCACGTTGAGGGTCTGCACATTTCCAGAACTAGATCCTTTAATCCAATGGCTTCACTGCATTCCTCCAGGTTGGCTTGTCAACTCATGGGGCCACTGTGTCAAAGGCTGCCCAGCCTGACACACTGAAGGCGAGATGCCCAAGCTCCTTTCATTCATTCACCCTGTCCTGGGAGATCTACTCACCAATGCCCAGCCTCTCTGGCATGCACAGGTGGATCCTCGGGGTCTTTGAGGGTTTTACCCTTCTCTTGAATTTTTCTATCTCACCCACCCCCCATCTTCTCATCTGGTCTCAAATATCTCTCTCTTATACGCTATAAGCTTCCTTATCAGAACAATACTGTCTCCTTCTAAGGCTGCTCTGGGTAAAACTTGTTCTCAGAAGTATAATTCTATTAATTTTGTTTTTCCAAAGAAAGTAGGTGAATTTTTTCAGCAACTAAATCCTCTCTTTTTACCTTCCTTATTTCCTCATGGCCAGGGGTTTCTGAGGAAAACAGCAGGGAAGCAGTGAAAACACAAAACAGGAATATATGAATAAAAACCCATATAAAGAACACATCTTATTCTTAAACAAGGAAGCAAGTAGATAAATTTATGAAATAGGTAAAGGCCACAAACTTCACAAATGTTTTTCTTTATCACTTCAATTATTATTTGATATGCTAATCTGTTTGCCCCAAAGAAAATGTTTCCCATTTATTTATGGATATTAATTCTGCCTGAAATACTTAATTTGACCCACCCTAATTTGAATTAATGTTCATCTTGCTGATGAAAGTTCATCTCTCTTCACATTCTCTCTCAGTAGTGGTCATAAATAACCATTATAATAAAATAAAACACTTGTTCAGAAAAACCATTATAAGGATACCTCCTCAAATCTCTGTCTTCACTCATAAGTTTTATTTGAAGCTCTTTTCAGGTGCTAAGGGATTTCCTGGTGGCTCAGATGGTAAAGCATCTGCCCACAATGTGGGAGACCTGGGTTCGATTCCTGGGTCAGGAAGATCTCCTGGAGAAGGAAATGGCAACCCACTCCAGTACTCTTGCCTAGAAAATCCCATGGATGGAGGAGGCTGGTGGGCTAACAGTCCATGAGGAAGGAAAGAGGCGGAGATGACTGACTGACTTCACTTCACTTCAGGTGCTAAAGCAGCATCTCACACTAAACTTGGTCCTAAAATGTATGAGCATTTTTAGAAAATACACTAACTGCTATATAATTTAAGGTAACAAAACACTGGATGGAAAATATGTCCTTAGATACAGGTGCAAAGGCAGAAATTTCAAATGGCCAGTAAAGATTCTACCTAAAGAAAAGGAGGAGTAGCAGCATCTAGGATTTCTTTTCTTTTTATGGATATTCTTTACACAGCGCATATAAGAAGGGAATGAGTGTGAATCTGCTTCTGTGGCTTTAGTCACCTGTCATGTTCTGATACTCAAAGTTCCACATCCTTGCTGTTGCATGATTACCAGACTCACAAACATTGAGAAAACAGCAGTTGAACACAGAGTATGTGTAGTGCAACAATCATTCTCACTTTAAGGTGTGGGAAATGCCTTCTAAATAAGTTGGAATTTATTGTCTTATCAGTTCAGTTGTTCAGTCATGTCCGACTCTTTGCAACCCCATGAATCACAACAGGTCAGGTCTCCATGTCCATCACCAACTCCCAGAGTTTAACCAAACTCATGTCCATTGAGTTGGTGATGCTATCCAACCATTTCATCCTCTGTTGTCCCCTTCTTCTCCCACCTTCAATCTTTCCCAACATCAGGGACTTTTCAAATGAGTCAGGTCTTTGCATCAGGTGGCCAAAATATTGGAGTTTCAGCTTCACTGATTTCCTTTAAGATGGACTGGTTGGATCTCCTTGGAGTCTAAGGGACTCTAAAGAGTCTTCAACACCACAGTCCAAAAGCATCGATTCTTCTGTGCTCAGCTTTCTTTATAGTCCAATTCTCACATCCATATATGACTACTGGAAAAACCATAGTCTTGACTAGACGGACTTTTGTTGACAAAGTGATGTCTCTGCTTTTTAATAAGCTGTCTAGTTTGGTCATAACTTTTCTTCCTGGGGGGTAAGTGTTTTTTAATTTCAAGGCTGCAATCATCATCTGCAGTGATTTAGGAGCCCCCAAAAATTAAGTCAGACACTGTTTCCCCATCTATTTGCTATGAAGTGATGGAAGTGGATGCCATGATCTTAGTTTTCTGAATGTTGAGCTTTAAGCCATTTTTTTCACTCTCCTCTTTCACTTTCATCAAGAGGCTCTTTAGTTCTTCTTCACTTTCTGCCATAAAGGTGGTGTCATCTGCATATCTGAGGTTATTGATATTTCTCCTGGAAATCTTGTTTCCAGCTTGTGCTTCATCCAGCCCAGTGTTTCTCATGATGTACTCTGCATATAAGTTAAATAAGCAGGGTGACAATATACAGCCTTGACGTACTCCTTTTCCTATTTGGAACCAATCTGTTGTTCCATGTCCAGTTCTAACTGTTTTATACCTTGTTGTAAAACAACATTCATCAGACAACATTCTTTATGGGATGTAGTCACTATGAATTTTTTTCCTTAATTTTAAAACCAAGCCTCTTTAATAATTCAGTGCTGCATTATAAACCCACCTTTTACTTCAATCTGCTTGGACAACTCTTCTATTTTCCCTTAGCTAAAATCATCCAGTGGAACTAATGTCAAATCTTCAGATGATCCTTATCAGGATTGTTGTAATTCTTCAACACTTTTTACAGACCATGATTTTCTTAATCTTCTGCAAAACCCTTCTTTCTTCAAATTTCAAGTCACCCAGTCATGCTGGCTATCCCTTTCTCCTCATTCTCATTTGCTCTAAGTAATTAAAGTAGGCATGTCTTGCTACATTCTTGTTATCTAAATCAATAGTACAATATATGTAATATATGTGGTACCTGCAGTCATGTTATACTATAACATTTATGTAATAATATATGTATTGATCAGTGCTGCTCTCTGCTAAGTCCTTAGCTGAGTGTAGACTGACCTAAAAGCTGTCAACTTATTAGTTTACAAGTGTGAAAAAAATGTGTTGTTTTCTTAAAATTGGAATTAAAATTGTGCAGACTTAGAGTGATGTAGCAAAAGTTACAAGAGCAATGGTCTATCAGCACAGGTCTACTCTAGTCCTCTCCTCCCTGAAATCCTGGCTTAACCTTTCCTGTATTCCATGCCTTACATCACTTTCTTTCTAGCAATATTGGTGCACCTTTATTCATTAAGTTTATCATACCTATTCTAACCTTACTTTCCGTTCTTCCAAAAATTTATTTTCCTGATTAGTACTATACTTTGCATCAGATAGCTACTGTTATGCAACAAACCACTCAATACATTTTGCCATTTAAACAACTATTTATCCAAGTTGTTCAAGTTAGTAGTTTATTTTCATTCCAAATGGGACCTTCCTTGCATATTTACTCAATCTCAAGTTAGATATGCAGCTTTCTTGACCTTGGCTGTCTGTTCTACACATCACTGATATATCTGCTCTGACTTGGGCATCGTCTCATGGTTTTTCATTCCCGTGGGGCTGGCTTGGGGCTGGCTTAGGCCTGGTCTCGTGATATTGCCAGGAATCCTGAGATAGAAAGAAGGCATGCCAATCTCCTTGACATCAAAACATGAAACTTACATATTATCACTTCAGCCGCATCTGTTGAGCAAAGCAAGTCACACGGACAGCTCAGAAGAAAATAAAGATAAATGGATTCCATAGCTTAATGGGAGAGGGTGTTGGGTTACTTTGCAATGGGTATGGAGTCAGGAGGAGTGCAACTACTTTGTAATCTACTACAAACTAACCCTTATGAGATCTCTGCTGCTTGGTTCTCTTATCTCAGTGCCCCATCTGTCCCCCTGTACAAGGCTGCAACACAGCTGAGCAGAATCCTTTCACAGTAGAAATTAATTTCATGACAGTATTACTGTTACTATATTGAGGTGGACTTTTCACAGTCCTCAGACACTCTCGGATCTTCCTGTGAAGACACTCTCGGGTCTCTCATTGTCAGTTTCAAAAACTTTTCATTCTCCATGAGCCACATATACAACTGCTTCAAACCTGTGAGAGAATAAAATCAACACTGTTCATGTGATGCTTTACTCTATGAGCTCAGGTGTGATCATGCTTTGTTACAGCTCAGTAATATTGAAAGGTCTGGGTGGGAAAATATATGGCACATTTTATAAAGAAGGGAATATAATCTGGAAAATGGCATTATTGTGGTCCCAGTTACCTGCAACTCATAAAATGCATCATTTAAATGAATCATTTAAACGAACAGCACAGTCAATATCTCTAGGGTAGAAAAATGTGAAAAAGCCAAAACTCACCTCTCTCAAATATTAGTTGGAAACACGGGCAAGGTGTTATCTTTTCTCAACATCTGCTTACTAATATGCAAAATATATTAAAAGGTAGAACAAAATGACTGGTAGTGTTTCTTATAGCAAGAAATATTCAACTAAGGAATGTGATCTGGAAATATAAAAATTTGTAAGTTTAATGTTCTGAAGGAATAAAACAAAACAGACTATTTGATGTTAATAGACAAATATTTTAAAAACACTTTTCATAGACATATTTTGCTAGTGTATTTTCAAAGCTTCATTTTTTTCTTTTACTGTAAGTACATCTAAAGAAAGACAAAATTGTTTTATAATACATATCCATCTGTTAATTTATGCTGTGTTACAGTAACTTATTTTCATAGTTGTAGTATAATCACTTCTCTGTAAACAATTATAAAACACTTAGGATTTCAGTAATTCAAAGAAATGAAGTGTATACAGATACAGTAATACTTCTAAACATGAAGAACATAATGCTTCAGCTGTCACGAACACTTAGCTTTCAGGATGGCCAGCTAAAGTTTATTTTCAACATTTCTTGCATTATCAGTTTTTAACTTTCTTTTAAATATCCACTTCCTCCAAAGACAGAAGGGAGACTGATACTTTGTTATTTTTCTAAGATAAATTCAGTGAGATTCATGGCCAGGGTGTTGCAATGATACCATGCCTGAACATATCTCTACTGCAAATGCAGAGCTATCATAGAAAATATATAAAAAGAAAAACTTAGAAAGATACACATAGGAGTAATGTTGCATTAAAAGTTCGATTGAACAACTAGAACTTCTGTATGAAAATCAGAAGGGAACTCAACCTTTCTACCTCACACCCACTTCTATACACACACACTTTGGTGGCTATTTCTTCCCATAACTTTGGGCTAGATTTGGAGCAGGTTCTTTTTTCCATCACACAAAGACAATGAAAAACGTTCCAATGTCATCTAGTCACATAATGGTCTTATCTCGATAATTAATATATCCATCCCTCTGTCATAACTGAACATAAGTGGAATAAGTCTCTTCTTTCCTCAGGCCCTCAGCTACAGGAAGACAAGGAGGGCAGCTTCTTTCTTCTTCTCTTCTATTGCTTCCACCTCTCCTCATCTCTTTCTTTTTTTCCCCCAAGTTTTATTGAGATATAATTGACATATAACACTGTATTAGTTTAAAATGTAAAGCACCATGATTTGACTTAACATAAAGAAGCAATTACCACAATAAGTTTAGTGAACATCCATCATCTTATATAGATACAGAATTTAAGATATCATTAAATAAATATTTTTCATGAGGAAAGCTCTTATTATTTACTCTCTATAATGTTTTCATATCTGAATTGAAATATAAGCTAGAAGTAATCAATTTCAGAACAACAGGCAAAAGAATTGATAAATGATGTGGAAGACAGAATGGTGAAAATCACTGCCTCCTCACCTCTTTCTAACCCATGCTGCATTCAACCCATGCAAAGTATTAGAAGACAGGGGAGGAAGGGAAGAGAGGAAACAGAGGCAAGCAAACTACATGTTGACTGAAACCATGGTAAGCTCTGGTGCTTTCTGCACTTGGCTGCTATTAAAACTGACTTTTGTGTTAGCGTATATGTGTTCTTTAGAGAATCTTCCATCTCCCACATCACATTTGTATCCAACAAAGACACCACTCTACTGCTGGGCACTAACAACTCTAGGGGTGCACCACACATCATCTACAGGGAGGTTCCTAGCCATTTCCTGGGCCTTTTAGACCAGAATCTAATGACATCTGCTTTTCAGCTCTCCAACATGGATGATATTTTTCTGCATCCTGCAGACACTGGTGCATGCTTCAGCCTGAAAGATTCTGGTAGTACAAGCCCATTCCTAGTCAGTTCCATGTACTTTGCTCCATCGTCAGGACTGCCAGCCAGTCATCACCTCACACCTTTCTTTTCCTGAGAAATTGTTAGAGTACAGACTCTGACAGTGCCAGATTCCTGGGCTGCATGTATATTCTCTCTGTGGTCTCTGTAGGTTTCCAAACATAAGATCAAAGTGGAATACCCCCCAACTACCTCCCCATATACAGACTTATTCCAGCATGGAGAAGGGCAGCTCAGGCACTCTGGCTGTCCTTTCCTAATCCAAATCCCTAACCTCCAGTTACTTACTCAGCCTCTCCAAACTAGTTCATAAACTAAAGATCAGTTGCCAATTAGAGCACTAGTTGTCAGACACTTTACTTTCCTGAAAGGGTGATTACTGCCTAACATCTCACTTTGGAATACATCAGCTAAAACTCAGGTGAAACTGGGAGTAACATAGTTATGATTCTATTTTAAACACATTGTTACAGATGTTCTAGATGCCAAAACATGAGTAGGGATTGCAGTATCAGGCCTTCTGAATTTCTGGGGACTTTCGGGTTCAAATTGGAAATGACTGATGGGAAAACAGATATGGAAGTGAGCTGATGTCTAATTGAAAGTGAAAGTGGAGAGTGAAAAGGTTGGCTTAAAGCTCAACATTCAGAAAACGAAGATCATGGCATCTGGTCCCATCACTGCATGGGAAATAGATGGGGAAACAGTGGAAACAGTGTCAGACTTTGTTTTTCTGGGCTCCAAGATCACTGCAGATGGTGACTGCAGCCATGAAATTAAAAGACGCTTACTCCTTGGAAGGAAAGTTATGACCAACCTAGATAGCATATTCAAAAGCAGAGGCATTACTTTGCCAACAAAGGTTCGCCTAGTCAAGGCTATGGTCTTTCCTGTGGTCATGTATGGATGTGAGAGCTGGACTGTGAAGAAGGCTGAGCGCCGAAGAATTGATGCTTTTGAACTGTGGTGTTGGAGAAGACTCTTGAGAGTCCCTTGGACTGCAAGAAGATCCAACCAGTCCATTCTGAAGGAAATCAATCCTGGAATTTCTTTGGAAGGAATGATGCTAAAGCTGAAACTCCAGTATTTTGGCCACCTCATGCGAAGAGTTGACTCATTGGAGAAGACTCTGATGCTGGGAGGGATTGAGGGCAGGAGGAGAAGGGGACGACAGAGGATGAGATGGCTGGATGGCATCACTGACTCGATGGATGCGAGTCTGGGTGACCTCCGGAAGCTGGTGATGGACAGGGAGGCCTGGCGTGCTGCGGTTCATGGGGTCGCAAAGAGTCGGACACGACTGAGCGACTGATCTGATCTGATCTGATCTGATGTCTAAGATGGCTAGACAAGTGAAGACCAGATCATGCCCACTGAGGAAGGCTGAAACCACAGTAGGACCTCTGATTCAAGATTTACTGAGCCTCATGAGCATAAGGAAGAGGGAAACATTACCAGCTGGGAAATGAAGGGACATAAATAGAGCTAGACCCTATGGGCACTGGCAGGGGAGAGACAAGGTTGGTGTCTATGTATTTATACCATGGAAATAAGCACAATTTTCCAGTAGCCGTGCTTCACCCTGGTGACTGCCTGTTCGGCTTTCACTTGCCACTGACTGATATCTATGTGATGTAGACCACTGACTGATATAGACCTCAGATCAGATCAGATCAGTCGCTCAGTCGTGTCCGACTCTTTGCGACCCCATGAACTGCAGCACGTTAGGCTTCCCTGTCCATCACCAGCTCTCGGAGGTCACTCAGACTCACATCCATCGAGTCAGTGATGCCATCCAGCCATCTCATCCTCTGTCATCCCCTTCTCCTCCTACCCCCAATCCCTCCCAGCATCAGAGTCTTCTCCAATGAGTCAACTCTTCGCATGAGGTGGCCAAAATACTGGAGTTTCAGCTTTAGCATCATTCCTTCCAAAGAAATCCCAGGGCTGATCTCCTTCAGAATGGACCGGTTGGATCTCCTTGCAGTCCAAGGGACTCTCAAGAGTCTTCTCCAACACCACAGTTCAAAAGCATCAATTCTTCGGTGCTCAGCCTTCTTCACAGTCCAGCTCTCACATCCATACATGACCACAGGAAAGACCATAGCCTTGACTAGGTGAACCTTTGTAGACCTCAGCTCAATATAAAACTGACCTGAGACAAACAGACTTGAATTGAGATCTTAGTAGATGCATATGGGTGATATCATGGTTCATGGGGTGGCTTGGGAAAAATAAAAGTCATGAACATATATGTTAGCATGAAATATATGCAGTAAAAACCTATGGAGGGAAAATTAATAATTCCATAATGAAAAGAGAAACAATATATTTCTCTTACAAACAGATCAATCAATCAGGAAGAATATTAGTAAGAAGATAGACACTGTGAACAAGAGAATTAAAGTGCTAAATTTAATGAAATTTAAATTAGACATACACAAAATTTAAACAATAGAACATTTTAATGATTGATAGTAAAGATTTTGATAAAAAATTGTGATTAAAAATTAGCATTTAATACTATTAAATCAGCTATATATATGTGTGTGTGTGTGTGTATTATATCCCAAAACATCTTCAGCTAAAAGAAAATTAAAACACTGTGACATGATTATTATTTTTAATTTGTGCTTCCATTGTTCTAAGGCTGTAGTCAAATCTTTTCATGTGTCTTATGTTTGCAGATACTAATATTCCATAGTGAAGGTATCAGACTTCAAGTCTTATTTTAAAATACACAAATAATTTCATACAAACTGACTAAAAGTTTTAAAGCAAGGTACAAGGATTTTCAAGTATCCTAGAAACTTATGCTCAGTGTGACAGGAAATGAAATGAAAGTTCATGAAGATTGTTTGTAACATCATATTTAATTTCAAGGGCCAGAGATGCCAAGATAATTAGAAAGACATATAGCAAAATTTATGTCAAAGAAGTGGTAAAATGGATAATCATGGACAAAGCAAGAAATTGATTGATAAGACATGCCTGTCCAAAGAACACTGTGCAAAATAGAATTAAAGAAACAGTCAACATTTTAAATCTGCTATTTCAGTTATAAATATCAAAAATTGAAGGATTATCCATCATACATTGATGAAACTACAGTTGTGAATCCAGTGATTTTTTGGTAATTACCAGCTTGGAAGTATAAAAAGAATCCCTAAAGCCACAGTATACTGCAATTATTTGTCAGTTTGTTGAAATGGAAAAGGAATTTTTAAACAATATACAGTGGTGGTACTGCACTTGTACAAATGAGGATAGGGAAATCCAAATATTTGTCAAATAAGAGGCTTCCATCCACATTTCTTATTGTGATTTAAAGAAAGGTGTTCTGGCCAACAATGTATGGACCATTAAGAGATGATGCTGTTAAACTCAGGTGATTGCCAACCACATTAGGAGCAGATCATTGACTATTTGTTATTTTTTGCAGCTTTATGAATAAGGGGGTGGACATAATATTGGTTATTGTTCATTGTGTATTTCATTGATTTTATTATGGGGAAGTTTATCTTATTGACATTGTAAGAATTTTATTTTGTTTTATTTTATTTTTTAAATTTTGCTTAACTTTACAATATTGTATTGCTTTTACAATACATCAAGATGGATCTGCCGCCAGTATACACGTGTTCCCCATCCTGAACCCTCCTCCCTCTCCCCTCCCCACACCATTCCTCCAGGTCATCCCAGTGCTCCAGCCCCAGGCATTTGTTATCAGGCATCGTACCTGGACTGTAACTGAACCTTTCAATATGAAAGATTTATTCCAGGTGCAATATGAAAGATTGTTTTAAGAAGACAATATATTGATATAAAAATTCATATATCAATGATCATTTACACTAATTTGGCTAAGAGTATATGGTTTCAGTGTTCAGACTTCTCAGGAAATTCATTACAGTTTTTGTTTGCTTTTACACACGTGTTTCTAGACATCTGTGTTTGAATATTCTTAGTGAACAACAATTTTATTTTAGACATAGAACCATGGAGACACATTTATACAAGCAATATTGAGCCAAGTATCTCTTCATTATTGAATAATCATAAATATTATAAGACTTCTCATTAAATAATTTATTTTCTAATGAGCATTTTTGCAATATTTGAATGCATTTCCACAATTTATTGGTTATTTTTATTTCACAATTTAATTTTTAATTTAGTAAAGTTGTTTTGTTAACTTTTATTTATGACAAGTGTTACTGGTTTTCCATTAATACTAGTGATATAAAGAATTCACTTTAAATATATTTTGTAACTAAACTTTATAAAGCAAAATAATACTAGGTAGATTATAACATACATTGTCATAGTTATTGAAAGATAGTATAATTGGTAAATACATGAAGTTTTGGAAGCATTTTGCTATACAATAATGCCTTATACATATTTTCATGTTTCTTTTATAGAAGAAAGTGTTAGTCGCACAGTTGTGTCTGACTCTTTGAGACTCCATGGACTCTAGACAACCAGGATCCTCTATCCATGGAATTTTCCAAGCAAGGAGTGGGTAGCCATTACCTTCTCCAAGAGATCTTCACGACCCAGGGATCAAACCTGAGTCTCCTGTGTTACAGATGGATTCTCTACCAGCTGAGCCACCAGGAATAAGAAACTATGCAAGAGAGAGGAGAAAGGAGGAAAAATATTGAATTTTCTAATCTATATTGGGTGCTATAGTTTTCATTTTGGACCAACTATTTCATTTAATTCCTATGAAAAAATCCAGTATTTACTTATGTACCTCTAGGTTAAGGCAGAATGTAAAGACTGAAATGTCTAATAACTCAAAGTTCAATTAATAACAAATTCTATGAAACATACTTGAATTCTGGGTGTTCGTACTCTACAGTATTTTGCTTTAAGTGGACATATTGAATAGGTCAGTTTATATAAACAATGTGATTCCTTACTCCAAAGTATATCCACAGAAAAGGTGGACATAATAAAAAATATATATATGTTTCAAAAACACAGTGAATCTTGTATAGCAGCAAAGGTTATACTGCTCTGAGTATCCAGAAGACAAGGAAGAGGAAGTGACTGTTGCTCATGACCTAAGGTTGTCTGGAGCCTTCAGACAGAAGAGAATAAAAGGTCAGTCAAAGTAGAGAGATGAGTAGAAGGACAAAAAGAAAATATATCATAATTTCACAATGACCTAATAAGCAATTCCAACATTAAATTTATACAAAGAATAAAGTCATAAAATATCTCTGTAGAAGATACCTAAGTTGAGATGTTTGCTGCCATGTACTTTCTCCCTGTCATGTGCCATGTAGTGGAGTCATTAACTGGTTCTACCCAATTGCCTGAATGAACAGAGCATGTAGTTTTTAGGTGGTGCATTGAAAACAGTGCATCAACAGTGATATGGCTCCTTTTACCCCACTGTGGCAACATATTAGACCTCCTGATGCCAGTGTTCATGATCGAAGTGTCCTCAGTACATGTTCTTTATTTCATATTTGTTATGAAGTACTACACCACCTGCATTAGGACCTGTATTGTTCATAAATAAATCTTAAGTGAGTTAAGTCACAGATTTAGGAGTTACTATCACAAACCATGGATATCCTAATACAAAAAAATACAATTATAATTAAAATGATGAAGTAGAAAAATTATTGCAAAATAAGAGAGGAGCTAATGCCCATAATGTAAAAACTCCACAAAAATCAATTAGAAAGTGATTAACCCATGATAGATAGAAGTTTCTGAATAGGAATTTGCAACATAAATAAATTCAAATTATATGAATAGATACTCTTTTTTTTTTTCATTAGCAACTATAGAATTGAAGATTTAAACATATGATTTATCTGTCTTCAAAACTAATATTCCAAATGATAAGGACAAATACAAGCAAAACACCACAAAATGCTGCAGTGAAATGCTATGGTTGAGGGAGGATAGTTTCTCTTTGTTTTCTCCATTGGATGCTTGAACATTTCCTGTATATTTTCCATAGGCATTCAATTATTTTGTTATCAGAAAGACATTACCATTCAAAAACTGAAATGATAAACAAATTAGAAGTATTTAAATAATATGAAATTAATGTCCATATGGTAAGAACTTTTACAGGCACAAAAACATTTCAAGAACACCAAAGGAATATATCTATCAACTTAAATATATTTAAAAAGTATTTGAGTCATTAACCTATCATTAATAAATTAAGAGAAAAGTACAAAATGTTTTGTGTGAATGTGAAACAAGATTCACGAATTTCAGACAGCATGATAAGATTATTTTAACAACCAACAAATATCTGAATGTCAAGGCAGGTAGCAGAAGGACATAAAGAAAATTAAGAAAAATATCTCTAGTTCTGGTTCTGGTCTAGGGACACTTCCAGGTCTGGGAGGGGGAAGAGGTGGAGCTTTGTGCCTTTTCGGTTCTGGTTTCACCTGGCCTAAGCAATGAAATTTGACTCACAGAGCAACTGTTCCTGCAGCATCCTTGGTTGTATGACATTCTCTACAGTGACTTGGCAGTGCTTCCTTTGTAACTAAAATATATCTTAGTAAGATGATAATCACGATGCTGTGATCACTGACCTAGAGCCAGACATCCTGGAATATGAAGTCAAGTGGGCCTTAGAAAGCATCACTATGAACAAAGCTAGTGGAGGTGACAGAATTCCAGTTGAGCTATTCCAAATCTTGAAAGATGATGCTGTGAAAGTGCTGTACTCAATATGCCAGCAAATTTGGAAGACTCAGCAGTGGCCACAAGATTGGAAAAGGTCAGTTTTCATCCCAATCCCAAAGAAAGGCAATGCCAAAGAGTGCTCAAACTACTGCACAATTGCACTCATCTCACACGCTAGTAAAGTAATGCTCAAAATACTTCAAGTCAGGCTTCAGCAATATGTGAACTGTGAACTTCCTGATGTTCAAGCTTCATTTAGAAAAGGCAGAGGAACCAGACATCAAATTGCCAACATCCGCTGGATCATGGAAAAAACAAGAGAGTTCCAGAAAAACATCTATCTCTGCTTTATTGACTATGCCAAAGCCTTTGACTGTGTGGATCATTATAAACTGTGGAAAATTCTGAAAGAGATGGGAATACCAGACCACCTGATCTGCCTCTTGAGAAATCTATATGCAGGTCAGGAAGCAACAGTTAGAACAGGACATGGAACAATAGACTGTTTCCAAATAGGAAAAGGAGTACGTCAAGGCTGTATATTGTCACCCTGCTTATTTAACTTCTATGCAGAGTACATCATGAGAAACACTGGGCTGGAAGAAGCACAAGATGGAATCAAAATTGCCAGGAGAAATCTCAATAACCTCAGATACGCAGATGACACCACCCTTATGGCAGAAAGTGAAGAGGAACTCAAAAGCCTCTTGATGAAAGTTAAAGTGAAGAGTGAAAAAGTTGGCTTAAAGCTCAACATTCAGAAAACGAAGATCATGGCATCTGGTCCCATCACTTCATGGAAAACAGATAGGGAAACAGTGGAAACAGTGTCAGACTTTATTTTTCTGGGCTCCAAAACCACTGCAGATGATGACTGCAGCCATGAAATTAAAAGACGCTTACTCTTTGGAAGGAACATTATGACCAACCTAGATAGCATATTTAAAAGCAGAGTCATTACTTTGCCAACAAAGGTTCGTCTAGTCAAGGCTATGGTTTTTCCTGTGGTCATGTATAGATGTGAGAGTTGGACTGTGAAGAAGGCTGAGCACCGAAGAATTGATGCTTTTGAACTGTGGTGTTGAAGAAGATTCTTGAGAGTCCCTTGGATTGCAAGGAGATCCAACCAGTCCATTCTAAAGGAGATCAGCCCTGGGATTTCTTTGGAAGGAATGATGCTAAAGCTGAAACTCCAATACTTTGGCCACCTCAGGCAAAAAATTGACTCATTGGAAAAGACTCTGATGCTGGGAGGGATTGGGGGCAAGAGGAGAAGGGGACGACAGAGGATGAGATGGCTGGATGGAATCACTGACTCCATTGACATGAGTCACAGTGAACTCCAGGAGTTGGTGATGGACAGGAAGGCCTGGCATGCTGCGATTCATGGGATCGCAGAGTCGGACACAACTGAGTGAATGATCTGATCTGATCTGATCTGAAGATGAGAAAGACTGTAATAAATTGTCATCTTTGCCATAAAAATATGACCAGAAGAGAGGATTCATATCTTGAGTCAACTTCACACATTGAAAATTTCAAGAGGGAGTTTTCTAGTACCTGTGGAAGCTGTAAAAACAGATTAAATTCTAGTGGAAGAGATATCATTCAGTTCAGCTCAAGTCACACAGTTGTGTCTTACTCTTTGCAACCACATGGACTGCAGGACAGCAGGTTTCCCTGTCCATCACCAACTCATGGAGCCTACTCAATCTCATGTCTATCATGTCAATGGTGCCATCCAACCGTCTCATCCTCTGTTGTCCCCTTCTCCTCCCCTCTTCCATCTTTCTCAGCATCAGCGTCTTTTCCAATGAGATATCATACAAGTTTTGTAAAAAAGACCAAGAAGGATACAGCTCTGCCTCTATAATTTGAACATTCAGTCTCTTATGTTTCAGCAGGAACATGAAACAAAAGTGAAGTATCCATAGCTGACCACATGAAAACTCTCAAGGGAATATTCTATCTTCTGGATATCACATTTAAAAGTCTCTCATGCTGAAAAGAAACTTTCTCAAGGAGGCTTTTGTCTGAACACTCTAAATAAGTCTCCTGTGCACTTAGACATTCCGCACGGTATGTCTGCATTATTTCTCACTCAAGGGGAAGTTCTGAGCAAACCATTGAATATGTTTTGTTAGTTTAAATTCTAGCTGATTCATGTGAATGTATGGTAAAAACCACCACAATATTGTAAAGTAATTAGCTTCCAATTAAAATTAAAAAAAAATTCTAAATTGTTTTTTTGGATTATAGAAAATGTGTTCATCTTCAGTTTAAAGAAAAGACAAAATAAGGCACCAGTTTAAAAAACAAACAAACAAACAAAACCTCTGGCAACCAAAAAGACCACAAACTATAAAAATCCCCACACTCCCCTCCCCCCCCCCCAAAAAAAAAAAATATAAACGTATTTGAAGTCTTGGGACTGTAATTCAAGGATCCTAGATTCCAGAGGAAACCACAATAATGTCCTGGGCAGGGTTTTGTTGTTGTTGTTGTTGTTGTTGTTTTTTAATAGGCTAAAAGGAGGAAGTTAATAGACTTACCCAAGTCATTTGAATCAGAGGTAAGATTAGTCTATACAAAAAATTCAGTTATGGCATGGATATGGATCGTGAACAGTTCCACTAGATCTTTTTTAGTAGACTAGATGTTTCCTGTCAATAGAATGGGAAAAAGCCTGAGGAATTGCTTCTTGAAGGACTCAAGTTGCCTGGGAAGCTAGTAATTCTGCACCCATGCTCCTTCTATGGAAATCATCTAACGGGTGAAGCCATCCCACAGTAGTATGCCTGTGTCTGGATTGGTCATCTCCAACTAAGACACAGGTTATTTGATGCAAGTCAGAGATGTCTTAGATCATAGGTTTATATCACAAGATTATATTCTTCTACAAGGTAGAGGGAATCCTCGGTGATCCTGGGAAAATATTGAGCTCTGGCCCATAATTCTGCAAGGAGCTAAGGCTCCGGATTCCAGATTGTGGATACCAAAGAGTAAAAAAAAACTGACAAAGGGAAAAATTTTTACAGGAGGGCTACTAGGTGGGAAGATTACAGAGGAGTATTAGAGGAATCAGAAAAATAGAATGGCAACACAATGAGTCCTAGGTAAGCAGGAATCAAAGGAGAATAAGCAGAGAAAGAGGGCTCTTGATTTTTTTTTTTTTTTCTTTTTTGAGTTTTTAGTTGAAAGTAGAAGTCTTTATTTGCAGCAGTGAACTTGGACACAGTATCTTGAAGTGAAGCAAGTTTAGGTTTTTAAAACTTTGAGTTTCATCATCTCCTTGGGAGGCTTCAGCTTATGAATTTAAACAGGTTTACTACTCTGTTTAGTTTTAGACCAATTAACCTCTAACTATGCATCTCAAATGATCAACTTTTCAGTTTCAAAAGTTCCCCATGGTGACTAGGCCAATGTGGTATGCATTGCCATTGATTTGCTCACCTAGACAAGCACAACAGGAAACCCCCAGCTTTTTTTACATGTACCCTACAGGAGTCCCAGATGGGGAAAAATCCTCCCCTATAACAGTGTTAGGTTGTAAATGTCCCATTATAGTGAACTCAGAGAAAGGGAAGAGACCCTTAACCAATTAGTTTAAAAAGGACATCTAAACTAAAGGTCTGAACCTCAACCAAAGAGGAAGGTTCAAGACTGAGAGGACTTATCATCCAAGTCTCGCACCACCAGGTAGGTGACAGAGCACAGGGGGCTCACACAAGTACCTTGCTCAAATTCATGGCAGCTTTGGAGATGGGCAGAAGACCACTTCAGATCCCAGTTCTGATACCAAAAATGTCAACTGATAGGAACATGGACTGTAAAGAAGCAAAAGGACAATGCATTAGGGGGTCTTAGTATTGTAATTTGGGGATCACAGATTCAAGAAGAAACCAGAATAGTGTCCCATCAGTGGAAAATGGGCAGGAGTGTTTACAGGAAAATGAAGGACATTAATACAGGTTTACATAAGCTGTTTATCAATAATTTGAATTGGAAGGTAAAATTATTTTTTATATTCAAATGGGTTATTGGATACATCTCATTCATTACTAGGGGTAATTATATTTTCTTTGGTCAAACAAAGTCCAGTTTTTAGCATTATTCTGTTATGCATTCTGTCGTTTTTGAGATTGCATCCAAGTACTGCATTTCGGACTCTTTTGTTGACCATGATGGCCAACATCCGCTGGATCATGGAAAAAGCAAGAGAGTTCCAGAAAAACATCTATTTCTGCTTTATTGACTATGCCAAAGCCTTTGACTGTGTGGATCACAATAAACTATGGAAAATTCTGAAAGAGATGGGAATACCAGACCACCTGATCTGCCTCTTGAGAAATCTGTATGCAGGTCAGGAAGCAACAGTTAGAACTGGTCATGGAACAACAGACTGGTTCCAAATAGGAAAAGGAGTACGTCAAGGGTGCATATTGTCACCATGTTTATTTAACTTATATGCAGAGTACATCATGAGAAATGCTGGACTGGAAGAAACACAAGTTGGAATCAAGATTGCCGGGAGAAATATCAATAACCTCAGATATGCAGATGACACGACTCTTATGGCAGAAAGTGAAGAGGGGCTAAAAAGCCTCTTGATGAAAGTGAAAGTGGAGAGTGAAAAGGTTGGCTTAAAGCTCAACATTCAGAAAACGAAGATCATGGCATCTGGTCCCATCACTGCATGGGAAATAGATGGGGAAACAGTGGAAACAGTGTCAGACTTTGTTTTTCTGGGCTCCAAAATCACTGCAGATGGTGACTGCAGCCATGAAATTAAAAGACGCTTACTCCTTGGAAGGAAAGTTATGACCAACCTAGATAGCATATTCAAAAGCAGAGACATTACTTTACCAACAAAGGTTCGCCTAGTCAAGGCTATGGTCTTTCCTGTGGTCATGTATGGATGTGAGAGCTGGACTGTGAAGAAGGCTGAGCGCCGAAGAATTGATGCTTTTGAACTGTGGTGTTGGAGAAGACTCTTGAGAGTCCCTTGGACTGCAAGAAGATCCAACCAGTCCATTCTGAAGGAGATCAATGCTGGAATTTCTTTAGAAGGAATGATGCTAAAGCTGAAACTCCAGTATTTTGGCCACCTCATGCGAAGAGTTGACTCATTGGAGAAGACTCTGATGCTGGGAGGGATTGAGGGCAGGAGGAGAAGGGGACGACAGAGGATGAGATGGCTGGATGGCATCACTGACTCGATGGATGTGAGTCTGAGTGACCTCCGGGAGCTGGTGATGGACAGGGAGGCCTGGCGTGCTGCGGTTCATGGGGTCGCAAAGAGTCGGACACGACTGAGCGACTGATCTGATCTGATCTGTTATGCAACTCAGTTATGATTCAGCAGTTTTCATATTGAATGTTCAGCAAAATTCCAGCATGGAAAACAAACATGGAGGATCTCGGGTCACATCACAGTCATCCAGACATAATTTTTTTCATTCTTCCAAAATGCAGTCACTTATATCAAGGGTTTGTAAACTGCAACTCTAGGGGTGAAATACAGCATCAGTTCACTTCAGTCAGTCATGTCTGAGTTTTTGCAACCCCATGGACTGCAACATGTCCACCACCAACTCCAGCAGCTTGCTCAAACTCATGTCCATTGAGTTGATGATGCCATCCAACCATCTCATCCTCTGTTGTCCCCTTCTTCTCTTTCCTTTGATCTTTCCCAGCACCAAGGTCTTTTCCATTGAGTCAGTTCTTTGTATCAGGTGGCCAAAGTACTGGAGTTTCAGCTTCAGTATCAGCCCTTCTAATGAATATTCAGGACTGATTTCCTTTACGATTGACTGGTTTGATCTTGCAGCCCAAGGGACTCTCAAGAATTTTCTCCAGCACCACAGTTCAAAAGTATCAATCGTTGGTGTTCAGCTTTCTTTATGGTCCAACTCTCAAATCCATACATGACTGCTGGAAAAACCACAGCTTGGACTATATGGACGTTTGTCAGCAAAGTAATGTCTCTGCTTTTTAATATGCTGTCTAGGTTGGTTATAACTTTTTTAAGAAGGAGCAAGTGTCTTTTAATTTCAAAGCTGCAGTCACGATCTGCAGTGATTTTGGAGCCCAAGAAAATAAAGGCTGTCACTGTTTCCATTGTTTCTCCATCTATTTGCCATGAAGCAATGGGACCAGATGCTTTCTGAATGCTGAGTTTTAAGCCAGCTTTTTCACTCACCTCTTTCACTTTCATTGAGAGGCTCTTTAGTTCCTCTTCAGTTACTGCCATAAGGGTGGTGTTACTGCATATCTGAAGTTATTGACAATTTTCCAGGTGAAAATTGATTCCAGGTGAAAATTGATGTTAGGTCGTGCTTCATCCAGCTTGGCATCCAATACTGCATCATTCAAGTACATGTAAATAAGCAGTTAAATAAGCAGGGTGACAATATACAGCTTTGATGTACTCCTTGTATAATTTGGAACCAGTCTGTTTTTTCACGTCTTGTGCGAAGAGTTTACTCATTGGAGAAGACTCTGATGCTGGGAGGGATTGGGGGCAGGAGGAGAAGGGGACAACAGAAGATGAGATGGCTGGATGGCATCACTGACTCGATGGATGTGAGTCTGAGTGACCTCCGGGATTTGGTGATGGACAGGGAGGCCTGGCGTGTTGCAGTTCATGGGGTCGCAAAGAGTCGGACACGACTGAGCAACTGATCTCTGATCTCTAACTATTTGCTTCTTGACCTCCATGCAGATTTCTAAAAAGGCAGGTCAGGTGATCTGGTATTCCCAGCTCTTTAACAGTTTTCCAGTTTGTTGTGATCCACACAGTCAAAGGATTTAGCCTAGGGGCTTCCTTGGTGTCTCTGTTGGTAGAGTCTGCTGTCAATGAAAGAGACCCACGTTCAATCCTTGGGTTGGGAAGATCCGCTGGAGAAAGAATTGGCAAACGACTCCAGTATTCTCACTTTGAAGAATTCCATGGGCAGAGATCAAATAGTTCATGGGGTTGCAAGAGTTAGACAGGACTGATCAACTAAACCTAAACTAACCTAATGAAGCAAAAGTAGATGTTTTTATGAAACTCTTTTGTTTTTTTGTTGATCCAACAGATGTTGGCAATTTGATCTCTGCTTCCTCTGCCTTTTCTAAATTCAGCTTGAACATCTGTAAGTTCACAGTTTACATGCTGTTGAAGCCTAGCTTGGAGAATTTTGAGCATTACTTTGCTAGCATGTGAGATGAGTGAAATCATGTGATAGTTCGCACATTTTTTACATTGGCTTTCTTTGGGATTGGTAAGAAAATTGATCTTCTCCAGTCCTGTGGCCACTGCTGAGTTTTCCAAATTTGCTGGCATATTGAGTGCAGCACTTTCACAGCATCATCTTTTAGGATTTGAAAGAGCTTAGCAGGAATTCTATTGCCGCCACTAGATTTATTTCTAATGATGCTTCCTAAGAGCCACTTGATTTTGCACTCCAGGATGTCTCGCTCTAGGTGAGTGATCACACCATCATGGTTATCTGGGTCCTTTAGATCTTTTTTGTATAATTCTTCTGTATATTGTTGCCACCTCTTCTGAATATTTTCTGCTTCTATTAGGTCCGTACCATTTCTGTCCTTTATTGTGCCCATCTTTGCATGAAATGTTCCCCTGGTATCTCTAATTTTCTTGAGGTTTCTAGTAATTCCCATTTTATTCACCCCCCGCCCCCATTTCTTTGCATTGATTACTGAGGAAGGCTCTCTTATCTCTCCTTGCTATTCATTGGAACTCTTCATTCAGATGGATATATCTTCCATTTTCTCCTTTGTCTTTCACTTTTCTTCTTTTCTCAGCAATCTGTAAGCCCTCCTCAGACAATCATTTTTAATTTTTGCATTTCTTTTTCTTGGGGATGGCCTTGATTCCTGCCTCTTTTATAGTGCTATGAACATCTGTCCATAGTTCTTCAGGCACTCTGTCTAATCAGATCTAATCCCTTGAATCTACTCCTCACTTTCACTGTATAATCATAAGGGATTTGATTTAGATCATACCTAAATGGTTCAGTGGTCTTCCTTAACTTTCTTCAATTTAAATCTGAATTTGGCAATATGGAGTTCATGATCTGAGTGACAGTCAACTTCCAATCTTGGTCTTGTTTTTGCTGATTGTATAGAGCTTCTCCATTTTTGGCTTAAAGAATGTGATCAATCTGATTTTGGTATTGACGATCTAATTATGTCCCTGTGTAGTGTTTTCTTGGGTTTGTTGCAAGACGTTGTTTGTTATGACCAGAGTGTTCTCTTGGAAAAACTCTGTTAGCCTTTGCCCTGCTTCATTTTGTATTTCAAGGCCAAACTCCAGGTATTTTCTGACTTCCTATTTTTGCATTCCAATCCTCTATGATGAAAAAGACATCTTTTTTTTTTTTTTTGTTGGTGTTAGTTGTAGAAGGTTTTGTAGAGCTTCATAGAACCATTTAACTTCACCTTTTCACGTTAGTGGCTGTAGCACAGACTTGGGTTGTTGTGATATTGAGTGGTTTGCCTTGGAAATGTACAGAGGTCATTCTGTCATTTTTGAGATTGTACCTGTTACTGCATTTTAGACAGTTTTGTTGACTATGAGGGCTGCTCCATTTCTTCTAAGGGATTCTTTCCCACAGTAGTATATGTAATTGTTATCTGAATTAAATTCACCCATTCCATTTCATTTTAATTCATTGAGTCCTAAAATGTTGATGTTCACTCTTGCCATCTCCTGTTTGACCACTTCCAATTTACCTTGATTCATGGATCTAACTTTCTATGATCCTGTGCAATATATTTCTTTACAGCATTGGACTTTACTTGCATCACCAGTCACATCCACAACTGGGTGTTGTTTTTCTTCAGTTCAGCCTCTTCATTCTTTCCTGAGATATTTCTCCACTTTTTTCCAGTAGTATATTGGGCATCTACTGGCTTGGCAGTTCATCTTTCAGTGTCATTTTATTTATTTATTTATTTATTTGCCTTTTCATACTGTTCATGGGGTTCCCAAGGCAAGAATAATGAAACAGATTGACATTCTCTTCTCCAATGGAGCATGTTTTGTCAGAACTCTCCACCATGACACATCTCTCTTGGTTGGGTCTGCACGGCATGGTTCATAGTTTCACTGAGTTAGATAAAGCTGCAATCTACATGATCAGATTGGTTAGTTTTCTGTGACTGAGATTTTCATTCTGTCTGCCTTCTGATGGATAAGGATGAGAGGTTTGTAGAAGCTTCTTGATGTTAGAGACTAGTTGTGGGTGAATCTGGGTCTTACAATACACCAACATGTAATCTGGGAAATACAACATACCACTTGTTTTTTCAGTATGAGCTAAAAATATTTGTTAGTTTTTCAATTATTAGAAGGTAACCAAAACAAATAATTTAACAATTGAAAATTACATGGAATTCAAATTTAAACACTTGTGGATACAATCCTCATTACTTCATGGCAACTAGATGGGAAAAAAGTGGAAACAGTGACAGACTTTATTTTGGGGGGCTCCAAAATCACTGCAAGTGATGACTGCAGCAATGAAATTAATAGCTTGCTCCTTGGAAGGAAAGCAATGGAAAAATTAAACAGCTTATTGAAAAGCAGAGATATCACTTTGCTGACCAAAGTTCATATATTCAAAACTATGATTTTTTCCAATAGCCAATTGTGGTGCTGAAGAAGATTCTTGAGAGTCCCTTGGGGAGGAAGTGGTCAAGCCAGTCACTTCTAAAGAATATCAGCCCTGGATATTCATTGGAAGGACTGATGCTGAAGCTGAAGCTCCAATATTTTGACCACTTGATGGGAAGACCCAACTCATTGGAAAAGACCTTGACACTGAGAAAGATTGAGGGCAGAAGGAGAAGGGGCAACCGAAGATGAGATGGTTGAATGGCATCATTGACTCAATGGACATGAGTTTGAGCAAACTCTGGGAGATAGTGAAGGTCAAGGAAGCCTGGCGTGTTGCAGTCCATGGGGTTACAGAGAGTTGACATGACTCAGTTACTAAACAACAACAAATACCATCATTTTGGAACACAAACTTATCCATTTATAGATTGTCTATAGCTGCTTTCACCCTGAGATGGCACACTTGAGGAAATGTAAGGCTTTGTAGACAAAATTATTCACTATCTGGCCCTTTACAGAAAGATTTTGTTGAACACTGATTACTATTTTACCTGAAAATACTTTAAACTCATATTTCTTTCTTTCTTTCTTTTTTTTTTTTTTACAAAATAGTTCGATTTCCATAAATTCCAACCTCTTGCTTAGCTAGAAATTATAGATTTTGAGGTGGGAATCAAATTATCATCTATGTGTTAACTACAAATTGGCACTTACCAAAAGCATTGCCAATGACTAAACAACAAAGGCATTTGCCATCTGCCTCTATGGAGATTGAATCCTGTGCTGCTATAGCTATTGACCTTCAACAACCCCTGAGGGAGTTCGGGGTGGAGTGAGGCACTCTGTGCTCCAGGGAATCTGGTAGGACATGTCTATAGATAGTTGGATGTTTTTAGGAACAGATTTTATGATCTCAATCCTTGCATCTCCTCATATCTAGAGAAGCACTAAATCCCTTCATGGTGATATCAGGCCCTCATGACTAACAAAAAGCCTCTTGTAAATTGAGTGCTTCATGGCATTCACCAAAACCTTATATCTTGACTTTCCCCCACTACGGCTTTGGAGCAGTCTCTCAGAGCTATCTCAGGTGCTGCCTCCCAGGCTGCAGTCCTCATTTTCCCCCAAACTCACAAGTCTCAAGTTGTATTTCTTTTTTTTAGCTGACGACTGCCTGAAAATAATTCAGAAGGCAGTCAAAAAAAGTGTTAAACCCTGTGCCATGAAATTTGCAATGCCACAAGAAAGGAAGAGCCTAGAATATTCAGCTGCAGCATGACCTGACTCCTGACCTCACATTCCACATTATAGATGTAACGTAGATGAAAAAAAAAAGAAAAAAAAGCTCTGAAATTTAAGTATTCTTCTTAAAGTTAACTAAACTTTGAGAGAAAAAAGTAGACTAAAGTCTGGTACAGCAAGTTTGAGGAATTAAGCCCATGCAATAGATGGGGATCTCAGTTAAGGTTACTTGGACCATCAGGCAGTTATCTTTTCTAAGTCCATGCTGGATTGGACGAAACAAATGCCAAGGATAGATTTTACCTTTATCTGATAAGGAACTTGGCTTCCCACATGGCTCAGTGGTAAAGAATCTGCCTGTCAATGCAGGAGATGAGGGTTTGATTTCTGGATCTAAAAGATTTCTTATCGAAGGGAATTGCAACCCAGTCCAGTATTCTTTCCTGGAAAATAATATGGACAGAGAAGCCAGGTAGACTACAGTCCATGGGGTGGCAAAGAGCTGAATGTGACTGAGCACGAATGCACACATGATAAGGAGATCTAGAATTCGACATAGCATTGTGAAAGATAAGTGCAAGTCACCAATGGATGAAGGGTGGAGAGGAACTCATTCTTGTCTCGGAATTCTTCACAGCAACAATCAATGCTAGAAGAGCACAGAACTGCATTCACCAAACAAATCAGGAAACAAACCAGGCTATTTATATTTCAGAGAAGGCAATGGCACCCCAAATAAAATATTTTAGTAAATATTTCTAAATTTGATAAAATATTTATAATAATGTTTATAACCAGTCAAATTGCTGTGTACATATAAAATTGCTATATAATACAGATACTCTAAGGAAAAAATAAGCACAATAACCAAGTATATCTAGGAAAATGTTACCAAAACAAACAAAAATAGGACTAAGTGAAGAAATGCATCCAATACAAGATAAACCATAAGAAAATTCTCATAAATTATTGCAGAAAGACAAAGTATTGTGTCAATTTAATTATGGAATGAAGTCTACCCAGTTAAAAGGATTAGAATTTCAGACAAGACAGTAAATATTATGTCTTAGTAATGCACAATTGTGAAAAACAAACACAGAGTTTGCAGAAGAAACACTATGGCTAAATTAAATCCCAAGCATGTAATTTTAATGGAAGATAATAAACAATAATGCTGTAGGAAATTTTCAGGGTTAATAAAACACCTTATTCCAAAACTATTTGTGCCCCCCCCCCCCAAAACCCTTGGGACTCTATCAGGTATAGTATCCCCCCATGTCCCCCTTTCCTTAAGTGAAAGATTTTCCTTCATACCTTTTCTGGGTTTCAGAAGGCTCACTCAAGTGTTAACAATAAGGACAATGTGAAGAAGTATTAATGAAGAATAGTTATTGAATGGGAAAGCGGTACCTTATTTAAACAATAGATCAGCCATATAGCAGAGACCTTTAGTTTTTCCCTGAAGGGAATAAATAACAATGCTTGATCTACATTTCTAAGTTGTTTTTTACAGAAACCAGGTTCCCATCTGATGGAAACTTCTGACCACAAGCACATAGACAACTGAGAAATTAGGACCATAAAATAGATGATGTCAACTCCCAGAATATCACCCTGTTACACTTCCAAGCAATCAGAAGAATGCCCAGGAGCTGCTCCTAAAGCCCACACCACTAATGTTGCCTTTAGAGACACTTTCCTGAAAGCCATTAGGGAGTTTTGGTCTTTTCAGCTTGAGCTGCCTGTTCTTACTTGGCACCCTAAAATAAATCTTGTACTTTCCTTCAACACAGCATGATGTCAGAGACTGACTTTACTGCTCATAAAATAAACGGATCTGATTTTGGTTTGGTAGCAGTAGCTTTTTGTTTTTGTCTTGATATTTCTTTCATTAACAGATTTATTCTGAATTGTGGAAGTGTATGTTTTAAAAGTTCTTCACAACTTTCTATGCTAATTTTTTCTGTGATATGCAATAGAATAATTATAATCACAGAAGCCTAATTTTTAAACCATCCTAATGCTGTTGAGAAATACAGACATGAAAGTGCAGAAAGCAGTTTAAAAATATATTTTATAAATGATAATTAATAAAAAGACATCAGGGAGCAGGAAATGCTCAAAAAATTATTGTTATTGCAATATTTCCAAAGTTTGTCTATATATAGGTAATTTTTGCTTTGTCATTATATTTTGAAGAGATAAAATGTACTTACACTATTATATCAAGTTCAAATTTTCTAATTATGAAAAAGTTAGAAAATAAAAGTAAATAGATAATCACCAAAAAAAAAAATGTACATTCCAAGGCAAGTTTTTACTGAGCCCAAACTCATACTGCTCACTGCACAACATAACAGTAAATAAAGAGATGTGTCAATGAGCAAAGCAGTAGTGATTTTATTTGGAAAGCCAGCAGGGCAAGAGGATGGTAAGCTAGTGTCCTAAAGCATCATTTTACCCGTTAGGACCCAAGATACTTTTATAATTAAAGGGGAGGTGGGTGTAGCTGGTGATGACAAACATCTTGATGCCAGAATTCTTTGTTCTTGCAGTTGTCCAGGTAGGTCTGGTCACAATGCTCTTATAAACCTCCAAGAACTTGAATGCTATTCTTTGTTCTGCTCATTTTTATCTCTATTTAAATGAAAATACCTTATGCCTTTAAAGGTCAGAGCCTTGAGAATGGGCTATCTTGTGTATTTCAAGCTATATGCAACATTTTGTTACAAAAGGTGCTAAGCCAGCATGATTAAGAACAGACAACAGAGTACAAGCATTAGAGCTAAAGAATAGATCCAATATTGAGTCACATCTAGTTCTCCAACTTCATGAATCATATCTATGTAACAGCCAAGGGGCTTGCATGACTCAGTGAGCTATGAGGCATGTTGTGCAGGGCCACCAAAGACAGACAGGTCATAGTGAAGAGTTCTAACCAAACGTGGTCAGTTGGAAAAGGAAATGTCAACCCACTTCAGTATTTTTGCCTGGAGAATCACATGGACAGAATGAAAAGGTAGAAAATGTATGATATCAGACACCAGAAGATGAGCTACACAGGTTGGAATGTAACCAATATGATACTGGGGAAGAACAGGGGGCGGTTAATAATAGATCCAGAAAGAATGAAGCAGCTGAGCCAAAGCAGAAATGTCAGTCTGCTGTAGCTGTGCCTGATGGTGAAAGAAAAGTCCAATGCTGGAAAGAATAACATTCCACAGGATCTTGGAAGGTTAAGTCCACCAATCGAGGTAACCTGGATGTGGTCAAGAAGGAGATGGCAAGATTGAACACAGACATCTTAGGAAACAGTGAACTAAAATGGACAGGAATGGGCAAATTTAATTCAGATGACCATTATATCTACTATTGAAGGGATTCTTCCTTAGAAGAAATGGAGTAGCCCTCATAGTCAACAAAAGAGTTCTAAATGCAGAACTCGTATGTAACCTCAAAAATAACAGAATGATCTGTTTGTTTCCAAGGCAAACCATTCAGCATTATAGTAATCAAAGCCTATGCCTCAATCACTGATGCAGAGAGAGCTGGAGTCAACTATTGATGCTGAAGGGGCTGAAGTTTAACAATTCTATGAAGAGCTACAATAGAATTCACACACACACACACACACACACACACACACACTCCATTTCATCATAGGTGATTGGAATGCAAAAGTAGGAAGTCAAGAAATACCCAGAAAAACAAGTAAATTTGGCCTTGGAGTACATGTTGAGGCAGGACAAAGGCTAACAGAGTTTTGTCAGGAAAACATGCTGATCCTAGCAAGTATCCCTTTTCAACAACCCAAGAGAAGACCCTACACATGGACATCACCAGATGATCAATTCTGAAATTAGATTGATTATGTTCTTTGCAGCCAAAAATGGAGAAGCTCTATACAGTTAAACAAAAAAAAGTAAAAGAGACCTAAAGAAAACTGTAGTTCAGATCTTTAGCTCCTTATCGCAAAATTCAAACTTATATTAAAGAAAGTAAGGAAAAATCACTAGGCCTTTTAGGTATGACCTAAATCAAATCCCTTACAGTGGAGGTGATGACTAGATTCAAGGGATTAGATCTGGTAGAGTACCTGAAAAACTATGGACAGAGGTCAAACCATTGTACAGGAGGCAGTAACCAAAACTATCCCAAAGAAAAAGTAGTGCAAGAAGGCAATGTGATTGAGGAGGCTTACAAATAGCTAAGGGAAGTAAAGAAGTAAAAGGCAAGGGAGAAAGGGTAAGATATGCAGAGTTCCAGAGAAGAGCAAGACAGATAAGAAGAACTTCCTAAATGGAAAAAAAAAAAAAAAAATGCAAAGAGAGAGAGTAAAACAATAGAATGGGAAAGACTAAAGATCTCTTCCAGAGATAATCTTGATGGTGTGGTCAGATAATCATGATGATGTAATCATTCACCTAGTCAGACATCCTGGAGTATGAAGTCAAGTGGGCCTTAAGGAAGCAGCTCTATGAACAAAACTGGTGGAGGTGACAGGATTCCAGCTGATCTATTTAACATTCAAAAATATGATGCTATTAAAGTGTTAATACATCAGCAAATTTGGAAAATTCTTCAGTGGCCACAGGACTGGAAAATGTTAGTTTTCATTCCGATCCCCAAAAAGGGCAATGCCAATGTTTAAACTACCATAGAATTGTGCTCATTTCACATGCTAACAAAGTTATTCTCAAAATCCTTCAAGCTAGGCATCTGCAGTACATGAACTGAGAACTTCCAGATGAACAAGCTGGGTTTAAATGAGGCAGAGGAACCAGAGATTATATGGACAGTATTTGATCATGGAGAAAGCAAGGGAGTTCCAGAAAAACATCTACATCTGCTTCACTGAATAGGTGAAATCCTTTGACTGTATGGATCACAACAAACTGTGAAAAATTGTTAAAGAGATTAGAGCAGCAGATCATCTTCCTTGTATCTTGAGAAATATGTGTGTTGGTCAAGGTTGTAACTGAAGCAAGAGTTAGAACACATGGGACAGCAGATTGATTTAAAATTGGGAGAAGAGTATGATAAGGTTGAACATTGTCAGTTCAGTTTAGTCATTCAGTCATGTCTGACTCTTTGAAACCCCATGGACTGTGGCACACCAGGCCTCCCTGTCCATCACCAACTCCTGGAGCTTACTCAAACTCATGTACATTGATTCGTTGAGGCCATCCAACCGTCTCATCCTCTGTCATTCCCTTCTCCTCCCACCTTCAGCCTTTCCCAGCATCAGGGTCTTTTCAAATGAGTTATTTCTTTGTATCAGGTGGCCAAAGTACTGGAGCTTCAGCTTCAACATCAGTCCTTCCAATGAATATTAGGACTGATTTCCTTTAGGATGGACTGGTTGTATCTCCTTGCAGTCCAAGGGACTCTCAAGAGTCTCCTCCAACACCACAGTTCAAAATCATCAGTTCTTCCGTGCTCAGCTTTCTTTATAGTCCAACTCTACATCCATACATGACTACCAGAAAAACCATAGCTTTGACTAGACAGACCTCTGTTGGCCAAATGTCTCTGCTTTTTAATGTGCTGTCTAGGTTGGTCATAACTTTTCTTCGAAAGAGCAAGCGTCTTTAAATTTCATCGTTGCAGTCACCATCTGCAGTGAACTTGGAGCCCCCAAAATAAAGTCCATCAGTGTTTCCAGTGTTTCCCCATCTATCTGCTATGAAGTGAGAGGACAAGATGCCATGATCTTAGTTTTAGGAATGTTAAGTTTTAAGCCAACTTCTCAACTTTTTTCTTTCACTTTCATCAAGAGGCTATTTAGTTCTTCACTTTCTGCCATAAGGGTGGTGTGAACTATGTATCTGAGATGTCTGACATTCCTCCTGGAAAACTTGGTTTCAGCTTGTGCTTCATCCAGGCCAGCATTTCTCATGATGTGTTCTGAATAAAAGTTAAATAAGCAGGGTGACAATATATAGCCATGACATACTCCTTTCCCAACTTGGAACCAGTCTTTTTTCCATGTCCAGTTCTAACTGTTGCTTCCTGACCTATACACAGATTTCTCAGGAAAAAGATGGTCTGGTATTCCTATATCTTGAAGAATTTTCCACAGTTATTGTGATCAACAGTCAAAGGCTTTGGCATAGTCAATAAAGCAGAAATAGATGTTTTTCTGGAACTCTCTTGCCTTTTTGGTAATCCAATGAATGTTGGCAATTTTATCTCTGGTTCTTCTGCTTTTTCAAAATCCAGCTTGAACATTTGTAAGTTCACAGTTTGCATACTGCTGAAGCCTAGCTTGGAGAGTTTTGAGCATTACCATGCTAGTATGTGAGATGGGAGCAATTGTGTAGTAGCTTGAGCATTCTATGTCATTGCTTTTCTTTGTGATTGGCATAAAAATTGACCTTTTCCAGCCCTGTGATCACTGCTGACTTTTCCAAATTTGCTGGCATATTGAGTGCAGCACCTTCACAGTAACATCTTTCAGGATTTGAAAGAGCTCAACTGGAATTCTGTCACCTCCACTAGCTTTGTTTGTAGTGATGCTTCCTAAAGCCCACTTGACTTCACATTCCATGATGTCTAATTCTAGGTGAGTGATCACACCATCGTGATTATCTGTGTCATAAAGATCTTTTCTATATAGTTCTTTTGTGTATTTTTACCACCACTTCTTAATATATTCTGCTTCTGTTAGGTCCACACCATTTCCGTCCTTTATTGTGCCCATCTTTGCCTGATATATTCCCTTGGTATCTCTAATTTTCTTGAAAAGATCTCTAGTCTTTTCCATTCTATTGTTTTCCTCTATTTCTTTGCATTGATCACTGAGGAAGGCTCTCTTATCTCTCCTTGATATTCTTTGGAACTCTGTATTCAAATGGGCAATACCTTTCCTTTTTTTCTTTTGCCTTTTGCTTCTTTTATTTTCACAGCTATTTGTAAGGCCTCCTCAGGCAAGCATTTGGACTTGTTTCACTCTTTTTTCTTTGGAATGGTCTTGATCTCTGCCTCCTGTACAATATCATGAACCTCCGTCCATAATTCTTCAGGCACTCTGTTTATCAGATCTAATCCCTTGAATTTATCTGTCACTTCCACTGTATAATCATAAGGAATTTGATTTAGGTCATACCTGAATGGTATAGTGGTTTTCCCTACTTTCTTCAATTTGTCTGAATTTGGCAATAAGGAGTTCATGATCTGAGCCACAGTCAGCTCCTTGTCTTGTTTTGCTGACTATACAGAGTGTCTCCAACTTCAGCTGCAAATAATATAATCAATATGATTTCAGTATTGACCATCTGGTGATGTCCATGTGTAGAGTCTTCTCTTGTGTTGTTGGAAGCAGGTGGTTGCTATGATCAGTGCATTCTCTTAGCAAAACTCTATTAGCCTTTGCCTTGCTTCATTCTGTATTCCAGGGCCAAATTTGCTTGTTACTCCAGGTATTTCTCGACTTTCTATTTTTGCATTCCATTCTCCTATAATGAAAAAGACATCATTTTTGGCTGATAGTTCAAGAAGGTATTGTAGTTTTCAGAACCATTAAACTTCAGCTTCTTCAGCATTGCTATTTGGGGCATAGACTTGGATTACTGTGATATTGAATGGTTTGCCTTGGAAATGAACAGAGATCATTCTGTAATTTTTGAGATTGCATCCAAGTACTGTACTTGACACTCTTTTGTTGGCTATGATGGCTATTCCAGTTTTTTAAGGGATTCTTATCCATAGTAGTAGATATAATAGTTGTCTGAGTTAAATTCACCCATCTCATTCCATATTAGGTCGCTGATTCCTAAAATGTCAATGTTCACTCTTGCCACCTGTTTGACCACTTTCAACTTGCCTCGAATCATGGACCTAACATTCCAGGTTCCTGATAAGTATTGCTCTTTACAGCATCATACTTATTTCCATAGACAGTCACATCCACAAGTGGGTGTTGTTTTGCTTTTGCTCTGTCTCTTCATTCTTTCTGGAGTTAATTCTCCTCTGATCTCCACTGTATATAGCTTTGGCCCAATAGTAGCATATTGGGCACCTACTGATCTGGGTAACTCATTTTTCCTTGTTCTATCTTTTTCCATTTTCATACTGTTCATGGGGTCTCTCAAAGCAAGCATACTGAAGTGGTTTGCCATTCCCTTCTCCAGTGGACAACGTTTTGTCAGAACGCTCCACCATGACCCATTCATCTTGGATGGCCATACATGGCATGGTCATAGTTTCAGTGATTTAGACAAGGCTGTTTTCCATGTGATCAGATTGGTTAGTTTTCTGTGATTGTGGTTTTGCAGTCTGTCTGCCCTCTGATGGATAAGGATAAGAGATTTATGGAAGTTCCTGATGGGAGACCTGGACTGAGAGGGAAATTTCAGGTGCTGGAGCAGCAGTTGTTTGGCCCTGGAGCAGCTGTTAGGAGAGATCCCATGTCTAAGGGCAGAGAAATGCCAGCAAGACTGTAAGTGCTGGAGCCGTGGCTGTGTGGCAATGGAGCAACTTTGAGGAAATACCTCATGTCCAGGGGCCAAGGAGAAGCCCCAGAAAAAACAGTAGGAGAGGTGAAATGATGTTTAAAATGAAACTCCATACCTTCCAGAGACCTTCAGAAGGCTCACACAAACCTTGTGCTTACCAGGACCCAGAAATTCCACAGAGACTGAGTCAGAACTGCATTTGATGTCTCCTGCAGAGGTACCGGTCAGCAGTGGACTGCTGCAGGGGCAGGACGTTTGGCTGTAGCAGGGCTGGGTATGGCATTAGCCCTCTTGGAGGAGGTCACCATTAACCCCACCATGGAACTGCCATCTCTTACCCAGGACTAGGGAAACAGACTTTTGGAAGGCAGAAACAGAACCTTGTGTGTACCAGGACCCAGGAGAGAGGAACAGTGATGCCACAAAAGACTGACCTAGACTTGCCTGTGAGTGTCCAGGAATCTCTGGTAGAGGCATGGATAAGTGGTGGCCTGCTGCAGGGCTGGGGCACTGAGTGTAGAAGTGTGTGCATGGGACCTTTTGAAGGAGGTTGCCGTTATCTTCATTACCTCCACCATAGGTTGGCCCAAGGTAAATAATAGGGAGGGAACACAGCCCAACCCATCCACAGAAAATTGGATTAAAGACTTACTGAGCATGACCCCACCCATCAGAACAAGATCCAGTACATTGTCACCGTGCTTAGTTATCTTATGTGCAGAGTATATATGTGAAACAAGCTGGAATCAAGTTTGCCAGAAGAAATGTCAACAACCTCAGCTATGCAGATGATAACATTCCAGTGGCCAAAAGTGAAGAGGAATTAAAAGTAATCTTGATGATGGTGAAAGAAGAGAGTGAAAAAGGTAATTTGAAATGAACATTAAAAGAAAAAAAAAAAGAAGTGCAAGCAGTGATAGATTTTATTGTCTTAGTCCAAAATCACCGTGGATGGTGACTGCAGCCGTAAAGTTAAAAGACGCTTGCTCTTTGGAAGGAAAGCAGTGGCAAAACTAAAAATCATATTAAGAAGCAGAGACATCACATTGCTGACAAAAGTTCGTATATTCAAAGCTATGCTATTTCCAGTAGTCATGTACAGATGTGAGAGTTGAACTATAAAGGAATCTGAGTGCCAAAAAATTGATACTTTGGAATTGTGGTGGTGGAGAGGACTCTTGAGAGTCCCTTGAACAGCAAGATCAAACCAGTCGCTCATGAAGGAATTCAACCCTGAATATGAATTGGAAGGACTATTGCTGAAGCTGAAGCTCTAATACTTTGGATACTTGATGTGAAGAGCCAACTCACTGGAAAAGACCTTAATGCTGGGAAAGACTGAGGACAAAAGAAGAAGATGGGGGATGCAGAGGATAAGATGGTTATAGAGCATCACTCACTCAATGGATGTAACTTTGAGCTAACTTTAGGAGACACTGGAGAACAGAGACACCTGGCATGCTACATTCCATGGAGTTGCAAAAGTCATTTCAGACTTAGGACTGAACAACAACAATAACAAATGCTCTGTTCTGTAACTATTCCTATGTTTGTAAATATGCATTGTTTCCTTTTACAACATTATGATGTAGCACTGCACTAATCAATATTTTACCAACTTTTCCCCTGTCTTTTACACTTAGAAATTTGTGACAATCATTTTTAATATTTTGATATGCCTCCATTCTTTGAATATTTCCTTTTCATATGGTTAACCATTAAAGTTGTTACCACTTTTCTCTTACCTTCACCATTGTATCCATTTGTTAATCCATAATATATTTATTGGCTGCCCAATATATTTCAGCTCCTTTCTGGCTACTGGGATGAAGAAGATACAACCTCTGTCTAAAGGATCTCAAAGCATATTATTTAATAAAAATAAGGACACGAATGGTGTAAAAAGACTCATTGAAAAATTTGTAAACCAATAAGTCTGCATTTTTTTTTTTTTTTCTGGTTTTGTTGTTGTTGGTTTGTTTTACTTTTAAAATCTGTATGTCAGTCCAGGACTGGCAATGTACTAGTGGCCCAAAAACATTCTTGGAGTCATTGTTGAATGGATGTATGAATAAATATGTAAGTGAATGATCAGAGGCAATATAACATGCTGGAGGTATTTTGTTGCTTGTTTTTACATTTGCAAGTTTATAACTTCCTCCTGCATCCCTTTATCCTTATCCTCCATTTTTTTCTAACTCCTCCTCCTCTTCCTTCTCACTGATAGTTATATATGTGTGTGTATATGTGCTTTATTTTACTTCTGTTTTCTTGTGAATCACTGTTCTACCTCTGTTACCAATTATCCTATAGATTTTTAACTTCTCAGTGCTTTGCTAGATTCTTGATGCAATGTATTGAGTTTTGTGCAAAATTTTTTTCTAAGTTCATCTTTTTAAATTTAAACTACTCTAGATTTTTTTAAACAGAATTTTTAACATTCTATTCAGTCACTTTCAAAAAGAGTCAGTCTTCAAAGGTTTATTAAAGTTTTTCAATGTGATTTTTGCCATAGCATATGAAAAAAATTTTCTTGCTTAGCACACAATCATATAAGTCTATACAAATTCCTTTCATGGTTTTATTTATGTTATTTTTATTAAATTAAAATACTTTGTCATGTACAATAGTTCTAATTTCACTTATTTCAAAAATATTAATCACTTTGCTGAGTGCCATTAATAAACTAAACAATTCATTTTTTTTTTTTTGCTATAGAAAGCTACTTTATCTCTTCATTCACCCTCATACCATTTATCTCTGCCTATCTACCCCATTCTACTATTCACTAATGAAAGTAAGTGAAAAGTTTCTATTATTCACTAATGAAAGTAAGTGAAAAGTGATAGTCATTAGCCTACCACGCTCCTCAGTCCATGGAATTCTCTAGGCAAAACCACTAGAGTGGGTAGCCATTCCACTCTACAGTGGATCTTTATTACCCAGGGGATCGAACAAGGGACTCCTGAGTTGCAGGCACATTCTTTACTACTCGAGTATAAGGAATCTATTACATCATAAAATATTAATTTATTTTTCCAATTAATCAACTCACTGAGTCCTTTGTTATTTTTTGTAGATTTTCATATACTCATGAAGTCTAAAATTTGTATACAAAATATAAATCAGTTCAGTAGCTCAGTCGTGTCTGATTCTTTGTGACCCCATGGACTGCAGCATGCCAGGCCTCACTGTTTATCACCAGCTCATGGAGTTTACTCAAACTCATGACCATTGAGTTGGTGATGCCATCTTACCACCTCATCCTCTGTAATCCCCTTCTTCTCCTGCCTTCAATCTTCCCCAGAATCAGGGTCTTTTCAAACGAGTCAGTTCTTCACATCAGGTGGCCAAATATTGGAGTTTCAGCTTTAGCATCAGTCCTTCTAACGAATATTCAGGATTGATTTCCTTTAAAATGGACTAGTTGGATCTTCTTGGAGTCCAAGGGCCTCTCAAGAGTCTTCTCCAACACCATAGTTCAAAAGCATCAGTTCTTTGGCAATATTAAATAGATTTTCATGACCCAGAATGATGTCAAATATAAATAAATCACATTTATTTTTTCCCTTCTCATAGTTATATCTCTATTCTTAATTGGTTTTGGTAATTGTAGTAATTATTAGATGTTCTTCCACAACAAGTATAGTGTTGCTGATGAACACTCTTTTGGAATTTCTTGTTTTAACAGTTATGATTCAGCTCTTCTTATAATATAATGTATTTGACCTAAATATTCTTTATTATGTTAAGGACTTATTCTATTCAGTTTCCTAAAGCTTAATACATTTAAATTCAAGATTGAATTTAAATTCATTATTGAATATTGAATTGTACTGTGAGTTAATTTTGCATTTTCTATACATTTGTAAACCTCTTTATGATTTGAATAGCTTATTTAATTTGTTTATAAAAATAATATCTTTGTGTCTCATTCTTAAGAATTTTTTTCTTTATATTATTTGCTTGTTATGTCTTTTAAATATTTTGATTACTCTGTTACAATCTCTCTCTAGTTGACTGCATTTAGAGTTAAAATTTTAGCTTTAATTAAATCTAAACATTTGATCATTTAATAAGGATGGAAATTTTAAATTAAATTAAATAGTATCTTTATCATCTTATTTCATAATTTTTGTATGCTTTTTATATATTTCTATATGCTTCCTTGGTGGCTTAGATGATATAGAATTTACCTGCCAATGCAGTAGATGCAAGGTTTGGGCCTGGGGTCTGGAATATCCCCTGGAGAAGGAAATGGCAACTCACTACAGTATTCTTGCCTGAAAAATTCTGTGGACAGAGGGGTATGGTAGGCTAGAATCCATGGGGTCACAAAGAGTCAGATGACTCAGAGACTAAGCACACCACAAGACATATTCATAGCCTCCTTTTCCTTAACAGTCAAAAATTGTAAACAACTAGAATATCAATTAATAGATGCATTGATGAACAAATTACAGTGTCTCCATACAATGATGTAATACATGAAACAAATAAGTAGAAAATAAACCAAGAGATTTAGAATACAAAAGTTAATAAAAATGTCTGATGTTCTGTTGCTCAATCGTGTCCTAACTCATTGTGACCCCATGGACTTGCTTTTTGGATGATCCAGCGGATATTGGCAATTTGATTTACGGTTCATCTACCTTTTTTAAATCCAGGTTAAACATCTGGAAGTTCGTGTTTCACGTACTGTTGAAGCCCGGCTTGGAGAATTTTGAGTGTTACTTTTCTAGCTAGGGCTTCCCTGATAGCTTAGCTGTTAAAAAATCTGCCTTCAATCCAGGAGACCCTGGTTTGATTCCTAGGTTGGGAAAACGCCCTGGAGAAGGGAAAGGGTACCCACTCCAGTATTCTGGCCTGGAGAATTCCATGGGGTCACAGAGAGTCAGACTCAGCTGAGTGACTTTCACTTTTCCTAGTGTGTGAGATGAATGCAATTGTGCAATAGTTTGAGCATTCTTTGCCATTGCCTTTCTTTGGGATTGGAATGAAAACTGACCTTTTCCAGTCTTGTGGCCACTGCTGAGTTTTCCAAATTTGCTTGCATATTGAGTGCAGCACTTTCACAGCATCATCATTTAGGATTTGAAAGAGCTCAACTGGAGTTCCATCACCTTCACTAGCTTTGTTTATAGTGATGCTTCCTAAGGCCCACTTGACAGCATTGTAGGATGTCTGGCTCTAGATGAATGATCACACCAGCATGGTTACATGGGTCTTTTAGATATTTTTTGTATAGTTCTGTGTATTGTGGCCACCTGTTTTTAATATCTTCTGTTTCTGTTAAGTCCATTTCATTTCTGTCCTTTATTGTGCCCATTTTTGCATGAAATATTCTAGGATGCAAAAGTTAATAAAAATATATTTTTTCTTTTTAAATTATTCCATGATTATTTTTTATACATATTGCTGCTTTTCTTTTTTCATATTTGCCTTTTATCTATTGTTTTAAATTTATCAATGTTTTTCTGATTTTTCTAAAGCACACATTTAAAGTGACATGTATTTAGTGCCTACTGAATAACAATGTTGCTTTGTAGTGATGATGTTTCTTATATTCATTTTTTATAAACCACACAAACTAATAACATTAATAATAAGAATAATTTTTACAGTGTTAGCTCTATACCAGCTTGCTTTAGGTAAATAATAAAAATAATTATCTCTATTCCTATAATGTGCATATATCTTTATTCCCCTTAAGCAAACAAGAATGCTCAGTACCGAGAGGTTAAATAACTTGATAAAATTATACAGCTAGAAGGTGTAGAGTTAGTAGCTGGAGGTATAACTTATAAGAATGAAGCAATTTTTTTTTTTTTTTTATAAAGCATTTATCCAAAAAATCATAAGCAGCCAAAATGGTGGATATTTTGTCTGACAGATATTCTTTAACAGTCTTAATGCCACTCCAAATAATTTCCTACCATTTTGTGTCAGCCCGGAGCTACTGTTATACTATTTTAGAATCTATGTACAAAATAAACCAGTTTGCTTTAATAGCTCTTTTGCAGAGACATTATTATATTAAACTCTACTGCATTATGCTAAGCAAATTTTAAGTGACCTCGCTGTCTCGTGAAAAAAGTGCTATGTTTTTATCTTTTAAAGACTTAAAGCATAAGGGCTATTATTTTTTCAATCCTTATATCTATGAGGAAATTTAAAATGTTATGTTCATTGTTTTCAGGAAGACATTTGGATTAATGTTAACTAAAATGTTTGTTGATAAAGAAGGAATTTAAAAATTAGAAGCCACTTATTTATTCGTTAGAAAATTTATAAACATTAGACATCACAGGAACAGTTATGACACAAAATATTTCAAGCAGATAATTTTGTTTTAAATACTCATTCTTTTATTAAACTAATATTTACATTTAAGAGGAAAAATCTTTACCATTTTGGAATTTATAATCTAGTGAAAAGAGATAGACAAAAACGAAGTAAATACTTAAATTGTATATTGGATAAGCTCTGTGGTGAATACTAAAGCAGGAGAGAAATACAGGTAACATGAGGGAACTATGACAGAAATATTATATATATATACATATGTATATATATATGCTAAATATATAAATATACTAATAGGCCTACATGTGTGTGCTTAGTCACTCAGTGTCTGACTTTTTGCCAACCCATGGATTGTAGCCCACCAGGCTCCTCTGTCCATGGAATTTTCCAGGCAAGAATAATATAGTGGGTAGCCATTCCCTTCTCCAGGGGAACTTTTTGACCCAGGGATTGAATCTAGGTCTCCTGAATTGTAGGTGATTTTTTACTGTCAGTGCCACTGAGGAAACCCAGTAATCCATTAATAGGTATATGTAAGTGTTATATATATATATATATATACACATATACACACACACATATACACTTATATATAATACTGTATACTTACATATAAAAGGCATTTATCGAGGAAGATAGGCTAGCTTTCTAAATCACTTGAAATTATTATTTTTTCATTTTGGTAAAACATTTAACATGAAATTTGTCCTCTTAGCAGTTTTTCTATGTATATAAGACATTGTTGACTATAAGCACTAAGATACATGACATATCATGAAAATTTATCTTCCAAACTAAAACTTTATGCTTATTGAAAAGGAGTTCTCCGTTTTCTTCTACTTTCATTCCCTGGCAAACACCATTTCACTTACTTTCTGCTTCTATAAGTTTGACTATTTCTATTAACACCTCATAAAGTAGAATCATGCAGTATTTTGTCCTTCTGTGACAGGTATATTTCACCTAGCATAATATCTTCCTGGTTTAACTATGTTGCATAAGGCAAAATTTAATTCTTTGTTATTTTTAAAGATTTTATATTTTCTAGAGAAATTTTAGGTTCATTATAATATTGAAAGTACAGATATTTCTCACATACTCAGTTCCTGTACACTGTCATAGCCTTGCTCACTATGAGCATTTCCCACCAGAGTGGTACATTTTGGTATAATTAATGAAATTACCTTGACAATTATAGTCATCCCAAATTTTAGTATTTTCTCTGTCCTAAAGTCCTCTGTGGTCTGTCTACTCATGTCTATCTCCATCATCTACTGGGAATTACTGACCATTTTACTGCCTCTGTAATGTGTCTTTTTGAGAATGGCATATATTTGGATTCAAACAATATGTAACCATTTCAGATTGACTTCTTTAACTTAATAATGTACATTTAAGGTTCTTTCATATCTTTTCATGGCTTGATATTTCACTTCTTTTTAACACTGACTAAATATTTCTTGAATGTGAAGTCAAATGGGCCTTAGAAAGCATCACTATAAATGAAGGTAGTGGAGGTAACGGCATTCCAGTTGATGATCCATACCATATCTGTTCTTTATCAAGCCCATCTTTGCATGAAATGTTCCCTGGATGTCTCTAATTTTCCTGAAGAGATTTCTAGTCTTTCCCTTTCTGTTGTTTCCCTCTATTTCTTTGCATTGAATGCTGAGGAAGACTTTCTTATCTCTCCTTGCTACTCTTTGGAACTCTGCATTCAAATGGATATATCTTTTGCATTTCTCCTTTGCTTTTTGCTTTAAGAAATATGTGTTTACAAATCTCAACCATGTTTGAGTTATATAAGACTTCATTCATTACCAGCCAATAAATTTTGGTAAAATTTTAACTCATTGGAAATTAATTGTAAAAAAATCAAAAATATAATATGGAGAAGGCAATGGCATCCCATTTCAGTACTGTTGCCTGGATAATCCCATGGATGGAAGAGCCTGGTAGGCTGCAGTCTATGGGGTCACTAAGAGTTGGACATGACTGAGTGACTTCACTTTCCCTTCCCACTTTCATGCACTGGGGAAGGAAATGGCAACCCACTCCAGTGTTCTTGCCTGGAGAATCCCATGGACAGAGAAGCATGGTAGGCTGCAGTCCATGGGGTCCCACAGAGTCTGAAACGACTGAAGCAATTTCACATATGTAATTCTTATATATGCAACAACACAAACATATACATACATATGGACACACAAACACATAGTTTATCCCTGAACAACATGCATTTGAACTGTATTGTTGCACTTAAAGGTATCTTTGTTTGTTGTTGTTGTACTACGTGGTGGGCAGTCAATTGAATCCAGGGATGTGGAAACCACAGATAATGAGGGCCATGTTTGGAATGTGTGTATCTGCAAATGTTGGTGCTCATGGGAGGTCCTGGAACCAATCCCTCACAGATATTGAGAAGTGACTATATTCATTATTTCAGTGAGTGAAAAATAGTTCAAAAAATGTAATGCTTTGTATATAAATTTGAAAATGTTTTTCTCCATATATTAGAACCATATAAAGGCTGTATTTTTTTTCTTATACTATCAAAAATATCACTCTTCAAAAAGTCTTAATTTTTTTTCTGACTACATTAATCACTAAATTTTAATTTATTTCAATCATTGGATCCATGAGATTTACTTTGAAGTGATTAGGGAGAAATAGACTTTTTCAAATTGGTGTCCAGTATCCCACTAGCAGCCAGCATCCCATTAGCATTTGCCAAGAAAATAAATTTTCCTTCTGATTATAAATGCCACATTGTATTAAATCTCCTTAAAATATCTTTAGATTTTCACCTTTTTCTTCTGTATCACAAGTTTTTAGTCATTATCACTTCAAAATTCATTAAAATATTTGATATGGCTGATTTGTAATCAAACTTTTTATTCTAGTCTTTTTCCTGGCTATTTATAGTTATTTATTTTTTCAATTAAATATATCAAATTCTCAGCAACTATAAACATATTCCTATAAACAAGGAGATCCAACCAGTCCATCCTAAATGAGATCAGTTCTGGGTATTCATTGGAAGGACTGATGCTAAAGCTGAAACCACAATACTTTGGCCACCTCATGCAAAGAGTTGACTCATTGGAAAAGACCCTGATTCTGGGAGGGATTGGGGGCAGGAGGAGAAGGGATGACAGGATGAGATGGCTGGATGGCATCACCGACTCGATGGACATGAGTTTGAGTGAACTCCAGGAGTTGGTGATGGACAGGGAGGCCTCGAGTGCTGTGATTCATGGGGTCGCAAAGAGTTGGACATGACTGAGTGACTGAACTGAGCTAATAGACATCTTTTCACTACTGAGCCTGACTATATAAGAAATTGTATGAATCATATGTATTCTTACTGGTTTCAGTCATTTTATGTCTCTTCATAAAATTTGTCAGTTTTATTTAAAATATGTGCACATTTTGCTATGTTTGTATCTATTAATACATGTCATTTTTAACAGAAGAAACTTTAAATGCAAATTACATCTTATCTTCATATAACATAAATAAGTTTGCACCCTACAGCATAAATAAGCCACCCTCTGGTGGCTCAGAGGGTAAAGCGTCTGCCTGTAATGTAGGAGACCTGGGTTCGATCGCTGGGTCAGGAATATCCCCTGGAGAAGGAGATGGCAACCCACTCTGGTACTCTTGCCTGGAAAATCCTGTGGACAGAGAAGCCTGGTAGGCTATAGTCCATGGGGTTGCAAAGAGTCGGACACAGCTGAGCGACTTCATTTTCACTTTCAAGTTGTTTTGCAAGGGAGAAGGATGGCATAAATGTTCTTAACAAACTGTTAAACCAAAAAGTAATTTTTGAGATTAACCTTGGGGCAGAAAACGTGATAGCCAGTTCCAGTGGGTAAATAAAAATAGAGTTGTACGCTCGCTGAGCTTACAGTTTAATGGGTGAAAAATTAATGAATAAAAAGCAAATGAACTAGTTTAGCAACAGAACTGATCCTTTGTTGCCAACTCCTGAGCATTTTCAACTACTTCACATGACATCCTATTTTACATCCAGCATATGGGCTTTTCAGTCCTCTCATCTGTTAGTTAGAGTAGACAAAACAGCGGGTATAATCATGACGCCCACAGCTAATTGAACTGGGATCATGGCTCAGGTTTAAACGTGCAATGTAGAGTGAGGAAGTGCACAATTACTCAGATAAAGAACTTGTTGAAACAAAACTGTTTACCCTTTGCAATGCATAGATAACTGACCATATTTTTTAGTAGCATTGGGTGTGTGTGTGTGTGTATGTGTGTGTATGTGGCTATACAGGAAATGATATAATTGATGAGATCATGAAAATAGCAATCAGAAATGTTCAGCTCTATTTTATATGAGCAAGATACTCATATAATTTGATTTAATGAGATTTGTTGCTGTTTTTCAGTCTCTCAGTCTTGTCTGATTCTTTTTGACTCAATGCACTGCAGCACACCAGGCTTCCCTGTCCTTCATCATCTCCTGGACCTTGCTCAAATTCATGTCCACTGAGTCAGGGATACCATCCAATCATCTCATCTTCTGTTGTCCCACTTTCCTCCTGCCTTCAATCTGATGGGATAACTCATGATTAATTTTAAGAATAAAGAGATCATTATGTGACTAATAAATACTTCATCAGTACTTTTAGCATTAAACTTTATGTTTTATCAATTTTCTACATATTGTTTTAGTTGTTCCTCAGAACATGTTGTCAAAATCAGGTCATATTTTTATTTACATATTTTATGATAAGAAGATTGTAGTTTATAAAGCACAATGTTTTGAATAATTTTCTGTTGTTACAAAGGTACTTGAGAGTAGCATTTGTAATAAAATTGTAGTGAGAGTTTCAAAGTGCATTAGATTTTAAGGATTAAACATTTATCCTTGTTCTTTCTGCCAAACTCCATAGATAATTCTTTACATATTCTTCCACCATTGCTCTGGTTCTCTAGTTGATAATGTTCCTGAATATTATTTTTAGCATTTTCAGATCAATAAAGATTAAATGTAAAAGACTTTTTTTATGTGTGCTAAATGTGTAGCCTTTTCTATCCATAAACTCTTTTAATTGAAATGAAGTATTAGTTACATAGATTGAGAACCAACAGCAAAGAAAATTCATATTCATATAAATTTTATATGCAGTAAATCAAGCTTTTCCATCTAGAAATCTATGAGATTTCTAGAAGAAAATGTTCCCATACAGTAATAACAAAAATAAAACAATTTGCTTGATGCTGTGTTCTTACTGACTTTGATTTCTATGGACTCTCTCAAGTTCTTTGAATACAATCAACTATGGAAACAAATAGATCAGTCTAATAATACCTGCAACACTATAGAAACTACAAATAAATATATTGTCTTCTAGATGAAAATTCAATATTCTGTTTGTTGTGTTGCATAAAACTGTGAAATATAGCAAAATAATCTAAAATAATGCATTAATATCACACCTGTTTTCTCTATTTCTTGAATATCTGTAGTGTTCTCTTCTAGTGCAGAAAGTTAAACTTCCAGCTTTTACTTCCAACATAATTTATTTTTAGATATGCTATTCTTTTTGAACCAATTTTCATATTAAGCCTAGACAAAGTTTTTAATTTATACAGGTGAAGCAACTTGCTTCTCAATTAAGTTGCATCTAACTGAAACAATTATTAGTGAAAGCTTGCTTCTCAATTAAGTTACATCTAACTGAAACAATTATTAGTGAAAGCATAACTTGAAAGACCATGATACCACATGGTCTCTACCTGTGAGAAACAACTCAGGAATTTTTAAAAAATAATTATTTCAATCTATAGATATTATATTTTACAACATGTGTGGCATATATTTGGAACTATATTTCCTAATGAATTTCATTAGGTAGAACATTGTCTAAATCAATTATTACTTTGTTTTTAAATATTATGTTATTCAAGTTATTATGTTACTTGTATCTGTGCTGCTGCTGCTAAGTTGCTTCAGTCGTGTCCGACTCTGTGTGACCCCATAGACCGCAGCCCACCAGGCTTCCCCGTCCCTGGGATTCTCCAGGCAAGAACACTGGAGTGGGTTGCCATTTCCTTCTCCAACTTGTATCTGTATGTGCACTCAAAAATTGTTTTCTAAGTTGTTTAATTTGTTGCAGGATACTTAAAATATTAAAAACCTTTATATTGCCAAGTCCAAGTGTAGAATTAATTCCATCAGTCTTGACCTGAGTCACTAATTAGTAGAAATTCTTATAAGGGACTGTATGATTCCTTGATTTTACCTGGCTAGAATGAATATATTTACAAGTAAAGCAAGTACATATCATGCCAGCCTTTATAGTTTTTTTGCACCTATTTTTTTTTTTTTTTCGTGTGTGTATGCACCATGCTTTTCTTTAATCCACCCAACTACCTTATGAAATAAATGGCATTTTTTTTTTCTCACTTTGGAAACAAATGGGATTTTTTTGCACGTGGATTCTTTACTGTCTGAGCCTCCATGGAAGTCAAAATGACAATTAGTTATTTTTTTTAAATGATCAAATTCATATAATTACTTAGAGTTGAAGCAATGATTCTGAGATTGACCTAACTAAACCACCATCTGTCTCCACTGACTTAATGATCAACTCTCAGATACCAATGTCTTCCTCCCAGAGGACTTGATATTCTATTCATTTTTCCATTCCATAAAAAATTCTATCTCTGGCCTCATTTCAATTACTCACATATTAATAAATTATCTTTTGTTCTGAATTCTCAGCCACCATCATTGGTAATACCTGTCTCATCTCAAACAGTAAAAAATGAAAATTGGGAGTCCATAAAATATATATTTGGTATTTTTATATCAGTTTATTTTAATTTGTCCTTAATTAACAAAACATACTTTGATTGTGATTAAAACTTCATTCTGAGTTTGTGCTCCACCAATTAACCACATGATACTATGTCTGTTGTACAAGAACCATTACCCATGGACACATACCAGGGTTCAGAATATACTGTGAAAAGAAAGAGACATAAATTTTTTTAATGGAAACAAACTAAATGAAAACAAGCTGCATTGAGAAAATAGTAAAGTTCTAAAGTTGAGTCAGCAGAGACTAGAAGAAATGGGTTTCCCACCATCCCTCCTTTCATAGAAATCTGCATTGCAGCTGACCTACCAGTGGAGGAATTGTAATCCCTCAGATCCCTTGCTCTCATACGGCAAGTGTGTGAAAGCAGCTTTGATGTAGAGAAAATAATGGACTGTTTATTGGTAAATAATGTTGTTTGGGGGTACTACTAGAAGCAACTCCTTTGACACTTTTCTGTTTGTGCATCTGTTATCCTCAGAGCTAAATCACAAAGATGAATCACCAGGCAACATTTGACTTAGTTCCTGATTTCTGCTTTACTAATGTGCACAACACATTACCTAGCCTATTTATTCCTTTTATGGATTAGAAGGAGTAAGAATGAAGTAGATAAAGAATGACTGACTCTTTATCCCTAGTTTTCCCTTAATAAATTTGCAAGTGGATATCATGTGTGCCGGGGGAGGCAATGGCACCCCACCCCAGTACTTTTGCCTGGAAAATCCCATGGATGGAGGATCCTGGTAGGCTCCAGTCCATGGGGTCGCTAAGAGTCGGACATGACTGAGCGACTTCACTTTCACTTTTCACTTTCATTCATTGGAGAAGGAAATGGCAACCCACTCCAGTATTCTTGCCTGGAGAATCCCAGGGACGGGGGAGCCTGGTGAGCTTCTGTCTATGGGGTCGCACAGAGTCGGACACGACTGAAGCGACTTAGCAGCAGCAGCAGCAGCAGCAGCAGCAGCATCATGTGTGCAGGAAAACCTTTTGGGCAAGAAAACATTCAATTCCAGGCAGTCCACATGAGCAAGACAGTACCCAAGGAAAATCAGGAGTCATTACGTCTGCATGCAATGGAAAAATAAGAAAGAATCGGACCTACTGTCTAATGATTAACTGAGATTGTTCCCCTTTAAAATTTGTCATGATAGCAAAATTGTCAGAGTTGTTCTCTGGACACAAGTCTACTTTCTTCCCAGATTGCTGGTTCTTCTGAAAAAAAAAAAAAACAAACTTTTTACCAACTCTTGCCCCTTGATTATTGGCTTTCAAGTGGCAAGCAGCTGAACCTGAGTTAACAAACACCACATGATGGAGTTTTATGGGAACATGACCTTCTTGGCCCTAAAGACCACAGGGATGTTGGGATGTTAGAGTGCTATGATTGGAAAGAAGAATGCACACATCAAGAGGGATATAAGTGAATTCTAGTTCAGTTACAATCTTGAGAAAATGGTTTCATCTCACACATTTCCAGGGCAAGCCATGTGTCATCCTGAATCATTTCCAGATAATTCTGCTCTTTGAATCACAATGCCTCATTTACTTCATTTGCAAACGGTGCCAGTACTATTAGCTACCTTATAGAATTATTCAGAAAATTAAATGAGTTAATTTATAAGCAGATGACTGGGATATAGTAAAGGGGATGCCACTTAGTCTTATTACCAATTTATTCTATGAAATAGGTCCATCATACCAGGCTCAGAGTCCAGACAGTTGCATATTAAATGAATGCAACCCTCAACACATAACAAATATCAATTCATTTAATGAAATACTTCTTTTTTTTCTTTTGTTTTTAACTTTTAATTATTTATTGTTGATTATGTAGTGGGATATTTTTGTAAATAGTGTCATAGAATTGGTTTTAGAAATTGAGAAGACTATCAGAAGATAGTGGAGGAATAGGATGGGGACACCACTTTCTCCCACACAAATGCATCAAAATAACATTTAAACACTGAGTAAATTCCACAAAACAACTTCTGAATGTCGGCAGAGGACATCAGGCACCCAGAAAAGCAACCCATTGTCTTCAAAAGGGGGTAGGAAAAAATATAAAACACAAAAAAAGAGACAAAAGAGGGAGAGACGTAGCTCCGTCCCAGGAAGGGAGTCCTAAAAAGAGAGAAGTTTCTAAACACCAGGAAACACTCTCACTGCCGAGTCTGTGCCGAGCCTTAGAAGCACAGAGGGTAGCATAACATGGAGGAAAAATAAATAAACAATTAAAACCTACAGATTACGAGCCCAACGGTAACTCTCCCAGCAGAGAAGCAGCACAGACACCTGCACCCGTCACTAGCAAGCAAGGGTTGGGCAGAGAGGTTCGGGCTGCAACGTTTAGAGTAAGGATCTGGCCTGAATGCCCCCAGCGCTATCTGAGTGAACTAATTTGGGCTAACAAACCAGACTGTGGGATAACTGCCACGCGAAAAGCCAGCCGTAACCTAAGACACCACCAGGCCCACGCACAGAACAAAGGACTGAACAGAGATAGCCAGCTGCAGACGATCCTCCTCCGGTGACAGGCAGCCAGAGCCGGAAGGGGGCAATCGCAGCCCCAGAGAGACATCATCTACAAAACTGTAAGCAGGCTTCTCTGCTAACTAAGACTTCTTGGGGTTCTGGATGATCAACATCCGCCTGACAAGGTGTACCGGTTGTACACTCAGAAAACCAAGCGGCAATAAGTAGCAGCAACCACGCTCGCCAAACACCTCATCGCCTGAGCTGCTCGGACCTGAGAAGGGCACAAAACACAGGCCCAACCGAGTTTGCACCTCTGAGGACTACCCAAGTGCCTGAACCTGAGCGGCTTGGACTTGGGAGGTGCAGGCAGACCAGGCCTGGCCTCGGATGGTTCCCAGCGGAGCAACCTAGAGCGGAGCAACCTGGAGCCTGAGCAGTGTGGGCAGGGAAGCTACACACGCTGTGAGCGGGGGCAGGGAAGCTACACACGCTGTGAGCGGGGGCAGGCCCAGTGTGGCTGAGGCACTGCGAGCAACCGCCAGTGTTAATGTTATTTGTTTGCAGCGTTCCTCCCTCCGCACAGAGCGACTGAACAAGTGAGCCTAGCCTAGTGGGCTGCCGTCTATGGGGTCCCACAGAGTCGGACACGACTGAAGCGACTTAGCAGCAGCAGAAGCAAAAAAAAAAAAAAAAGTATCCACCACCTCCCCTTTGTTTCAGGGCGGAAATCAGACACTGAAGAGACCAGCAATCAGAAGAAGCTATAACAGAGGGAACCGCCTTGGAAGCAACAGTCAATAGATTAAAACCCTGTTGTTAGTACCGACTACACAGGAAGAGGCCTATAGATCTTGAGAAATATAAGCAAGACCAAGGAACTAGCCGAAAATGAACTGACCCCACAATACCCACAACACCACCAAAGAAAGCCCTAGATATATTTTTACTATTTTTATGATCATTCTTTCTTTCTATATTTTTAAAAATTAAAAAAATTTTAAGTCCTCTATTACTCCTTTAATTTTCACTTTTATAGCCTACTATTACTTTGCAAAAAAAAAAAAAAAAAGATCCTATTTTTTTAAAGCAAACTTCATATATATATATATTATAATTTTTGTGACTTTTTTATTTTTCTCTTTCTTCTTTTTTTTCTTCTTCTTTCCTTTAATATTCTATTTTTGCAATTACAAAATCTACTCTGGATTTTTAATTTTAGCTTTTTCGTATTTATTATCAATTTTGTACCTATATTTTTAAATAATTTTTATGACTTTTTTTTTCTCTCTTTCTCTTCTACTTTTCTTTAACATTGTATTTCTGAAATTCCAAACTCTACTCTAGACTTTTAATTTATGTTTTTTGTATTTGTTATCAATTTTGTACCTATATTTTCTTTATAAGTTTTGTGACTTTTTTTTCCTCTTCTTTTTCTTCTTCTTTCCTTAACATTGTATTTTTGAAATTCCAAACTCTAGATTTTTAATTTTTGCCTTTAGGTATTTGTTACCAATTTTGTACCTTTAAGAACCCAATCTTCAGTACCCATTTTTTTACTTGGGAGCGAGATTACTGGTTTAACTGCTCTCTCCCCCTTTGGACTCTCCTTTTTCTCAAGGTAGCCTGTGTCTCCGCCCTAACTCTTCTCTACTCTACCCAACTCTGTGAATTTCTGTTTGTTCCAGATGGTGGAGAACACTTAGGGAACTGATCACTGGCTGGATCTATCTCTCTCCTTTTCATTCCCCCCTTTTATCCTCCTGGCCGCCTCTGTCTCCTTCCTCCCTCTTCTCTTCTCTGTATAACTCCATGAACATCTCTGAGTGGTCCAGTTGTGGAGTGCACATAAGGAAGTGACTACTGGCTAGCCTGCTCTCTCCTTATTGATTCCACCTCATCTCATTCAGGTCACCTCTAACTCCCTCCTCCCTCTTCTCTTCTCCATGTAACGCTGTGAACCTCTCTGGTTCACATGCTGTAACCCTCACGATGGAGAAACTTTTCACCTTTAACCTAGATGTTTTATCAATGGTGCTGTATAGAAGGAAAAGTTTTGAGACTACTGTAAAAATAAGACCCATAACTGGAAGTAGGAGGCTTAAGGCCAAATCTTGACCCCAGGGAACTCCTGACTCCAGGGAACATTCATTGACAGGAGCTCATCAAACGCCTCCATATCTACATTGAAACCAAGCACCACACAAGGGCCAACAAGTTCCAGGGCAAGACATACCAAGCAAATTCTCCAGGAACACAGGAACACAGCACTGAGCTCCAATATACAGGCTGCCCAAAGTTACTACGAAACTATAGACATCTCATAACTCATGATTGGTCACTTCATTGTACTCCAGAGAGAAGAAATCCAGCTCCAACCATCAGAACACTGACACAAGCTTCTATAACCAAGAAACCTTGACAAGCCACCTGTACAAACTCACACACAATGAGGAAACACCACAATAAAGATAACATCACAAACTGCCAGAATACAGAAAGCACACCACAAACTCAGCAATATAAACAAGATGAAGAGACAGAGGAATACCCAGTAGGTAAAGGAATAGGATAAATGCCCACCAAACCAAACAAAAGAGAAAGAGATAGGGAATCTACCTGATAAAGAATTCGAAATACTGATAGTGAAATTGATCCAAAATCTTGAAATCAAAATGAAATCACAGATAAATAGCCTGGAGGCAAGGATTGAGAAGATGTAAGAAAGGTTTAACAAGGACGTAGAAGAAATAAAAAAAGAGTCACTATATAATGAATAATGCAATAAATGAGATCAAAAACACTCTAGAGGCAACAAGTAGTAGAATAACAGAGGCAGAAGATAGTATTAGTGAATTAGAAGATAGAATGGTAGAAATAAATGAGAGAGGAAAAAAGAAAAATGAATTAAAAGAAATGAGGACAATCTCAGAGACCTCCAGGACAATATTAAACGTTACAATATTCAAATCATAGGAGTCCCATAAGAAGAAGACAAAAAGAAAAAACATGAGAAAATACTTTAGGAGATAATAGTTGAAAACTTCCCTAAAATGGGGAAGGAAACAATCACTCAAGTCCAAGAAACCCAGAGAGTCTCAAACAGGATAAACACAAGGTGAAACACCCAAGATCAAATCAGATCAGATCAGTCGCTCAGTCATGTCCGACTCTTTGCGACCCCATGAACCGAGGCATGCCGGGCCTCCCTGTCTATCACCAACACCCGGAGGTCACTCAGACTCACATTCATCGAATCAGTGATGCCATCCAGCCATCTCATTCTCTGTCATCCCCTTCTCCTCCTGCCCCCAATCCTTCCCAGCATCAGAGTCTTCTCCAATGAGTCAACTCTTCACATGAGGTGGCCAAAATACTGGAGTTTCAGCTTTAGCATCATTCCTTCCAAAGAAATCCCAGGGCTGATCTCCTTCAGAATGGAGCGGTTGGATCTCCTTGCAGTCCAAGGGACTCTCAAGAGTCTTCTCCAACACCACAGTTCAAAAGCATCAATTCTTCGGCGCTCAGCCTTCTTCACAGTCCAGCTCTCACATCCATACATGACCACAGGAAAGACCATAGCCTTGACTAGGAGAACCTTCGTTGGTAAAGTGATGTCTCTGCTTTTGAATATGCTATCTAGGTTGGTCATAACTTTCCTTCCAAGGAGTAAGCGTCTTTTAATTTCAGGCTGCAGTCACCATCTGCAGTGATTTTGGAGCCCAGAAAAATAAAGTCTGACACTGTTTCCACTGTTTCTCCATCTATTTCCCATGTAGTGATGGGACCAGATGCCATGATCTTCGTTTTCTGAATGTTGAGCTTTAAGCCAACCTTTTCACTCTCCACTTTCAATTTCATCAAGAGGCTTTTTAGTTCCTTTTCACTTTCTGCCATAAGGGTGGTACTATCCGCATATCTGAGGTTATTGATATTTCTCCCAGTAATCTTGATTCCAGCTTGTGTTTCTTCCAGTCCAGCATTTCTCATGATGTACACTGCATAGAAGTTAAATAAACATGGTGACAATATAGAGCCTTGATGTACTCCTTATCCTATTTGGATCCAGTCTGTTGTTCCATGACCAGTTCTAACTGTTGCTTCCTGACCTGCATACAGATTTCTCAAGAGGCAGATCAGGTGGTCTGGTATTCCCATCTCTTTCAGAATTTTCCACAGTTTATTGTGATCTACACAGTCAAAGGCTTTGGCATAGTCAATAAAGCAGAAATAGATGGTTTTCTGGAACTCTCTTGCTTTTTCCATGATCCAGTGGATGTTTGCAATTGGATCTCTGATTCCTCTGCCTTTTCTAAAACCAGCTTGAACATCAGGAAGTTCACGGTTGACATATTGCTGAAGCCTGGCTTGGAGAATTTTGAGCATTACTTTACTAGCGTGTGAGATGAGAGCAATTGTGTGGTAGTTGGAGCTTCTTTGGCATTGCCTTTCTTTGGGATTGGGATGAAAATTGACCTTTTCCAATCTTGTGGCCACTGCTGAGTTTTCCAAATTTGCTGGCATATTGAGTGCAGCACTTTCACAGCATCATCTTTCAGGATTTGGAATAGCTCCACTGGAATTCTATCACCTCCACTAGCTTTGTTTGTAGTGATGCTTTCTAAGGCCCACTTGACTTCACATTCCAGGATGTCTGGCTCTAGGTCAGTGATCACACCATCATGATTATCTGGATCGTGAAGCTCTTTTTTGTACAGTTTTTCTGTGTTTTCTTGCCACCTCTTCTTAATATCTTCTGCTTCTGTTAGGTCGATACCATTTCTGTCCTTTATCGAGCCCATTTTTGCATGAAATGTCCCTTTGGTATCTCTGATTTTCTTGAAAAGATCCCTAGTCTTTCCCATTCTGTTGTTTTCCTCTATTTCTTTGCATTGATCTCTGAAGAAGGCTTTCTTATCTCTTCTTGCTATTCTTTGGAACTCTGCATTCAGATGTTTATATCTTTCCTTTTCTCCTTTGCTTTTCACAACTATTTGCAAGGCCTCCCCAGACAGCCATTTTGCTTTTTTGCATTTCTTTTCCATGGGGATGGTCTTGATCCCTGTCTCCTGTACAATGTCAGGAACCTCATTCCATAGTTCGTCAGGCACTCTATCTATCAGATCTAGGCCCTTAAATCTTTTCTCACTTCCACTGTATAATCATAAGGGGCTTGATTCAGGTCATACTTGAATGGTCTAGTAGTTTTCCCTACTTTCTTCAATTTCAGTCTGAATTTGGCAATAAGGAGTTCATGGTCTGAACCACAGTCAGCTCCTGGTCTTGTTTTTGCTGATTGTATAGAGCTTCTCCATCTTCGGCTACAAAAAATATAATCGATCTGATTTCGGTGTTGACCATCTGGTGATGTCCATGTATAGAGTCTTCTCTTGTGTTGTTGGAACAGGGTATTTGCTATGACCAGTGCATTTTCTTGACAAAACTCTGTTAGTCTTTGCCCTGCTTCATTCCGTATTCCAAGGCCAAATTTGCCTGTTAGTCCAGGTGTTTCTTGACTTCCTACTTTTGCATTCCAGTCCCCTATAATGAAAAGGACATCTTTTTTGGGTGTTAGTTCTAAAAGGTCTTGTAGGTCTTCATAGAACCATACAACTTCAGCTTCTTCAGCTTTACTGGTTGGGGCATAGACTTGGATTACTGTGACATTGAATGGTTTGCCTTGGAAACGAACAGAGATCATTCTGTCGTTTTTGAGATTGCATCCAAGTACTGCATTTCGGACTCTTTTGTTGACCATGATGGCCACTCCCTTTCTTCTGAGGGATTCCTGCCCTCAGTAGTAGATATAATGGTCCTCTGAGTTAAATTCACCCATTCCAGTCCATTTTAGTTCGCTAATTCCTGGAATGTCAACATTCACTCTTGCCATCTCTTGTTTGACCACTTCCAATTTGCCTTGATTCATGGACCTGACATTCCAGGGAAACACCCCAAGACATATATTAATCAAATTAACAAAGATCAAACACAAAGAACAAATATTAAAAGCAGCAAGGGAAAAACAACAAATAACATACAAGGGAATTCCCATAAGGATAACAGCTGATCTTTCAATAGAAACTCTTCAAGCCATGAGGGAATGGCAAGACGTACTTAAAGTGATGAAAGAAAATAACCTACAGCCCAGATTATTGTACCCAGCAAAGATCTCATTCAAATGTGAAGGAGAAATCAAAAGCTTTACAGACAAGCAAAAGCTGAGAGAATTCAACACCACCAAACCAGCTCTCCAACAAATACTAAATGCTATTCTCTAGACAGGAGACACAAAAAGGGTGTATAAATTCAAACCCAAAACAATAAAGTAAATGGCAACGGGATCATACTTATCAATAATTACCTTAAACGTAAATGAGTTGAATGCCCCAACCAAAAGACAAAGACTGGCTGAATGGATACAAAAACAAGACCCCTACATATGTTGTCTACAAGAGACCCACCTCAAAACAGGGGACACATACAGACTGAAAATGAAAGGCTGGGAAAAGATTTTCCATGCAAATAGACACCAAAAGAAAGAAGGAGTAGCAATACTCATACCAGATAAAATAGACTTTAAAACAAAGGTTATGAAAAGAGACAAGAGGGTCACTACATAATAATCAAAGGATTAATCCAGTAAGAAGATATAACATTTATAAATATATATGCACCCAACATAGGAGCACCACAATATGTAAGACAAATGCTAACAAGTATGAAAGGGGAAATTAACAATAACACAATAATAGTGGGAGACTTTAATACCCCACTCACACCTATGGATAGATCAACTAAACAGAAAATTAACAAGGAAACATAAACTTTAAACGATACAATAGACCAGTTAGATCTAATTGATATCTATAGGACATTTCATCCCAAAAGAATGAATTTCACCTTTTTCTCAAGAGCACATGCAACCTTCTACAGAATAGACACATCCTCGGCCATAAATTTAGCCTTGGTAAATTCAAAAAAATTGAAATCATTCCAAGCATCTTTTCTGACCACAATGCAGTAAGATTAGATCTCAATTACAGGAGAAAAACTATTAAAAAATTCCAACATATGGAGGCTGAACAACACGCTGCTGAATAACCAACAAATCACAGAAGAAATCAAAAAAGAAATTAAAATTTGCATAGAAACAAAAGAAAAAGAAAACACAACAACCCCAAATCTGTGGGACACTGTAAAAGCAGTCCTAAGAGGAAAGTTCATAGCAATACAGGCATACCTCAAGAAACAAGAAAAAAGTCAAACAAATAATCTAACTCTACTCCTAAAGCAACTAGAAAAGGAAGAAATGAACAACCCCAGGGTCAGTAGAAGGAAAGAAATCTTAAAAATTAGGGCAGAAATAAATGCAAAAGAAAGAAAAGAGACCATAGCAAAAATCAACAAAGCCAAAAGCTGGTTCTTTGGAAGGATAAATAAAATTGACAAACCATTTGCCAGACTCATCAAGAAACAAAGGGAGAAAAATCAAATCAATAAAATTAGAAATGAAAAGGAGAGATCATAACAGACAGCCCAGAAATACAAAGGATCCTAAGGGACTACTATCAGCAGTTATATGCCAATAAAATGGACAACATGGAAGAAATGGACAAATTCTTAGAAAAGTACAACTTTCCAAAACTGGACCAGGAAGAAATAGACAATGTTAACAGACCCATCACAAGCACAGAAGTTGAAACTGTATTTAGAAATCTTCCAGCAAACAAAAGCCCAGGTCCAGATGGCTTCACAGCTGAATTCTACCAAAAATTTAGAGAAGAGCTGACACCTATCCTACTCAAATTCTTCCAGAAAATTGCAGAGGAAGGTAAACTTCCAAACTCATTCTATGAGCCCACCATCACCCTAATACCAAAACCTGACAAAGATGCCAAAAAAAAAGAAATGAAAAGAAAACTACAGGCCAATATCTGTTAAACATAAATGCAAAAATCCTTAACAATATTTTAGCAATCAGAATCCAATAACACATTAAAGAGATCATACACCATGACCAAATGGGCTTTATCGCAGGAATGCAAGGATTCTTCAATATCCACAAATCAATCGATGTAATACACAACATTAACAAATTGAAAAATAAAAACCATATGATTATCTCAATAGATGCAGAGAAAGCCTTTGACAAAGTTCAACATCCATTTATGATAAAAAAACTCTCCAGAAAGCAGGACTAGAAGGAACATACCTCAACATAATAAAAACTATATATGACAAACCCACAGCAAACATTATCTTGAATGGTGAAAAATTGAAAGCATTTCCCCTAAAGTCAGGAACAAGACAACGGTGCCCACTTTCACCATTACTATTCAACATAGTTTTGGAAGTTTTGGCCACAGCAATCAGAGCAGAAAAAGAAATAAAAGGAATCCAAAATGGAAAAGAAGAAGTAAAACTCTCACTGTTTGCAGATGACATAATCCTCTACATAGAAAACCCTAAAGACTCTACCAGAAAATTACTAGAACTAATCAATGAATATAGTAAAGTTGCAGGATATAAAATCAACACACAGAAATCCCTTGCATTCCTGTACACTAATAATGAGAAAATAGAAAGAGAAATTAAGGAAACAATTCCATTCACCATTGCAACAACAACAAAAAATACTTAGGAATATAACTCCCTAAACAAACTAAAGACCTAAATATAGAAAACTATAAAACACTTGTGAAAAATATCAAAAAGGGCACTAATAGATGGAGAAATATACCATGTTCATGGATTGGCAGAATCAATATAGTGATAATGAGTATACTACCCAAAGCAATCTATAGTTTCAATGCAATCCCTATCAAGCTACCAATGGTATTCTTCACAGAGCTAGAACAAATAATTTCACAATTTGTATGGAAATACAAAAAACCTCAAATAGCCAAAGCAATCTTGAGAAAGAAAAATGGAACTGGAGGAATGAACTTGCCTGACTTCAGGCTCTACTACAAAGACACAGTCATCAAGACAGTATGGTACTGGCACAAAGACAGAAATATAGATCAATGGAACAAAATAGAAAGCCCAGAATAAGTCCACGCACATATGGACACCTTATCTTTGACAAAGGAGGCAAGAATATACAATGGATTAAAGACAATCTCTTTAACAAGTGGTGCTGGGAAAACTGGTCAAACACTTGTAAAAGAATGAAACTAGAACACTTTCTAACACCATACACAAAAATAAACTGAAAATGGATTAAAGATCTAAATGTAAGATCAGAAATTATAAAACTCCTAGAGGAGAACATAGGCAAAACACTCTCTGACATACATCACAGCAGGATCCTCTATGACCCACCTCCCAGAATACTGGAAATAAAAGCAAAAATAAACAAATGGGATGTAATTAATCTTAAAAGCTTCTGCACAACAAAGGAAATTATAACAAGGTGAAAAGACAGCCTTCAGAATGGGAGAAAATAATAGCAAATGAAGCAATAGACAAACAACTAATCTCAAAAATATACAAGCAACTCCTACAGCTCAATTCCAGAAAAATAAATGACCCAATCAAAAAATGGACCAAAGAACTAAATAGACATTTCTCCAAAGAAGACATACAGATGGCTAACAAACACATGAAAAGATGCTCAACATCACTCATTATCAGAGAAATGCAAATCAAATCCACTATGAGGCACCATTTCATGCCAGTCAGAATGGCTGCAATCCAAAAGTCTACAAGCAATAAATGCTGGAGAGGGTGTGGAGAAAAGGGAACACTCTTACAAGGTTGGTGGGAATGCAAACTAGTACAGCCACTATGGAGAACAGTGTGGAGATTCCTTAAAAAAAACTGGAAATAGAACTGCCTTAGGCAGTTGCACCCCACTCCAGTACTTTTGCCTGGAAAATCCCGTGGATGGAGGAGCCTGGTGGGCTGCAGTCCATGGGGTCGCTAGAGTCAGACACGACTGAGCAACTTCACTTTTGCTTTTCACTTTCATGCATTGGAGAAGGCAATGGCAACCCACTCCAGTGTTCTTGCCTGCAGAGTCCCAGGGACGGGGAAAGCCTGATGGGCTGCCATCTCTGGGGTCGCACAGAGTTGGACACCATTGAAGCGACTGAGCAGCAGCATGACCCAGTAATCCCACTGCTAGGCATACACACCAAGGAAACCAGAATTGAAAGAGACACATGTGCCCCAATGTTCATCACAACACTGTTTATAATAGCCAGGACATGGAAGCAACCTAGATGTCCATCAACAGATGAATGGGTAATAAAGCAGTGGTACACATACACAATGGAGTATTACTCAGCCATTAAAAAGAATACATTTGAATCAGTTCTAATGAGGTGGATGAAACTGGAGCCTATTATACAGAGTGAAGTAAGCCAGAAATAAACACATCAGTACAGTATACTAACGCATATATATGGAATTTAGAAAGATGGTAACAATAACCCTGTATCAGATCAGATCAGATCAGATCAGTTGCTCAGTCATGTCCAACTCTTTGTGACTCCATGAACTGCAGCATGCCAGGCCTCCCTGACCATCACCAACTCCCAGAGGTCACTCAGACTCACATCCATCGAGTCAGTGATGCCATCTAGCCATCTCATCTTCTGTCATCCCCTTCTTCTCTTGCCCCCAATCCCTCCCAGGATCAGAGTCTTCTCCAATGAGTCAACTCTTCACATGAGGGGGCCAAAGTACTGGAGCTTCAGCTTTAGCATCATTCCTTCCAAAGTAATCCCAGGGCTGATCTCCTTGAGAATGGACTGGCTGGATCTCCTTGCAGTCTAAGGGACTCTCAAGAGTCCTCTCCAACACCACAGTTCAAAATCATCAATTCTTCAGCGCTCAGCCTTCTTCACAGTCCAGATCTCACATCCATACATGACCACAGGAAAGACCATAGCCTTGACTAGGCGAACCTTTGTTGGCAAAGTAATGTCTCTGCTTTTGAATATGCTATCTAGGTTGGTCATAATTTTCCTTCCAAGGAGTAAGCGTCTTTTAATTTCATGGCTGCAGTCACCATCTGTAGTGATTTTGGAGCCCAGAAAAATAAAGTCTGACACTGTTTCCCCATCTATTTCTCATATGAGACAGCAAAAGAGACACTGATGTATAGAACAGTCTTTTGAACTCTGGGAAAGGGAGAGGGTGGGATGATTTGGGAGAATGGCATTGAAACACGTATAATATCATATATGAAATGAGTCACCAGGCCAGGTTCGATGCAGGATACTGGATGCTTGAGGCTGGTGCACTGGGATGACCCAGGAGGATGGTATGGGGAGGGAGGAGGGAAGAGGGATCAGGATGGTGAACATATGTATACCTGTGGCAGATTCATTTTGATATATGGCATAACAAATACAAAGTTGTAAAGTTAAAAAATAAAAATAAATAAATAAATAAATAAAAACCCAATTTGTACCACAACAACAACAATAAAAAAAGAAATTGAACTGGGGCTTTAGAATCTGGTACACTTATTTTGTATTGAATTTGTGCCATGGAACTCTGAGTGGCTTTCTAAAATTTGCTTAATCACTGTTACCCTCTGTTTCTTTCTTTGAGAAAATTAGTTAAAACATATATTCTGTGGTCATCAAAATAATAAACATTGCTAACCCTCAAATGCTGCCTGACATATTGTTTCTGTTCAGTTGCTCAGTTGTATCCAACTCTTTTCAACCCCATGGATTGTAACATGCCAGACTTCCCTGTCCTTCACTATCTACCAGAGTTTGCTCAAACTCATATCCATTGAGTCAATGATGGGATCCAACACCTCATCCTCAGTTGCCCCTTCTCCTCCTGACTTCAATCTTTCCCAGCATCAGGGTTTTATCCAATGAGTCAGCTCTTCACATCAGGTGGCCAAAGTATTAGAGCTTCTGACATATTACAGGTGCCTAATTCATGTTAATTCTTTCTCTTGTCCTGCACATGATTAACAGTCTCTCAAATGTAGTTTATTAAAACACAAAATTAAGATTTACTTGATTTTAAAATTGCTAAAGAAGCCAGACACTTTGCCTATTTAGTGCATTCAGCTAACTGGTGGAGTTCCTTAAAATTAAAGTAGTATTGTTGCTTGTGAATTTTTTTAAGACATTGAAGTTTATATTGACATTATAAACTATAGTGTCAATAATGACTTATGCAACATTTCAGGGGCTTTCAGCAGATTTAAGCACTTTTGAGTAGGATTCTTTGTATTTGTGCAGCATTCTAAAATACTCAAGCAAATCATTTAATAACATCTGGATGTTATGAATTTTGAAGACAGTCCTGTTGCTCACATTCTGAAGGGAGATACTAAGGAACACTCCACAGAACCATTTAGATAACAAACAATTCCTTTTTTAAGTGAAAAAGTCACTGCCCATTTAGACTTACCAATGTGTGACAGTATAGTCACCCAGCTCCCCCCACTGAGACACACACCCAGGTTCTAAGGAATGAAAACTACAAAGGATAATAGAACAAGACCAGCCTATCCCTTAGTATACACTTCTCTGCTGCTGGTTCTCCCATCACCTATTGACACAGGTGGCTGCATCAACTCTAGTCTTCAGCAGCCTTCTCTGACACCACAAAAATGGTTTCCCAGCCTCTAACCTGCCCTTGAACAAATGATCTCCATAAGGTACTCATGTGTTCTTTTTCAAACTCACCGAGGATAATGGCATATATCCCTCCTTATAAATTAAAAAGTATATACTTCATGTGGTGGGGGACAATGACTTTTTGTCACCAGAGTGGGACTTTTTTGAGAGTAAAATATGATTTTGTGAAGAATAACATTAGGACAACTGGAGTCCCCTGAAACTCCTTGTAGCAAAAAGGGATGTGTGGGATTTTCAGGAACTAGTCATGCTTGCTACAATTGAGTTTATCTTTTATAATCCTCATCCTTCTTTCCTGTATATTTTGGCTATACTAAATTGATATTGTACCCTAAAAGGGTTTTTATCAAATTTAGATAAGCACTTGTGATCTGTCTTCTTAGATAAAATCATTGCTTCTTTGATCTCATTTTCAATTCTATATTTAAATTATCCAGCCACACTGGACTCCTCACTCCTGGACCTCCCAGGCTCACTTGTGCTCAGGGATTTGCATGTGTTACACCTTCTACCTACACTTCATTTCTCCCAGAACAGCAGCCCACTGTTTCCTCTAGGTCACTCAATGTCACCTTCTCAGTGGGAACATCCCAGCTTACCCCAACTAAAGTATTGGCCCTCTTTCTCAGTCTATTCCATACATCACTTCTCTGCTTTATTTCTCCCTTAGAATTTATTTTCAAACTCTAAACATATTATAACAGAGAGAGAGAGAGAGACAGAGAGACAGAGAGACAGAGAGAGAGAGAGAGTTGTGCTCACTGTTATATTTCCAGCATCTACAACAGAATTCATCACATAGTGGTAAATAAATATCTGTGAATTTATAGGTACCTCTCTGTATTTCTTCCCAGGTGACACGAGTGGTAAAGAACCCACCAGCCAATGAAGGAGACCAGAGATGCTAATTCAATCCCTGGGTTGGAACATCCACTTCAGTATTCTTGCCTGGAGAATCGCATGGACAGAGGAGCCTGGAGGGCTACAGCCCATAGAATCACAAAGAGCTCGACATGACTGAAGCGACCTAGCATGCACTCACACACTGCACTTGAACCTCCCTTTGTCTATCCCATGGAATCCTCCTTTCTTGGTCTGGTGAAGTTCGATTTATTCTTAACAAATCAGTTCAGGTGTAGCCTATTTTAGGAAACCTTCTCTCACTTCCATGTCTCTCACAGGCACTGAACTTGCATTATATTATTATAACTTCTTCAACTTGCCTCTCAGCCTTAGACTAGGAGCTACTTCAGATCAAGGAATGATATTTATCTCTGATTCTCTAATGAAATACAGTGTTTGCAATATTGAGTGGATAATTACACATTTCTTATGTTAGTGTAGCTAGTCCTTTTACCTCTTTTCTGTTTGATCAGTCCTATTTGTTTGCTTGTTTTAGACCTTAATCATAAAGAGGAGATCATTAAGCAGCATGTAATTAGCTCCTGATTTCTCCTTTACTAAATATACTCAGATCGATTATATTCTTTGCAGTCAAAGATGGAGAAGCTCTATACAATCAGCAAAAACAAGACCATGACCTGACTGTGGTTCAGACCATGAACTCCTTATTGCCAAATTCAGACTTAAATTGAAGAAAGTAGGGAAAACCACTAGACCATTCAGGTATGACCTAAATCAAATCCCTTATGATTATACAGTGGAAGTGAGAAATAGATTTAAGGGCCTAGATCTGATAGATAGAGTGCCTGAAGAACTATGGAATGAGGTTCATGACATTGTACAGTAGACAGGGATCAAGACCATGCCCATGGAAAGGAAGTGCAAAAAAGTAAAATCGCTGTCTGGGGAGGTCTTACAAATAGCTGTGAAAAGAAGAGAAGCAAAAAGCAAAGGAGAAAAGGAAAGATATAAATATTTGAATGCAGGGTTCCAAAGAATAGCAAGAAGAGATAAGAAAGCCTTCTTCAGTATTCAATGTAAAGAAATAGTGGAAAACAATAGAATGGGAAAGACTAGGGAATCTCTTCAAGAAAATCAGAACTACCAAAGGAATATTTCATGCAAAGATGGGCTCGATAAAGGACAGAAATGGTATGGACCTAACAGAAGCAGAAGATATTAAGAAGAGGTGGCAAGAATACACAGAAGAACTGTACAAAAAAGAGCTTCATGACCCAGATAATCATGATGGTGTGATAACTGACCTAGAGCCAGACATCCTGGAATGTGAAGTCAAGTGGGCCTTAGAAAGCATCACTAGGAACAAAGCTAGTGGAGGTGATTGAATTCCTGTGGAGCTATTCCAAATCCTGAAAGATGATGCTGAGAAAGTGCTGCACTCAATATGCCAGGAAATTTGGAGGACTCAGCAGAGGCCGCAAGATTGGAAAAGGTCAGTTTTCATCCCAATCCCAAAGAAAGGAAATGCCAAAGAATGCTCAAACTACCACACAATTGCACTCATCTCACATGCTAGTAAAGTAATGCTCAAAATTCTCCAAGTCAGGCTTCAGCAATATGTGAACTGTGAACTTCCTGATGTTCAAGCTGGTTTTAGAAAAGGCAAAGGAACCAGAGAACAAATTGCCAACATCTGCTAGATCATGGAAAAAGCAAGAGAGTTCCAGGAAAGCATCAATTTCTGCTTTATTGACTATACCAAAGCCTTTGACTGTGTAGATCACAATAAACTGTGGAAAATTCTGAAAGAGATGGGAATACCGGACCACCTGATCTGCCTCTTGAGAAATTTGTATGCAGGTCAGGAAGCAACAGTTAGAACTGGACACAAAGCAACAGACTGGTTCCAAATAGGAAAAGGAGTACGTCAAGGCTGTATATTGTCACCCTGTTTATTTAACTTATATGCAGAGTACATCATGAGAAACGCTGGACTGGAATCAAGATTGCTTGGAGAAATATTAATAAACTCAGATATGCAGATGACACCACCCTTATGGCAGAAAGTGAAGGGGAATTAAAAAGCCTCTTGATGAAAGTGAATGTGGAGAATGAAAAGGTTGGCTTAAAGCTCAACATTCAAAAGACAAAGATCATAGCATCTGGTCCCATCACTACATGGGAAATAGATGGGGAAACAGTGGAAACAGTGTCAGACTTTATTTTTCTGGGCTCCAAAATCACTGCAGATGGTGACTGCAGCCATGAAATTAAACGACGCTTACTCCTTGGGAGGAAAGTTATGACCAACCTAGATAGCATATTCAAAAGCAGAGACATCACTTTGCCAAAAAGGTTCGCCTAGTCAAGGCTATGGTCTTTCCTGTGGTCGTGTATGGATGTGAGAGCTGGACTGTGAAGAAGGCTGAACTCGAAGAATTGATGCTTTTGAACTGTGGTGTTGGAGAAGACTCTTGAGAGTCCCTTGGACTGCAAGGAGATCCAACCAGTCCATTCTGAAGCAGATCAGCCCTGGGGTTTCTTTGGAAGGAATGATGCTAAAGCTGAAACTCCGTATTTTGGCCACCTCATGCGAAGAGTTGTCTCATTGGAGAAGACTCTGATGCTGGGAGGGATTGCAGGCAGGAGGAGAAGGGGACGACAGAGGATGAGCTGACTGGATGGCATCACTGACTCAATGAATATGGGTCTGGGTGACTTCTGGGAGTTGGTGATGGACAGGGAGGCCTGGTGTGCTGCGATTCATGGCGTCGCAAAGAGTCGGACACGACTGAGTGACTGGTCTGATCTGATCTGGTCTGAAATATACTCAACACTTTATTTAACATGCTGATTCATTTCCTGCTTTAGAAGGAGTAAGAATGAAGAATTTAGCAATTAAAGAATTACCAACCCTCTACCTCTGCTGCTGCTAAGTAGCTTCAGTTGTGTCCAACTCTGTGTCACCCCATAGATGGCGCCCCACCAGGCTCCCCCGTCCCTAGGATTCTCCAGGCAAGAACACTGGAGTGGGTTGCCATTTCCTTCTCCAATGCATGAAAGTGAAAATTGAAAGTGAAGTCACTCAGTCGCGTCCAACTCTTCACGACCCCATGGACTGCAGCCTACCAGGCTCCTCCGTCCATGGGATTTTCTAGACAAGAGTACTGGGTTGGGGTGCCATCGCCTTCTCTGCCCTCTATGTCTAGCTTCCCTTTATTAAAATTACTGGATCTCATGGTCATAGAGGGACCACACAGCCAATAGAATACCTATTGCAGACAGACACTGTGAGCAAGACGATGTCCCATGGAAGACCAGAAGAAGTCAGCAGGTCTGCATGCAAGGGAAAAATGAAGACTGCCTGCCTCAATGATTACTTGAGATTATTTCCTATTATTCCATTTAAAAATTGGCATGGCTGACTTACATGAGGGTTGGTTTCTGGATATAAGTCCACTATCCCCCCAGATTCTCTGCTTTTCTGAATAGAGTACCTTTCTTCTCCATAGATGCTTGCCTCTCAATTTATTGGTGGTTGAGTGGTGAGAGACAAAGCCTGCAGTCAATTACATTAGGAAAGTCACTACATTTGGAGTCAATCAAAGTCATCTTTTAAATACTCCTAATGCTCACAAATTTCTCTAAAATTTCCTTATTAACAATTGGCCACTCTTTTACATGCCTAACACTCCCTGCTGCTAAGTCGCTTCAGTCGTGTCCAACTCTGTGCGACCCCATAGATGGCAGCCCACCAGGCTCCCCCATCCCTGGGATTCTCCAGGCAAGAACACTGGAGTGGGTTGCAATTTCCTTCTCCAATGTATGAAAGTGAAAAGTGAAATTGAAGTCACTCAGTCCTGTCCGACTCTTAGCAACCCCATGGATTGCAGGCCACCAGGGTCCTCCATCCATGGGATTCTCCAGGCAAGAGTACTGGAGTGGGATGCCATTGCCTTCTCCGTAACACTCCCTAGGTTAATCATAATTCAATGTGATGTTGTATAGCATTGTGCATATGATGTCACACCTAAGAAATCTTCATCTTATCTAAGGTCAGGTAGATTTTCTCATGTTTCCTCCTAGAATTTCTATATTATTGGATCTTATATTTAGATCTATAAACATTTTGAGATATTTTTGTGTGTATGATATGAGGTAAGGGTGGAGATTTTCATTACTTTCCTCCTCCTCCACCACACCCTCCCCTCGCCTTTTCCTTCTTCTCACCACCTCCCCAAAATCATCATTTTTTTTTTTTTTTTTAATTCTTCTTCTACTTCTCCTTCTTCTGGCTCCAAGTGTGTATCTACTTGCTCTGGAACCATTTGTTAAAAATAATAATTCTTTCCTCATTGAACTGCATTGGCACTATTGTTAAAAATCAACTGATCATAAATATAAAGATAAATTTCTGATCTCAACTGTGTTCCACTGACCTCATCTATTCTTCTGCTTATATCACAATATTTTGATTACTAAAACTTTTCAGTAACATTTGAAATTAAGTAGCATGTTCCCTCCAACTTAGCCTTTTATAAGACTATTTTGTCTTCTGGATCTTGTATTTTATATAAAGTTTTTTAATAAACTTTCAGGTTATACAAAAAACATTTATAGGGATTTTTGATAGGGATTCTTTAAACTGTTTAGATCAATTTGAGTAGACAATGGGGTCAACTATATTGCTTCTTCCAACCATGATTATAGAATATCTCTTGATTTTATTTATAACTTTAATTTCTTTCAGCAGTTTTGCCATTTTCAATGTGAAAAGATTATACTTCTTTTGATAAATTTATTCTTCTTTTGATAAATTTATTCTCTTTGAATGCTATTGTGAATGGGATTGATTTTTGTATGTTGATCCCATATTTTGTGGCCTGGCAAACTTGTTTATTAGTCCTGATAGATTTTTTGGAGCTCTCATTTGTTTTTCATTTTAGTATATATATTTGGAGAAGGCAATGGCACCCCACTCCAGTCCTCTTGCTTGGAAAATCCCATGGACAGAGGAGCCTGTTAGGCTGCAATCCATGGGGTCGCTAAGAGTCGGACACGACTGAGCGACTTCACTTTCACACTTTCACTTAGTATATGACATGATAAATTTATATTCCATATATTGTTATACATCCTAATCTCTAATTTTTTCTGCATGCTTATTATAAACTATTAATATTGATTTCCCACCACACAGAACTTAGCTTTAAGACAAATTTGCATATCCTGTTTGTTTTATTTATCTTAACAAGAAGCAAAGATCACGACGACCGAAGAATTCTTCCTCCTATTTATGTCTGAATACAAAATAGTGATATATCTCAAATATGTTTTGTTTCAGTATTGTTTTTTCAGTTTCCATATTACTTTCACGTGTCATCTGATTTGATTCTTACATGTATAATTATTTTCCACTTAAGAAAAAAAGCACCGTAAGGCTCAGATGATTATGTTTACTATTACATGGCAAAGTTTCAGCAAAATATCAGCAATCCCTTACTCTCTCTTGAGTTCTTTCACAACACTGTAGAATGCATTTAATTTAGGAGGCAACACAAAAAAACTGTATATAATCCCATTGTTTGGTAAGCTTTATTTCCCGATGACTTGAGAGTCTCAAGCGATTCTTCATCATCTAAGGTAGTAATTATTCACAACTCAAAATTCTATTGTCCATGGAAAATATATCAATTTTTTTTCATTGACAGTCTATAAAATTCTCCTTGAGTTTGTAAAGGTCTATACATTTATTTTCATAAGAGTGAAGTTTAGAAAATAGGAGATGCTTCTCATTTATATTAAATGTAATCATCTGTTATCTTTTTAAACCAGATAAGGAAATTGAAATAAAGGAAATAAGCATCAATTTACACTAGCTATTAACTCTCTTGGGGTATGCTATTAGTCCTCAAAAAGTTTGTTGAGAGTTTCTTTCAGTGTGATTTCATTTAGTAATACCACTAATGACCCCATTAAGGACATTAAAAGTTTCTTTTTCTGATTAATCTTGAGAATATTGAACTCTATAAGTATCCACTGGCAAATCCGTTAAATAAATCAAGGTCATCTTTAAGATGGCATCTTAAAGCTAATTGTGGGTATAAGACTTGTTACACAACTCTCATCCAGAGGTAGCTGTTTCTAAGCACCAGGGTTACATCAAGTAAATTTTTCACATGTTCAACAGTCTATTATGTGTGCAACTGTACTCAGGAAAACTTGTGATATATTGGAGGGAAAAATTGAGATCATAGCTTTTTTTTTTTTTTCCAAAATATAGTATCTCATAAGCAGGTAGATGAAAAAATGTTTGCAGTCTAAAATTATACAGCCTAAAATTTTACAGTTTAAAATTTTATAATGTAAAATTGAATGTGTAAGCAAGAAGTTCTTTTATATGCCTTTTCTTTTCCATTTTTTTCCACTATTTTCAAGTTAGAATGGGGAAGTGGGAAGAAAAGATAAGCTTTGTTAAAGATTAGTTACTTGTTGCTACTGCTACTGCTGCTACATGCTTCAGTCATGTCCGACTCTGTGCGACCCCATAGATGGCGGCCCACCAGGCTTCCCCATCCCTGGGATTCTCCAGGCAAGAACACAGGAGTGGGTTGCCATTTCCTTCTCCAATAGTTACTTGCTAGCCATGTACTAACACCGCTTACTGTTAAGCCATATGTTAACACTGTTTACAACAAGGCAAGTAGTACAGTATCAGAGGTTTGTAGTTCAGTTAATGTTTTTTTTCTAGCTCAAAATATAGCTTATCTTTCTTATATTTAAGGGTACTTCACTGTATTTCTCTTTGTAAAGAAAGACTTAATAATACACAATTGTAGATCCGAAAATAAATATTACTGGAGTATTATTAACATAAATAGCTGCTGTGTTTCTTTATATTGGGCTTGTATGATCTGGGGACAATTATGTGGATATCAACAGTATTTCTCAGTAGTTTAGAGCTAGAGAGGACCCAAACCAAATAATATGTGAGTATAACTTTCTCATTTTTTAAGGGGAAAAAAACTACAGGAGGAAATTCTGTTGACTTTGTCTAAATATGATCAAATTGTGGCCTAAATCGGTCTTAAATATACATCTCCTCATCCCCAGATGATACAGTTGGATTTCCTGAAAAGCAACCTAAGAGGTCAGTGTTCAAATGTTCATGTGCAAGAAGTTTATGTATAAATGTTTTGGGATGAATGTGTCTTAGGGCAGGAAGGAACCAGGATTGAGCACAAGAGAAACTGAATTGTTTGGTCCTCCCACAATGACCTCAGCCGATCCTTCTCAGGGGGAACTCTAAAGCTGGAAGAACACTCCAGTTGTGTTCCAGCTGGGGCAATTGGCCTTTATCCTCTTACACTGGTCATCATTCTATGAGAGTTGTCCCTTGGGAGGAGGCCCACCATGGGGCACAGTGGCATTCTTCAGTGCAAAGGAAGTCTCATAGAAGTGAGAGAGTAACAGGCAGGAAGGCCAAGGGTCTCCAAACGGAGGAAATAGGCTGCAAGCATCAGACATTTTTATCTCTCTTAAGCAGCAGGGGAAACAAACTAGCGATATTTTTTTCCTTTTCTATACAAGTTTAAAAGGAGGTTCCTCTTAAAATATTGCGTTGCCCTAAAGACACCTGGTTTCACCTGAAGTTAACTATTCTCAAACCTTGAGTTAACCGATGCATTTTTCTTATGGAAATGTTTGTCTTAAGCTATGTTAATGTCTATGCATTTACCCCAGACTCTATCTTCAAGTCAGTTCCCCCTAATGGCTCAGAACTGACTTGACAAACAAGTATATTATACTCAGACGTTGTTCCCCCAATCTATGTTAACAAAACTATTTGTATGGTAATCTGCCCTTCTACAAGATTCAAGTCAATCCTTTTATGGCCCTCAATGAATCATGTGGTGCCAAGATAATCTCAAAATGCATCTTATGGGTGAGGGGCCATGTGCCATTATGAGTTTCAAGACATTCCTTTCTTTCAGTAATAGACTGCTATTGGAGAAGGGAATGGCAAACCACTTCAGTGTTCTTGCCTTGAGAACGCCATGAACAGTATGAAAAGGCAAAATGATAGGATACTGAAAGAGGAACTCCCCAGGTCCGTAGGTGCCCAATATGCTACTGGAAATCAGTGGAGAAATAAGTCCAGAAAGAATGAAGGGATGGAGCCAAAGCAAAAACGATACCCAGTTGTGGATGTGACTGGTGATAGAAGCAAGGTCTGATGCTGTAAAGAGCAATATTGCATAGGGACCTGGAATGTTAGGTCCATGAATCGAGGCAAATTGAAAGTTATCAAACAGGAGATGGCAAGAGTGAACGTCAACATCCTTGGAATCAGTGATCTAAAATGGACTGGAATGAGTGAATTTAACTCAGATGACCATTATATCTACTTCTGTGGGCAGGAATCCCTTAGAAGAAATGAAGTAGCCATTATGGAGAACAAAAGAATCTGAAATGCAGTACTTAGATGCAATCTCAAAAATGACAGAATGACCTCTGTTCATTTCCAAGGCAAATTATTCAATATCAGGGATATTGAAATCCATGCCCCAACCAGCAAATCTGAAGAAGCTGAGATTCAAAGGTTCTATGAAGACTAACAAGACTTTTTAGAACTAACACACAAAGAAGATGTCCATTTCATTATCAGATCAGATCTGATCAGTCGCTAAGTCATGTCGGACTCTTTGTGACCCCATGAATTGCAGCACACCATGGCACCCCACCCCAGTACTTTTGCCTGGAAAATCCCATGGACAGAGGAGCCTGGTAGGCTCAAGTCCGTGGGGTCGCTAAGAGTCGGACACGACTGATCGACTTCACTTTGACTTTTCACTTTCATGCACTGGAGAAGGAAATGGCAACCCACTCCAGTGTTCTTGCCTGGAGAATCCCAGGGACAGGGGAGCCTGGTGAGCTTCCATCTATGGGGTCGCACAGAGTCGGACACGACTGAAGCGACTTAGCAGCAGCAACAGCAGGCCTCCCTGTCCATCACCAACTCCCGGAGGTCACTCAGACTCACATCCATCGAGTCAGTGATGCCATCCAGCCATCTCATCCTCTGTCGTCCCCTTCTCCTCCTGCCCCCAATCCCTCCCAGCATCAGAGTCTTTCCCAATGAGTCAATTTTTCGCATGAGGTGGCCAAAGTACTGGAGTTTCAGCTTTAACATCATTCCTTCCAAAGAAATCCCAGGGCTGATCTTCAGAATGGACTGGTTGGATCTCCTTGCAGTCCAAGGGACTCTCAGGAGTCTTCTCCAAAACCACAGTTCTAAAGCATCAATTCTCGGTGCTCAGTCTTCTTCACAGTCCAGCTCTCACATCCATACATGACCACAGGAAAAAAACATAGTCTTGTCTAGACGAACCTTTGTTGGCAAAGTAATGTCTCTGCTTTTGAATATGTTATCTAGGTTGGTCATAACTTTCCTTCCAAGGAGTAAGCGTCTTTTAATTTCATGGCTGCAGTCACCATCTGCACTGATTTTGGAGCCCAGAAAAATAAAGTCTGACACTGATTCCACTGTTTCCCCATCTATTTTCCATGAAGTGATGGGCCAGATGCCATGATCTTCGTTTTCTGAATATTAAGCTTTAAGCCAACTTTTTCACTCTCCACTTTCACTTTAATCAAGAGGCTTTTTAGTTCCTCTTCACTTTCTGCCATAAGGGTGGTGTCATAGGGGACTGGAATGTAGAAATAGGAAGTCAAGAAACACCTGGAGTAACAGGCAAACTTGGCCTTGGAATACATAATGAGGCAGGGCAAAGGCTAATAGAGTTTTGCCAAGAGAACACACTTGTCATACACTCTTTTCCAACAACACAAGAGAAGACTCTACACATGGACATCACCAGATGATTAACATCAAAATCAGATTGATTATATTCTTTCCATCCAATAATGAAGAAGATCTATACAGTCAGCAAAAACAAGACGGGGACCCGAATGTGGCTCAGATCATGAAGTTCTTATTGCCAAATTCAGACTAAATTGAAGGAGTGGGGGAAACCACTAGGCCATTCAGGTTTGACCTAAATCAAATCCCTTGTGATAATACAGTCAAAGTAAAAAATAGATTTAAGGGACTAGATCTGATAGATAGAGTGCTGATGAACTATGGACGGAGGTTCATGACATTGTACAGGAGACAGGGATCAAGACCATCTCAATGGAAAAAATGCAAAAAAGCATAATGGCTGTCTGGGGAGGCCTTACAAGTAGCTGTGAAAAGAAGAGAAGTGAAAAACAAAGGAGAAAAAGAAAGATATAAGCCTCTGAATGCAGAGTTCCAAAGAATAGAAAGGAGAGAGAAGAAAGCCTTCCTCAGTGATCAATACAAAGAAATAGAGTAAAACAACAGAAAGGGAAAGACTAGAAATCTCTTCAAGAAAATTAGAGACATCCAGGGAATATTTCATGCAAAGATGGGCTCGATAAAGGACAGAAATGGTATGGACTTAACAGAAGCAGAAGATATTAAGAAAAGGTGGAAAGAATACACAGAACTGTACAAAAAAGATCTTTACAACCCAGATAATCATGATAGTGTGATCGCTCACCTAGAGTTAGACATCCTGGAATGTGAAGTTAAGTGGGCCTTAGAAGGCATCACTACAAACAAAGCTAGTGGAGGTGATGGAATTCCAGTTGAGCTCTTTCAAATCCTGAAAGATGATGCTGTGAAAGTGCTGTGCTCAATATGACAGCAAATTTGGAAAACTCAGCAGTGGCCACAGGACTCGGAAAGGTCAGTTTTCATTCCAGTCCCAAAGAAAGGCAATGCCAAAGAATGCTCAAACTTCCACACAATTGCACTCATCTCACACACTAGTAAAGTAATGCTAAAAATTCTCTAAGCCAGGCTTCAACAATATTTGAACCGTGAACTTCCAGATGTTCAAGCTGGTTTTAGAAAAGGCAGAGGAACCAGAGATCCAATTGCCAAAATTCACTAGATCATTGAAAAAGCAAGAGAGTTCCAGAAAAGCATGTATTTCTGCTTTATTGACTACTGGGTGGATCACGATAAACTGTGGAAAATTCTGAAAGAGATGGGAGTACCAGACCACCTGACCTGTCTCTTGAGAAACCTATATGCAGGTCAGAAAGCAACAGTTAGAACTGGACATGGAACAACAGACTGGTTCCAAATAGGAAAAGGAGTATGTCAAGGCTGTATATTGTCACACTGCTTATTTAACTTATATACAGAATACATCATGAGAAACGTGGGCTGGAAGAAGCACAAGCTGGAATCAAGTTTGCTGGGAGAAATATCAATAACCTAAGATATGCAGATGACACCACCCTTATGGCAGAAAGTGAAGAGGAACTCAAAAGCCTCTTGATGAAAGTGAAAGAGGAGAGTGAAAAAGTTGGCTTAAAGCTCAACATTCAGAAAACAAATATCATGGCATCTGGTCCCATCACTTCAAGGGAAATAGATGGGGAAACAGTGGAAACAGTATCAGACTTTATTTTTTTGGGCTCCAAAATCACTGCAGATGGTGACTGCAGCCATGAAATTAAAAGACGCTTACTCCTTGGAATGAAAGTTATAACCAACCTAGATAGCATATTAAAAAGCAGAGATATTACTTTGCCAACAAAGGTCCATCTAGTCAAGGTTATGATTTTTCTGGTGGTCATGTATAGATGTGATAGTTGGACTGTGAAGAAAGCTGAGCACAAGGAATTGATGCTTTTGAACTGTGATGTTGGAGAAGATTCTTGAGAGTCCCTTGGACTGCACAGAGATCCAACCAGTCCATCCTAAATTACATAAGTCCTGGTGTTCTTTGGAAGGACTGATGCTGAAGATGAAACTCCAATACTTTGGCCACCTTATTGGAAGAGTTGACTCATTGAAAAAGATCCTGATAATGGGAGGGATTGGGGGCAGGACGAGAAGGGGATGACAGAGAATAAGATGGCTGGATGGCACCACCTACTCAATGGACATGAATTTAAGTGAACTCTGGGAGTTAGTGATGGACAGGGAGGCCTGTCATTCTGTGATTCATGGGGTCACAGAGTCCAGTATGACTGAGTGATTGAGCTGAACTGAATCAACTCCAATACTCTTTCCTGGAAAATCCATGGACAGACGTATTTGGTAGGCTGCAGTCCATATGGTCGCTAGGATTTGGACACGACTCAATGACTTTACTCTCTCTTTCATGCAGTGGAGAAAGAAATGGGAAACTTACTCCAGTATTCTTGCCTGGAAAATCCCAGGGATGGGGGATCCTGGTGTGCTGCTGTCCGTGGTCTCTCACAGAGTCAGACACGACTGAAGTGACTTAGCAGTAGCAGGAGCAACAATATTAACTAATTACTTCTGCAAATAACCTTTTTCTAAATATTATCACATTCTGTGGTTCCATATAGACAATTAATTTTGGGGGGACACAATTCACCCTACTGCATATGCATTCAGCCTTCTCCTTGTAATTGCAATTAGAAAAAGAATCATAAAATGTCCTATTGTCCCATGAATATAAAATTACATTTGAGGTTCACTTTTCACTATATATTCATCATTGCAATTACATGTATCCTTATAGTATAAATAAGGATATATATATATACATATATATATATATATAAATACTGAAAATTATTAGATTAAAAAAATACAAAAAAGGTATTCATGTTTTGAGTTCACTTATTGTACTTAAGACCTCATGTACTTTAAACAGAAGTATACAAAGAGAGCACAGAAAATAGCCTAAAGACCACTGTACATTTCAGTTCAGTTCAGTTCAGTCACTCCGTCGTGTCTGACCCCATCAATCACAGCACACCAGGCCTTCCTGTCCATCACCAGCTCCCGGAGTTCACTCAAACTCATGTCCATTGAGTCAGTGATTCCATCCAGCCATCTCATCCTCTGTTGTCCCCGTCTCCTGCCCCCAATCCCTCCCAGCATCAGAGTCTTTTCCAAAGAGTCAACTCTTTGCCTGAGGTGGCCAAAATATTGGAGCTTCAGCATCGTTCTTTCCAAAGAAATCCGAGGGCTGATCTCCTTTAGAATGGACTGGTTGGGTCTCCTTGCAGTACAAGGGACTCTCAAGAGTCTTTTTCAACACCACAGTTCAAAAGCATCAATTATTAGGCGCTCAGCTTTCTTCATTGTCCAACTTTCACATCCATACATGACCATAGCCCTGACTAGATGAACCTTTGTTGATAGAGTAATGTCTCTGCTTTTTAATGTGCTATCTAGGATGGTCATAACTTTCCTTCCAAGAAGTAAGCATCTTTTAATTTCATGGCTGAAATCACCATCTGCAGTGATTTTGGAGCCCCCCATAAAATAAACTCTGACACTGTTTCTCCATCTATTTCCCATGAAATGATGGGACCAGATGCCATGATCTTCATTTTCTTAATGTTGAGCTTTAAGCCAACTTTTTCACTCTCCTCTTTCACTTTCATCAAGAGGCTTTTAAGTTCCTCTTCACTTTCTGCCATAAGGGTGGTATCATCTGCATATCTGATTGATATTTATGTTGATATTGATATTTCTCCCAGCAATCTTGATTCCAGCTTGTGCTTCTTCCAGCCCAGCGTTTCTCATAATGTACTCTGCATAAAAGTTAAATAAGCAGGGTGATAATATACAGCCTTCATGTATTCCTTTTCCTATTTGGAATCAGTCTGTTGTTCCATGTCCAGTTCTACCTGTTGCTCCCTCACCTGCATATAGGTTTCTCAAGAGGCAGGTCAGGTGGTCTGGTATTCCCATCTCTTTCAGGATTTTCCATAGTTTATATATTCCACACAGTCAAAGGCTTTGGCATAGTCAATAAAGCAGAAATAGGTGCTTTTCTGGAACTCTCTTGGTTTTTTGATGATCCAGCAGATGTTGGCAATTTGATCTCTGGTTCCTCTGCCTTTTCTAAAACCAGCTTTAACATCTGGAAGTTCATGGTTCACATATTGCTGAAGTCTGGCTTGGAGAATTTTGAGCATTACATTAGTAGCGTGTGAGATGAGTGCAATTGTGCGGTAGTTTGAGGATTCTTTGGCATTGCCTTTCTTTCTGATTGGAATGAAAACTGACCTTTTCCAGTCTTGTGGCCACTGCTGAGTTTTCCAAATTTGCTGGCATATTGAGTGAAGCACTTTCAAGGCATCGTCTTCCAGGATTTGAATTTGGACTCATTGGAGAAGACTTTGATGCTGGGAGGGGTTGGGGGCAGGAGGAGAAGGGGACGACAGAGGGTGAGATGGCTGGATGGCATCACTGACTCAATGGATGCAAGTCTGAGTGACCTCCCGGAGTTGGTGATCGACAGGGAGGCCTGGCGTGTTCCAATTCATGGGGTCGCAAAGAGTCGGACATGACTGAGCGACTGATTTGATCTATTCTGATGAAATAAATATGAGGAAAAATAAACCTTCATTTAAAATTTAATAAATGTATACTGTTTGCCTTGATATTAAGAGAGTATGGGAAATGATTTAAATGAATTTCATCTCTGTAAAATACTACATGTTTGATATTGTTTGATCTTGCGTCTTCATTCTTTTTTTCTGACCTAGCTTTTTTTTTTTTTTTTCCTCTAGATATAAATATAGTTTAATTCATTCCATCGACCTTAGGGTTACCTCATAGTAATTTTCTAGACATTTCATAAATGCTTGTGGTGGCTCTCATCTTCCTAATAGTTTTTCTCAGAGATATATTTAAATGTAAATGTAGACCCAACATTTCTCTTTACTTACTCTCATTTCTCAAGTTATTCAAAGCTGACCTCTATATATTACTCTTGAAAAGTTACCAGGAAACTGTTGTCTACTACTCAGTTGATAAGTAAATAAGCTCTATTAAGGCATCAACAGCTGCTATTCAATTAACTCTTAAATTGTACTGAAGGACAGAATCTGTGAGACACTCTAATAGGTTGGTTGGAAGAATAGGCAACCCAGATCAACAGGGCTACCTAAGACAACCAAAACATATTTACCCATAATCAAAAACCTCTTAAAATGTCCAAGAACATGTTTTAGCAGAAATTGGCTGTGGCATGCTCTTCTCTGTCTTGCTGGTTAAATAGGTCTCTTTTTCTTTTTGTTCAAATGTTCTTGTATTCATCCGCAAGCTATCCCCTACAATGCAAGTGGATTAATGTTGAAGAAGTTAAAATTCTTTCTTTAGCTCTTTATGTATAGACACAAGGATATATAAAGAGATATGATAGACAGATAAAGAGATAAATGATAGGTCAATGATAATAGATGATAGATAGATGAGAGATAACCTCTTTATAAGAGTTTACTAAAGTAAAGAAGAAATTAGGCAGCCTTTCCTTTTCCCAAGGGATCTTCCCAACTCAGTAATTGAACCCAAGTCTTCAGCATTGCAGGCAGATTCTTTACCATCTGAGGCACCAGGGAAACCCACAACATCAAAAGACACAGACAACTGAAATGAAGTGTGTGAGTTTGTACTGATGTGAGAGTTGGATCATAAAGGAAGCTGAGCACTGAAAAATTGATCGTTTTGAACTGTGGTGGTGGAGAAGACTCTTGAGAGTCCCTTGGACTGCAAAGATCAAATCTGTCAATCATTAAGGAAATCAGTTTTGAATATTTATTGGAAGGACTAATGCTGAAGCTGAAGCTCCAACACTTTGGCCACCTGAAGCAAAGAACTGACTCATTGGAAAAGACCCTGATGCTGGAAAGATTGAAGGCTGGATGAGAAGGGGATGACAGAAGATGAGATGATTGGATGGGATCACTGACTCAGTGGACATGAGTTTGAGCAACCTCTGAGAGTTGGTGATGGAATGGAAGCATGCTGCAGTCCATGGGGTCACAAAGATTCAAATATGAGTGAGTGACTGAATTTAACTGAACTGAAGTTGTACTGAGAGTTAATACCAGAAATAACACAAAGTATCCTCATCACTCTTCTTTCCACCCTGGCATGTACCCTGAAGTAAATGCCACTTCCTGCTGAAAAGTGTATGTGACAATGAATAGGACTATATCTGATAATCCAAGTCTTTAAGTCCTGGTAATCAGATAAGAAAGCCATTTGGGAATGTAGGTTTGTAGCATTTTAAAAATAGATTCTTCCCTAGAGAAAATGCAGGAACAAGGGAGATTACTGGCATTAAATGATTATGGGATTGGTTAGTTGAAACTAAAGTTTAAGGGAAATTGAAACAGCAAGTATTGATAGTTGGGAGGAAACAGACACCAAGGGGGATTGGGTTCCATTCATGATGTGGAAGCGAACAACACTCAGCAGAGAATACCTGGAGAAGTACTTTAAAAATATCCATGCTACTGTTGCTGCTGCTAAGTCGCTTCAGTGGTGTCCAACTCTGTGTGACCCCATAGACAGCAGCCCACCAGGGTCCCCTGTCCCTGGGATTCTCCAGGCAAGAACACTGGAGTGGGTTGCCATTTCCTTCTCCAATGCATGAAAGTGAAAAGTGAAAGTGAAGTCACTCAGTCCTGTCCAACTCTTAGCGACCCCATGGACTGTGGCCCACCAGGGTCTTCTATCCATGGGATTTTCCAGGCAAGAGTACTGGAGTGGGGTGCCATTGCCTTCTCCAAAAAATACCCATAAAAGTGCATTTAAAAAAATCAATCAAATTTAAATATTTGCTTGAGCCCCCCTCCCCCAACAAAAAGTTATTTTGAAAACACTGAAAATAAAGAACTTTGCTAGGTACTTCCAAGAATGAATAATGAACCTATTTGTAGGGTAGAAACAGAGACACAGACATAGAGAACAGACCTGTATGCACAGCTGGGGGAAGGAGACAGTGGGATAAAGTGAGAGAGTAGTATTGACATATATGCACTACCGTATGTAAAACAGATAGCTAGTGGGAAGCTGCTCTATAACAAAGGGGCTCATCTAGATTCTCTGTAATGACCTAGATGGAAGGGATGATAGGAGTAGGAAGAGGGCTCAAGAGGAAGGGATATATGTATACTTATAGCTGATTCACAGTGTTTTACAGCAGAAACTAACAACATTGTAAAGCAATTATACTTCAATCAAAACTAAACAAAAACAACAACAATAACAACAAAAAGATGTACTCTTTTATCTGAAAAAAGCTGAATTTGACAATACTTATGATACTGTGGGAGAACCAATGGCACCCCACTCCAGTACTCTTGCCTGGAAAATCTCATGGATGGAGGAGCCTGGTAGGCTGCAGTCCATGGGGTTGCTGAGAGTTGGACACGACTGAGGGACTTCACTTTCACTTTTCACTTTCATGCATTGGAGAAGGAAATGGTAACCCACTCCAGTGTTCTTGCCTGAAGAATTGCAGGGACTTATACTTCAATCAAAAATAAATAAAGAAAAACAAAAACAATAACAAAAAGATATACTCTTTCATCTGAAAAAAGCTGAATTTGACAATACTCGTGATACAGTGGGAGAAGGCAATGGTACCCCAATCCAGTACTCTTGCCTGGAAAATCCCATGGATGGAGGAGCCTGGTGGCCTGCCGTCTATGTGATCGCACAGAGTTGGACACAACTGAAGTGACTTAGCAGCAGCAGCAGCAGCATAATACAGTGAGTTTAAAGACACTGGCTATAATGCAAAAAAGGCAGTAATCTCTAACAGATGAGAACCAAATCAGGTGAATGTTACATCTTAGAAGATAGTAGGATACAGATGTGGTGGTATGAATCAGAGTCCTCTAGAGAAACAGAACCAAACTATGAAAATATTTATCTATTTTGCTAAGAATTGGCTTATAGAGTTGTGGAAGAGGATGTCAAATCTGAGATCTGTAATACAGGTTAGCAGATTTTCACATAGTAAAAATCTCCATGTTATAATCTTAGAGCAGAATCTTCTCTTTTTGGAAACCTCCATTTTTGCTCTTAAGACCTTCAACTGATTAGATGAAGCCCACTCAAACCATCAAGAATATCTCCTTTGCTATGCTATGCTATGCTAAGTCACTTCAGTCGTGTCCTATTCTGTGTGACCCCATAGACGGCAGTGCACCAGGCTTCCCTGTCCCTGAGATTCTCCAGGCAAGAACACTGGAGTGGGGTGCCATTTCCTTCTTCAATGCATGAAAGTGAAAAAAGAAAGTGAAGTCACTCAGTCATGTCCGACTCTTAGCAACCCCGTGGACTGCAGCCCACCATGCTCCTCCGTCCATGGGATTTTCCAGGCAAGAGTACTGGAGTGGGGTGCCATTGCCTTCTCTGATCTCCTTTTCTGAAGGTCAACTGTTTGTAAATGTTAATCATAAGTACAAAATATTACTTTCACAGAAATATCGACATAAATTTTTGACCAAAGAGCTGAGTACTATAGCTTAACCAAGTTGATGTATAAAGTTCACCATTGTGAACAGGAACCCAGACACATGTTGACAGACTCCCTGATGTAAGGGGATAGAACTGAAACCCTAGGAATACCATGGCAGCTGGATTTTCCTGGGCAGAATGCCAGGGAAGATAAAGCTACATGTAGAGAGAAGACTAGTGAACTAAGTAGGGTCTTCTCTGAATGTTCCCTTTATGCATGTGAGAAGACTATGTGATACTAAGGAAAAAACTACCCTGAAACATTAGAGATGAAATTCTTACACTCACACAGATCAGGAATAGCACCTGTAGTCATCAGCCAGACTTAAACTCATTAGAGTAGGTATTATATTCAATAAACTTGCTTCACAGGTGGGGAAAAAGGATCTGTAAACTGAATGCTGCTCTGGATATGTCTAACAAGTTATGAAAGTAAAATCTGAAAAAATGTCAAAGGATTTTCAAATAAGTTATCCATGTCCCACAAGAAAGTTTAGGAATATTATAGGAAAACAAGACATATAACATACAACAAGATAAAATTCACCAACACTTGCTTCCAAAAAAAAAAAAAAATAACCCATATATAGAGAAGCAGAAATAAAATTAATTAATATGACAATATTGCTACTGTGATGTTTCTATTTACAACAATTCTGACACCAAATATATGGGTTTTTCACGTCAGACAACTCTCCCATTCTCTGTGAATAACGACTGCATGTCTGTCAATTTTATTTTAACACTAGCTATCTAAACTTACACAGATTTTACAGGTTAAGGACTCAGTCCCATAAAACCGCTTCACACTTCAGATGTCAATTGCAAGTAGTAGGTCCCCAGGTTACCTTGCTTTCTGTCCGTTTTGGCTAAAAACTGGATATTTTTATAATCTGCTCCTCAATTTCAAAATTTTGCTGTAATGCTGATAGAACTCACTTTACTTACAAATACCAGTTTATTATAAAGGACCTTGTAAAATATGTAAATAGAAAGACAAATGAAAAGGTACATAGGACAGATCAGGAAGTGTCTAGAGCCCATGTGTATCTATTTCCATGAAGGGTATCATGCACTCACCTCCCAGCATGAGACTGTTCACTAACCTGGAAGACCTCCAAACCTTTAATTTAAGGTTTTTTATGGAGGTTTAATTAGGTAGGCATGATTGATTAAACCATTAGCCATTGGTGATTAGCTCAATCTCAAACTTGTCTCTCCTTCCCAGAGGTCAGAGTTAAGGTGAAAGTTCCTATTCTCTAATCACATGGTTGACTGCTCTGGCAGCCAGACCCAATCCTGATGCTATCTACAGATTATCAAGAGTCATCTAATGCCTAAACTCAAGAATGATTGAAAGGGGCTTACCAGGGATAACAAAAGATACTCCTCTCACCTTATCACTTCAGATCACATCAGATCAGTCACTCAGTCGTGTCCGACTCTTTGCAATCCCATGAACTGAAGCATGCCAGGCCTCCCTGTCCATCACCAACTCCCGGAGGTCACTCAGACTGACATCCATCGAGTCAGTGATGCCATCCAGCCATCTCATCCTCTGTCATCCCCTTGTCCTCCTGCCCCCAATCCCTCCCAGCATCAGAGTCTTTTCTAATGAGTCTTCCAACTCATCATATGAGGTGGCCAAAATACTGGAGTTGGGGTTTAACATCATTCCTTCCAAAGAAATCCCAGGGCTGATCTCCTTCAGAATGGACTGGTAGGATCTCCTTGCAGTCCAAGGGACTCTCAAGAGTCTTTTCCAACACCACAGTTCAAAAGCATCAATTCTTCAGCGCTCAGCCTTCTTCACAGTCCAGCTCTCACATCCATACATGACCACAGGAAAGACCATAGCCTTGACTAGGCGAACTTTTGTTGGCAAAGTAATGTCTCTGCTTTTGAATATACTATCAAGGTTGGTCATAGCTTTCCTTCCAAGGAGTAAACGTCTTTTAATTTCATGGCTGCAGTCACCATCTGCAGTGATTTTGGAGCCCAGAAAAATAAAGTCTGACACTGTTTCCACTGTTTCTCCATCTATTTCCCATGTAGTGATGGGACGTACTCCTTTTCCTATTTGGAACCAGTCTGTTGTTCCATGATCAGTTCTATCTGTTGCTTCCTGACCTGCATATAGATTTCTCAAGAGGCAGATCAGGTGGTCTGGTATTCCCATCTCTCTCAGAATTTTCTGCAGTTTATTGTGATCTGCACAGTCAAAGGCTTTGGCATAGTCAATAAAGCAGAAATAGACGTTTTTCTGGAACTCTCTTGCTTTTTCGATGATCCAGCGGATGTTGGCAATTTGATCTCTGGTTCCTCGGCCTTTTCTAAAACCAGCTTGAACATCAGGAATTTCACGGTTCACATATTGCTCAAGCCTGGCTTGGAGAATTTTGAGCATTACTTTATTGGCATGTGAGATGAGTTCAATTGTGTGGTAGTTTGAGCATTCTTTGGCATTTCCTTTCTTTTGGATTGGGATGAAAACTGACCTTTTCCAATCTTGTGGCCACTGCTGAGTTTTCCAGATTTGCTGGCATATTGAGTGCAGCACTTTCACAGCATCCTCTTTCAGGATTTGGAATAGCTCCACTGGAATTCCATCACCTCCACTGGCTTTGTTCGTAGTGATGCTTTCTAAGGCCCACTTGACTTCACATTCCAGGATGTCTGGCTCTAGGTCAGTGATCACACCATCATGATTATCTGGGTTGTAAAGCTGGTTCCAAATAGGAAAAGGAGTACGTCAAAGCTGTATATTGTCACCCTGTTTATTTAACTTATATGCAGAGTACATCAGGAGAAATGCTGGACTGGAAGAAACACAAGCTGGAATCAAGATTGCTGGGAGAAATATCAATAACCTCAGATATTCAGATGATACCATCCTTATGGCAGAAAGTTAAGAGGAACTAAAAAGCCTCTTAATGAAAGTGAAAGTGGAGAGTGAAAAGGTTGGCTTAAAGCTCAACATTCAGAAAATGAAGATCATGGCATCTGGTCCCATCACTACATGGGAAATAGATGGAGAAACAGTGGAAACAGTGTCAGACTTTATTTTTCTGGGCTCCAAAATCACTGCAGATGGTGACTGCAGCCATGAAATTAAAAGACGCTTACTCCTTGGAAGGAAAGTTATGACCAACATAGATAGCATATTCAAAAGCAGAGACATCACTTTGCCAACAAAAGTTCGCCTAGTCAAGGCCATGGTCTTTCCTGTGGTCATGTATGGATGTGAGAGCTGGACTGTGAAGAAGGCTGAGCACCAAAGAATTGCTGCTTTTGAACTGTGGTGTTGGAGAAGACTCTTGAGAGTCCCTTGGACTGCAAGGAGATTCAACCAGTCCATTCTGAAAGAGATCAGCCCTGGGATTTCTTTGGAAGGAATGATGCTAAAGCTGAAACTCCAGTATTTTGGCCACCTCATGCGAAGAGTTGACTCTTTGGAGAAGACTCTGATGCTGGGAGGGATTGGGGCAGGAGGAGAAGGGGACGACAGAGGATGAGATGGCTGGATGGCATCACTGACTCGATGGATGTGAGTCTGAGTGAACTCCGGGAGTTGGTGATGGACAGGGAGGCCTGGCGTGCTTCAGTTCATGGGGTCGCAAAGAGTTGGACACGACTGAGCGACTGATCTGATCTGATCTGTGTATTCCTGCCACCTCTTCTCAATATCTTCTGCTTCTGTTAGGTCCATACCATTTCTGTCCTTTATTGAGCCCATCTTTGCATGAAATGTTCCTTTGGTATCTCTGATTTTCTTGAAGAGATCCCTAATCTTTCCCATTCTGTTGTTTTCCTCTATTTCTTTGCATTGATCGCTGAAGAAGATTTTCTTATCTCTTCTTGCTATTCTTTGGAACTCTGCATTCAAATGTTTATATCTTTCCTTTTCTCCTTTGCTTTTCGCTTCTCTTCTTTTCACAGCTATTTGTAAGGCCTCCCCAGACAGCCATTTTGCTTTTTGGGATTTCTTTTCCATGGGGATGGTCTTGATCCCTGTCTCCTCTATAATGTCATGAACCTCATTCCATAGTTCATCAGGCACTCTATCTATCAGATCTAGTCCCTTAAATCTATTTCTCACTTCCACTGTATGATCATAAGGGATTTGATTTAGGTCATACCTGAATGGTCTAGTGGTTTTCCCTACTTTCTTCAATTTCACTTAGAAACTTAGAAAATTACAAAATGTTTTAGAATATTTGTGCCAGAATCTGGATATGAAAAGATTTATAAATAAATAAATTTATATATATATATATCATATATATATATATATGTACACTCATTATAATATCAGAGACTAAAATTGGCATAATTATAATTAACAGCAGAAAGAAAATAATATAGTTTAAATATCTGTACCAAAAATATTGAAAATGGTAAGTAGAAAAATGGAAGACATAAAAAGACCCAGGTAGAATTCATAGAGTTATTGACTAATGTGTCATTGATTAAAAATAATGTACCAGATCAAACTTTACAAAGAAAAATTTAGTTGAGCTGAATACATTTCCTGTGTTCAGTTGCTAAATTGTGTCTAACTCTTTGTGACAGCAAGGGCTGCAGCATGCCAGGTTTCCCTGTTCTTCACTATCTCCTGGAGTTTGCTCAAACTAAGTGATTTGGTTATGCCATGAAACAGTCTCATCCTCTCTCACCCCCTTCTCTTCCTTCCTTTATTCTTTCCCTGCATCAGGGTCTTTTCCAGTGAGTCAGCTCTTCACATTATGTGGTCAAAGTATTGGAGCTTCAGCATCAGTCCTTTCAATGAAAATTCAGGGTTGATTTCTTTTAGGATTGATTGTTTTGCTCTCTTGATGTCCCAGAGACTCTCAAGAATCTTCTCCAACAACACAATTCAAAAGCATTGATTCTTTGGCACTCAGTCTTCTTTATGGCCCATTTCTCAAAACTGTATATGACTATTGGAAAAAACCATAGCTTTGACTATATGGACCTTGTTGGCAAAGTAATGTCTCTACTCTTTTAATATGCTAAGTTTGTCATAGCTTTTCTTCTAAGGAGCAAACATCCTTTAATTTCAAAGCTGCAGTCACCATCAGCAGTGATTTTGGAGCCCAAGAGAATAAAATATGCCACTATTTCCATTTTTCCCCATTTATTTGCCATGAAGTGATGGGATTGGATGCCATGATTTTAGTTTTTTGAATGTTGAGTTTTAAGTCAGCTTTATCACTCTTCTCTTTCACCTTTACAATATAAAATATCCAAAATTAAACCCAAAGAGAACAAAACAACTCAAAACAAAGCAAAAAGTAAGCAGAGCATCAGGGACAATGTGTGATTATATCAATCACTATAGTTCCTTGATCAATCTATATATTTATATTCTGCAAAGGAGAGGAAAAGGAGGAAAAAAATTGCAAAATACTGAAAATATTCTAAATTTCATGAAAAGCATAAACCCATGGAATCTAGACAAATAATAAACCTCAAGAATAAGCAACATGAAAAACTATAGGTATCATAATCATGTTGTTCAAAACCAGTGATAAGGAAATAAAAATAAATGCAATGAACAGAAGAAAAACATGCCTTTCCCATGCATAAAAGAGCAAAAGTGAAAGGCAGAACAGATTTATCAATAGAAAAATACAATTAAGAAGAAGCAGATCAATATCTTTTCAAACATTAATATTGAATTATCATTGCTAAAAGAAAAACAAAGCATAAACCCATAAACACAAAACTGTATATCTAACAAAATCTTTTTTCAAAGTGAAGGCAAAATAAGAACTTTTTCTCACAAATTAATTAAAATAACTAATCACAAGCTGACTTGCACTATGTAAAATATGAAAGGAATTCTTTCAGACAGAAGGACGATTCTATCAAATGAAAATAAGAATCAACAGAAAAATGAAAAATCCATTGGAAATATAAACTGCATGAGTAAATATATACATTTTCTTACAACTAAAATGTCTTGAGATGAAATTAAACATTATGTACAATTATTAACACAATTCTGCATAATTAACATATAGCATTTATAATGTATATAATGAAAATGTAACATATAATGTATATAATGAGACAGAGATTGTACATATATGATGCTGTATAAGTATATAATGTGGAGAAGGCAATGGCACCCCACTCCAGTACTCTTGCCTGGAAAATCCCATGGACGGAGGAGCATGGTGGGCTGCAGTCCATGGGGTCACACAGAGTCGGACGTGGCTGAGCGACTTCACTTTTACTTTTCACTTTCATGCATTGGAGAAGGAAATGGCAACCCACTCCAGTATTCTTGCCTGGAGAATCCCAGGGACAGAGGAGCCTGGTGGGCTGCCGTCTATGGGATCGCACGGAGTCGGACACGACTGAAGCGACTTAGCAGCAGCAGCAGTCAATAAAAGATAAAATTAAATACTAATATGAGGAGAAAAATGAGAACATAGAACTGATGGAACAAATAGATATGCAATGGACAAAGAGAAAATAAGTAATAAGATGATAGATTTAAATGTAACTATGTCAATAACCTTATTAAATTAAGTGATTTAGCCACTCTTCATTTCTTTTTTTAACTATAATAATATCATAAAAACTGAATAATTTAATTTTTTAATTGGGATATAGTTGATTAACAATGTTGTTAATTTCAGGTGTCCAGCAAAATGATTCAATTGTACATGTATCCATTCTTCAAATACTTTTCCCATTTATATAATTAAAGACTATTAAGCAGGATTTTCTGTGTTATACAGTAGGGCCTTGTTGGTTATCTATTCTTTTAATTTATTTCTAATTGGAGGATAATTGTGTTGGTTTCTGCGATACATCAACATGAATCAGCCATAGACTCCCCCTCCCGCTTGTACTGCCCTCCCACCTCCCACTAGGCTGTCACAGAACACGGGATGTGATGTCCCAGCATGGAAACAGTGGGAGAAAGAGAGGGTGGGAAAACAAGATAGAGTAGCCCTGAAACATGTACAGTATCACTCTTCATTTCTGAAGCATAGTTTTGCTGAATAAAGAATGCTTGGTTGTATTTTCCTTTTAGCACTTTAAATATAGCTTCCATAGTTTTTGATAAAGAATCAGCTGATACATATATTGCAGATTCCTTTTATGCATTGAGCCCCTTCTCTTATTGTTTTCAAGTTTGTATTTATCTTTCAGCATTTTTTTTTTTTTAATGATTCATATTGTGAATCTCTGTATCTGTCCTATGTGAAGTTTTCTAATCTTCTTAGATGTGTAAGTTCGTATCTTTTATCACATTTGGAAAGTTCTCAGCCAGTAATTTTTCAAATATTTGATTTTCCCTTCTGTCTCTGTCCTCTTATTCTATAGCTTTCGTTATACATGGTTGGTATGCTTTATATCTCACAGTACTCAAGTCTCTATAATTTTTCTTGTATTTATTTTATTGTTTTTTCTATCTGTTCCTTAGACTAGGTAGTATCAATTAATCTATCTTCACATTAATTGGTTGCTTTTGTTAGATCAAATCTGTAATTCAACTTCTGTCATGATTGTTTTCATATCTTACTGTACTTTTTATCTCCAGAATTGTATTAGGTTATTCATTATAACTTTTATGTTTATTGATATTTTCTATTTCATAAGACATCACTTCAAACCTTCCTTTAGACTTTTAACATAATTTCCTTTAATTTGTTGAACATATTTAAAAGACTTGATTTACAGCCTTTGTCTAAGAAGTCTAACATCTTCAATCTTCAAGTACAGTTAACACTGACTCCTCCTACCTCATCCCAGTCACCATTTATAGGCAATCATATTTTATTTCTTTGTATACATTGTACTTTTCTGATGATAATGACATTTTAAAATAATATAATGTGGCGACTGTGGAAATCAGAACCCTTCTCCCAGGCAATGGAGTTTGTTGTTATTGCTATTTATTATCTTTTTTAAAATTATTATTATTATTTCTTAGTGGCTTTCTTGGCTTTTTGTATAATTAAACCTGTAAAGTATGTATCCTTTCCTATTTATTGCCACTAATTCTCTGATGTGATGGAATTAGTTGCCACATAAGATCAGACCCAGAGGATTTTCTCTCTCTCATTATCTCCCTGTTATGTGAATGTATAAAGACATGGTGGCCTTCCACAAGCCAGGAAGAGAACTTGCTCTAGAGCTCAACTCTGATGGCACCTTGATCTTGGACATTCATCCTCAGTGCACAATTGTTCTCTTTTCTCCACATCCATGCTAGTGTTTGTTTTTTGTTGTGCTTCTAACAATGGCCATTATAACAGATATCAGATGATATTTCATTGTGGTTTTGATTTGCATTTCCCTAAGGATAAGTGCTCTGCATGCAAGTATGTTCTGCATGCTAAATTGCTTCAGTCACATCCGGCTCTTTGAGACTGCATGGACCATCGCCCATCAGGCTCCTCTGTCCATGGGATTCCCCAGGCAAGAATACTGGAGTAGGTTGCCATTTCCTCCTCCAGGGTATCTTCCTGACCCAGGGATGGAAGTCACATCTCTCATGTCTCCTACATTAGCAGGCAGGTTCTTTACCACTAGCGCCACGTGAGAAGCCCCAGGATTAGTGCTATTGAACATCTTTTCATGTGTCTGTTGGCCTTTCATATATTTTTTTGTCTATTAATATTCTGTGCCCACTTTTAATTGGAATATTTGCTTTTGCTATTGAGTTGTATGAGTTTTGTATGTGTTTTAGATATTAATCTCTATCAAATACAAGATTTGTAAATTTTTCCATCCCATCATTTGTTTTTTCTCCATAGGTAGCTTTTGTTGCTATTCAGAAACCTTTTAGTTTGATGTTGTATTACTTGTTTATTTATTTTTTGTTTTGTTGCTTGTGATTTAGGCATCATATCTAAAAAGCCTTTATTTATTCTAGGTCTTTGTTAAACATTTTTTGCATATTCTCAATCCTTGTCTATAGTCTATTTATCTGTAACTCCATTTTGTTTTCAAGATTTTGGATCATCTTTACTATCATTATTCTGGATTCTTTTTCATGTAGACTCTGTGTCTCCTCCTCTTTTGTTCAGTTTGGTTGTTGTTTATCATGTTCTTTTACCTGCTGAATATTTCTCTACCTTTTCATTTTGTTTAGATTGCTGTGTTTGGGGTGGCCTTTCTGTAGGCTGGAAGTTTGTGGTTCCTCTTTATTGTGGAGGTTGCTCCCTGTGGGTAGTGTTGGACAAGTGGCTTGTCAAGGTTTCCTGGTTAGGGAAGCTTTCGTTGGTGTTCTGGTGGGTGAAGTTGAATCTCTTCTCTCTGGTGTGCAATGAAGTGTCCAGTAGTGAGTTTTTAGGTGTCTATGGGTTTCGTGTGACTTTGGGCAGCCTGTATTTTAATGCTCAGGGTTTTCCAAATTTGCTGGTGTATTGACTGCAGCATTTTAACAGGATCATCTTCTAGAATTTTAATGGTTTAGCTAGAATTCCATCACCTATATTACCTTTGTTCCTAGTAATGCTTCCTATGGCACGTTTGACTTCACACCCAGGATATCTGGGTCTCGGTGAGTGACAACACCATCATGGTTATCTGGATCTTAAGAATTTTTTTGTATAGTTCTCTGTATTCTTACCACGTCTTCTTAATCCCTTCTGCTTCTCTTAGGTCCTTACAGTTTCTCTCCTTTTTCTTGTTCATTCTTGCATTTAATATTCCCTCAATATTGCCAATTTTCTTGAGATCTCTAGTCTTTTATTTTACTGTTTTATTCTGTTTCTTAGCATTGTTTATTTAAGAAACCTTCCTATCTCCCCTCGCTCTTCTCTGGAGCTCTGTATTCAGTTGGGTGTATCTTTCCTGTTCTCCCTTTCCTTTCTCTTCTCTTCTTTGTTCAGTTATTTGTAAAGCCTCCTCAGACAGTCACTTTGCCTTCTTTCATTTTTCCCCCCACTTTGGGATGATTTTGCTCAATGCCTCCTATACAATATTATGAATTTCAGTCCATAGTTCTGCAGGCACTCTGTCTGCCAAATCTAGTCCCTTGAATCTATTTGTCACCTCCACTGTATAATCATAAGGTATTTGATTTAGATCATACCTGAATGGACCAGTGATTTTCCCTACTTTCTTCAATCTAAGCTTGAATTTTGCAGTAAGGGGCTGATGATCTGAGCCACAGTCGTCTCCAAGTCTTTTTTGCTTTTCTTGACTGTGTAGAACGTCTCCATTTTCAGCTTCAAAGAACGTAATTATTCTTAAGATGTGACTGTTCAATCTTACGATCTCCTGCTTGACCATGTCTAGCTTACCTGGATTCATGGACCGTGTTCCTATGTAATATTGTTCTTTTCGGGATTGGAGTTTACTTTCAGCACCAGACACATTCACAGCTGGACATTGTTCTCACTTTGGCCCAGCCACTTCAGTCTTTCTGTAGCTATTTGTAATTCCACTTGCTCTTCCCCAGTAACATATTGGACACCTTCTGACATGAGCAACTCATCTTCTTGTGTCATACCTTTTTGCCTTTTCATACTGTTCATGGGTTTCTGGTGGCACAAATATTGGAGTGGGTTACCGTTTCTTCCTCATGTGGACCACATCTTGTCAGAACTTTTCTCTATGACTCATTCATTTTGGGCAGCCTGGTATGGCATCTTTCATAGCTTCATTGAATTATGCAAGCACCTTCACCAGTACAAGGCTGTATTCCATAAGGGGTTTTTATTGATAGACCTAAAAAATTGTTCCTTTCAAATCTGTTTTCAGAAATTAAATTTTTTATAAATGTTTTAAAAGTAAAATTAAAAGTTTGAATTAAATAAAACTTAATGCCTTCTTCTAAGAAATGTCTATTCAGTTCTTTATCCCTATTTTAAAGGAAATCATTTTTTTGATTGTTTTCTACTGAGTCATATGAGTTCCCTATATACTTTGAATTTGTAAACTCTTTTCAGATGTATGGTTTCAAGATATTTTCTCCCACTCCATAGGTTGCATTTTCATTCTGTTAATTGTTTCCTTTGCTGTCTGGAGGTTTTTAATTTGATGTGATTTCACTTGTCCATTTTTACTTGCTATTGATATCAAGTGAAAAAAAAATTGCTAAGATCAATGTCAATAAATTTTTCCCTATGTTTACTTCTGCTGCTGCTAAACTGCTTCAGTCGTGTCCGACTCTGTGCGACCCCATAGATGGCAGCCCACCAGGCTCTGCTGTCCCTGGGATTTTCCAGGCAAGAACACTGGTTTACTTCTAGTTATTTAGAATTTCATGCCTAATGCATAAGATTTTAATCTATTGAATATTTTGAGTTGATTTTTTGTATATAGTATGAAACAAGAATCCAGTCTCATTCTTCTTCATATGGATATCTATTTTTCCAACATCATATATTGCGGAGACAATTTATTCACCATTATGTTTTATTGGCACAAATATTGAAGATCAATTGGCTGCAGATTTATGAATTTACTTTGGGGCTCTCCATTCTGTATAATTGAAGAAGGGAATGGCAACCCATTCCAGTATTCCTGCCTGGAGAACTCCATGGACAGAGGAGTTTGGCAGGCTACAGTCCATAGAGTCACAAGAGTCTGACACAACTTAGTGACTAACCTACTACTATTCTGTATCATTGGTCTATACATTCATCTTTTTTTAAAATTTAATTTTATTATTTTAACTTTACAATATTGTACTGGTTTTGCCATATATCAAAATGAATCTGCCACAGGTATACATGTGTTCCCCATCCTGAACCCTCCTCTCACCTCCCTCCCCCTATCATCTCTTTGGGTCATCCCAGTGCACAAGTCCCAAGCATCCAGTATCGTGCATTGAACCTGGACTGGCGACTCATTTCATATATGATATTATACATGTTTCAATGCCATTCTCCCAAATCATCCCACCTTCTCCTTCTCCCACAGAGTCCAAAAGACTGTTCTATACATCAGTGTCTCTTTTGCTGTCTCGTATACAGGGTTATTGTTATCATCTTTCTAAATTCCATATATATGCATTAGTATACTGTATTGGTGTTTTTCTTTCTGGCTTACTTCACTCTGTACAATAGGCTCCAGTTTCATCCACCTCATTAGAACTGACTTAAATGCATTCTTTTTATTGGCTGAGTAATACTCCATTGTGTATATGTACCATGGCTTTCTTATCCATTTATCTGATGATGGACATCTAGGATGCTTCCATGTCTTTCTCCAAAGAAGACATACAGATGGCTAACAAACACATAAAAAGATGCTCAACATCACTTATTATCAGAGAAATGTAAATCAAAAACACTATGAGGTACCATTTCATGCCAGTCAGAATGGCTGCGATCCAAAAGTCTACAAGCAATAAATGCTGGAGAGGGTGTGGAGAAAAGAGAACCCTCTTACACTCTTGGTGGGAATTCAAACTAGTACAGCCACTATGGAGAACAGTGTGGATATTCCTTAAAAAACTGGGAATAGAACTGCCTTATGATCCAGCAATCCCACTGCTGGGCATACACACAGAGGAAACCACGTATGCATTCATCTTTATGCCAAATATATACTGTTATAATTACTAAAGCTTTGCATTATGTTTTGAAATTAGGAAGTATGATATCTTTTTCAAGATAGCTTGAGCTATTTAGGATCTTCTGCAGATCTGAGAATTTAAAGGTTATTATTATTATTATTTTATTTCTGTGAAAAATTGCTGTTAGGATTAATAGGAATTGAATTGAATTTGCATATCTCTTTGGGTCCTCAGTTCGATTCAGTTCAGTTCAGTCATTCAGTCATGTCCAACTCTTTGTGACCCCATGAATCCAGCATGCCAGGCGTCCCTGTCCATCACCATCTCCGGGAGTTCACACAAACTCACATCCATCGAATCGGTGATGCCATCCAGCCATCTCACCCTCTGTAGTCCCCTTTTCCTCTTGCCACCAATCACTCCCAGCATCAGAGTCATTTTCAACGAGTCAACTCTTTGCATGAGGTGGCCAAAGTACTGCAGTTTCAGCTTTAGCATCATTCCTTCTAAAGAAATCCCAGGGCTGATCTCCTTCAGAATGGACTGGTTGGATCTCCTTGCAGTCCAAGGGACTCTCAAAAGTCTTCTCCAACACCACAGTTCAAAAGCATCAATTATTCAGTGCTCAGCTTTCTTCACAGTCCAACACTCCAATCCATACATGGCCACTGGAAAAAACCATAGCCTTGACTAAACGGATCTTTGTTGGCAAATTAATGTCTCTGCTTTTGAATATGCTATCTAGGTTGGTCATAACTTTCCATCCAACGAGAAAGCATCTTTTAATTTCATGGCTGCAGTCACGATCTGTAGTGATTTTGGAGCCTCAAAGGATAAAGTCTGACACTGTTTCCACTGTTTTCCCATCTATTTCCCTTGAAGTGATGGGACTAGATGCCATGATCTTCGATTTATGAATGTTGAGCTTTAAGCCAACTTTTTCACTTTCCTCTTTCACTTTCATCAAGAGGCTTTTTAGTTCCTCTTCATTTTTTGTCATAATGATGATGTCATCTGCATATCTGAGGTTATTGATATTTCTCCCAGCAACCTTGATTCCCGCTGGTGCTTCTTCCAGCCCAGTGTTTCTCATGATGTACTCCACATATAAGCTAAATAAGTAGGGGGATTATATACAGCCTTGACATAGTCCTTTTCCTATTTGGAACCAATCTGTTGTTCCAGATGCTCAACACCGAAATGAGGTTGATTATATTCTTTGCAACCAAAGATGGAGAAGCTCTATACAGTCAGCAAAAACAAGCTTGGGGGCTGACAGTGGCACAGATCGTGAGCTCCTTATTGCCAAATTCAGACTTAAATTGAAGAAAGTAGGGAAAACCACTAGATCATTCAGGTTTGACCTAAATCAAATCCCTTATGACTATACAGTGGAAGTGAGAAATAGATTTAAGGGACTAGATCTGACAGATAGAGTGCCTGATGAACTATGGATGGAGGTTCATGACATTGTACAGGAGACAGGGATCAAGACCATCCCCATGGAAAAGAAATGCAAAAAAGCAAAATGGCTCTCTGAGGAGGCCTGCCAAATACCTGTGAAAAGAAGAGAAATGAAAAGCAAAGAAGAGAAGGACAGATATAAGCATCTGAATGCAGAGTTCCAAAGAATAGCAAGAAGAGATAAAAAAGCCTTCCTCAGTGATCAATGCAAAGAAATAGAGGAAAACAACAGAATGGGAAAGACTAGAGATCTCTTCAAGAAAATTAGAGATACAAAGAGAACATTTCATGCAAAGATGGGCTCAATAAAGGTCAGAAGTGGTATGGACCTAGCAGAAGCAGAAGATATTAAGAAAAGGTGGCAGGAATATACAGAAAAATTGTACAAACAAAGACCTTCACGAAAAGATAATCACAATGGTGTAATCACTGACCTAGAGCCAAACATCCTGGAATGTGAAGTCAAGTGGGTCTTAGAGAGCATGACTACAAACAAAGCTAGTGGAGGTGATGGAATTCCAGTTGAGCTATTTCAAATCCTGAAAGATGATGCAATGAAAGTGCTGCACTTGATACGCCAGCAAATTTGGAAAACTCAGCAGTGGCTACAGGACTGGAAAAGATCAGTTTTCATCCCAATCCCAAAGAAAAGCAATGCGAAAGACTGCTCAAACTACTGCACAATTGGACTCATCTCACATGCTAGTAAAGTAATGCTGAAAATTCTCCAAGCCAGGCTTCAACAATACATAAGTCGTGAGCTCCAGATGTTCAAGCTGGTTTTAGAAAAGGCAGAGGAACCAGAGATCAAATTGCCAACATCTGCTGGCTCACAGAAAAAGCCAGAAAGTTCTAGAAAATCACCTAATTTCTGCTTTATTGAATATGCCAAAGCCTTTAACTGTGTGGATCACCATAAACTGTGGAAAATTCTTAAAGAGATGGGAATACCGGACCACCTTCTTCTGCTGCTTCTTGAGAAACATATATGTAGGTCAGGAAGCAGCAGTTAGAACTGGACATGGAACACAATACTGATTCCAAATAGGAAATGGAGTACATCAAGGCTGTATATTGTCACCCTGCTTACTTAACTTATATGCAGAGTACATCATGAGAAATGCCGGGCTGGAAGAAGCACAAGCTGGAATCAAGATTGCTGGGAGAAATATCAATAAACTCAGATATACAGATGACACCACCCTTATGGCAGAAAGTGAAGAGGAACTTAAAAGCCTGTTGACAAAAGTGAAAGTGGAGAGTGAAAAAATTGGCTTAAAGCTCAACATTCAGAAAATGAAGATCATGGCATCTGGTCCCATCACTTAATGGTAAATAGATGGGAAAACAGTGGAAACATAGTTAGACTTTATTTTTTGTGGCTCCAAAACCACTGCAGATGGTGACTGCAGCTATGAAATTTAAAGACACTTACTCCTTGGAAGAAAAGTTATAACCAACCTAGATGGCATATTCAGAAGCAGAGACATTAGTCAAGACTATGGTTTTTCCAGTGGCCATGTTTGGATGTGAGAGTTGGATTTTGCAGAAAACTGAGTGCCGAAGAATTGATGCTTTTGAACTGTGGTGTTGGAGAAGACTCTTGAGAGTCCCTTAGACTGCACGGAGATCTAACCAATCTATTCTAAAGGAGATCAGCCCTGGGATTTCTTTGGAAGGAATGATGCTAAAGATGAAACTCCAGTAATTTTGCCACGTCATGAGAAGGGTTTACTCATTGGAAAAGACTCTGATGCTCTGAGGGATTGGGGGCAGGAGAAGAATGTGACAACAGAGGATGAGATGCTTGGATGGATCACTGACTCGATGGACGTGAGTCTGAGTGAACTCTGGGAGTTGGTCATGGACTGGAAGCCTGGTGTGCTGGATTCATGGGGTCACAAAGTGTCAGACATGACTGAGCGACTGAATTGAACTGCACTGTTTTTCCATGTCCAGTTCTAACTATTGCTACCTGACCTGCATTCAGGTTTCTCAAGAGACAGGTCAGGTGGTCTGGTATTCCCATCTCTTTCAGAATTTTCTACAGTTTATTGTGATCCACACAGTTAAAGGATTTGGCATAGTCAATAAAGCAGAAATAGATATTATTCTGGAACTCTCTTGCTTTTTCCATGATCCAGCAGATGTTGGCAATTTGATCTCTGGTTTCTCTGCCTTTTCTAAAACCAGCTTGATCATCTGGAAGTTCACGGTTCACATATTGCTGAAGCCTGGCTTGGAGAATTTTGAGCATTACTTTACTAGCATGTGAGATGAGTGCAATTGTGCGGTAGTTTGAGCATTCTTTGGCATTGCCTTTCTTTGGGCTGGAATGAAAACTGACCTTTTCCAGTCCTGTGGCCACTGCTGAGTTTTCCAAATTTCCTGGCATATTGAGTGCAGCATTTTCACAGCATCATCTTTCAGGATTTGGAATAGCTCAACTGGAATTCTATCATGTCCACTAGCTTTGTTCATAGTGATGCTTTCTAAGGCCCACTTGACTTCACATTCCAGGATGTCTGGCTCTAGGTCAGTGATCATATCATCGTGATTATCTGGGTCGTGAAGATCTTTTTTGTACAGTTCTTCTGTGTATTCTTGCCATCTCTTCTTAATATCTTCTGCTTCTGTTAGGTCCATACCATTTCTATCCTTTATCGAGCTCATCTTTGCATGAAATGTTCCTTTGGTATCTCTGATTTTCTTGAAGAGATCCCTAGTCTTTCCCATTCTATTGTTTTCCTCTATTTCTTTGCATTGATCACTGAAGAAGGTTTTTTTTATCTCTTCTTGCTATTCTTTGGAACTCTGCATTCAGATGTTTATATCTTTTATCCTTTGCTTTTGCTTCTCTTCTTTTCACAGCTATTTGTAAGGCCTCCCCGGACAGCCATTTTGCTTTTTGCATTTCTTTTCCATGGGGATGGTCTTGATCCCTGTCTCCTGGACAATGTCATGAACCTCGTTCCATAGTTCATTTGATCTATCTATCAGATCTAGTCCCTTAAATCTATTTCTCACTTCCACTCTATAATCATTAGGGATTTTGTTTAGGTCATACCTGAATGGTCTAGTGGTTTTCCCTACTATCTTCAATTTAAGTCTGAATTTGGCAATAAGGATTTCACGGTCTGAGCCACAGTCAGCCCCCAAGCTTGTTTTTGCTGACTGTATAGAGCTTCTCCATCTTTGGCTGCAAAGAATATAATCAATCTGATTTCAGTGTTGACCATCTGGTAATGTCCATGTATAGAGTCTTCTCTGGTGTTGTTGGAAGAGTGTATTTGCTATGACCAGTGCATTTTCTTGGCAAAACTCTATTAGTCTTTGCCCTGCTTCATTTCATATTCCAAAGCCAAATTTGCCTGTTACGCCAGGTGTTTGTTGGCTTCCTACTTTTGTGTTCCACTCCCCTATAATGAAAGGAACATTTTTTGGGGGGTGTTAGTTCTAAAAGGTCTTGTAGGTCTTCATAGAACCGTTCAACTTCAGCTTCTTCAGCATTACTGTTTGGGGCCTAAACTTGGATTACTGTGATATTGAATTGTTTGCCTTGGAAACGAACAGAGATCATTCTGTCATTTTTGAGATTGCATCCAAGTAATGCATTTTGGACTCTTTGTTGACCATGATGGCTACTCCATTTCTTCCAAGGGATTCCTGCCCACAGTAGTAGATATAATGGTCATCTGAGTTAAATTCACCCATTCCAGTCCATTTGAGTTCGCTGATTCCTAGAATGTTGACATTCACTCTTGCCATCTCTTGTTTGACCACTTGCAATTTGCCTTGATTCATGGACCTGGCATTCCAGGCTTCTATGCAATATTTTTTCTTTATAGCATCGGACCTTACTTCTATCACCAGTCGCATCCACAGCTGTATATTCTTTTGCTTTGGCTCCATCCCTTCATTCTTTCTGGAGTTATTTCTCCATTGATCTCCAGTAGCATATTGGGCACCTACTGACCTGGGGAGTTTCTCTTTCAGTACCCTGTCATTTTGCCTTTTCACACTGTTCATGGGGTTCTCAAGACAAGAATACTGAAGTCCTTTGCCATTCCCATCTCCAGTGGACCACATCCTGTCCCAAAGAAGACCAATGCTCAAAAATTTTCAATCTATGATCAATTATGATTTCACAAGCTAGTATGCTATGCCATGCTAAGTCACTTCAGTCGTGTCCGACTGTGTGACCCCATAGACGGCAGCCCACCAGGCTTCCCCGTCCCTGGGATTCTCCAGGCAAGGACACTGGAGTGGGTTGCCATTTCCTTCTCCAATGCATGAAAGTGAAAAGTGAAAGTGAAGTCGCTCAGTTGTGTTGGACTCGTAGCAACCCCATGGACTGCAGCCTACCAGGCTCCTCCGTCCGTGGGATTTTCCAGGCAAGAGTACTGGAGTGGGGGTGGTTCTGCTCAAAAACCTTCAAGATAGTCTTTAGCAGTATGTGAGCTGAGAACTTCCAGATGTTCTAGCTGGGTCTCAAAGAGGCAGAGGAACCAGCTGTCAAGTTGCCAACACTCATTGGATCATGGAGAAAGCAAGGGAGTTCCTGAAAAACATCTGCCTCATTGAATATGCTAAAGCCTTTGAGTTTGTGGATCACAACAAACTGTGGAAAATTTTTAAAGAGCTGGGAGTACTAGAACACTTTACCTGTCTCCTGATAAACCTATATGTGAGTAAAAAAGCAATACTTAGATCTGCACATGCAACAATTGACTGGTTCAAAATTTATAAAGGAGAATCAGAAGGTTATACATTTTCACGCTGCTTATATATCTTGTATGTAGAGTACATCATGTGAAATGCCCAGCTAGATGAATGACAAACTGGAATCAAGATTGCCTGGAGAAATATCAACAGACTCAGATAGCAGCTGATACCACTCTAATGACAGAAAGTGAAGAGGAATTAAACAGACTCTTGATGAGGGTGAAAGAGAAGAGAGAAAAATCTGGATTTAAAGTCAACACTAAAAAGCTAAGATCATGGCATTTTGTGCCATCACTTCATGGCACATAGAAGAGGAACAGTGGAAGCTCTAAGCAATTTTATTTTCTTGGGTACCAAAAATCACTGTGAATATTAACTGCAGCCATGAAATTAAAAGACACTTGCTCCTGGGAAGGAAGCTATGACAAATCTAGACAGGATAGACATCACTTTGCCAAAAAGTCCATATCATCAAAGCTCCAGATTTTCCAGTAGTCAAAGAACTGATGATTTTGAATTACTGTGCCAGAGAAGACACTAAAGAGTTCTTTATATTGCAAGAAGATCAGATTAGTCAATTCTAAGTGAAATCAACACTGAATATTAAATGGAAGGACAGATGCTGAAGATCCAATTCTTTGACCACCTAATGGGAAGAGCTGACTCATTTTAAAAGACCCAGATGCTAGAAATGATTGAAGACAAAAGGAGAAAGGGGTAACAGAGGATAAGATGGCTAGATAGCATCACTGACTAACTGGACATAAATTTGAGTAAACCCTGGGAGATACTGAAGGGCAGATGAGTCTGGCCTGATACAATACATGAGGTCTCAAAGTGTCAGACACAACTTAGTGACTGAAAAATAACAACAAAAGTCAATTTCACCCTCCTTTTTAGCTACATTTTCCCACTGGTAATCACCAGACTTCTCTGTATCTGCAATTATTTTTGTTTTGTTTTGCTTTTATTTGGCTTTCTTTATATTATTCATATAAGTGAAATCGTGTAGTATTTCTCTTTTTATCTTATCTGAATTATTTCATGAACATAATGTCCATAATGAACATCATCTTGTCACTGATGTTGCCAATATTTTATTCTTTTTTATGACTGAATAATATTCCAGTATATATGTGTGTGTGATATGTAATGTGATTTTATGTATATGTCATATATGGGCTTCCCAGGTGGCTCAGTGATAAAGAATCTGCCGGCAAATGCAGGAGATACCAGAGATGTGAGTTCAATCCCTGGGTTAGGAAGATCCCCTGGAGTAGGAAATGTCAATCCACTCCAGTATTCTCACCTGGAAAATTGTATATAGAGAGAAACCTGTTGGGCTACAGTCCGTATGGTCCCAAAGTGTCAGACACAACTGAACACGCACACATGCACATTAACTATAAAGCCTTGGATTACAGGTAATTGATTTACTTGGACACACAGTCCTGGGTAAGGTTGGCAGAAGGACAGGAGAAAATGTACATGCTCAAAATGGTATCAGTTATGCTAACAGCCATGTATTTTTCAAGATTATGTTAGCTACTTGGTGTCTTTTGTGGCTCCATTCATATTGTACAATTTTTGTCCTATTTGTGTGAAAAATGTCATTAGAATTTTGACAGGAGTTGCACTGAATCTGTAGATTGCTTTGGGTAGGATGGAGATTTTAACATTATTAATTCCTACAATCAATGAGAACATAATAAATTTTCCTATTTCTTTATTGTTGTTGTTTAAACACTAAGTTATGTTCATCTCTTTGCAACCCCATGGACTGTAATACACTAGGTTCCCCTGTCTTTCACTATCTTCCAGAGTTTGAAGCTTCTCAGGTGGTACAAGAAAGAACCTTCCTGCCAAATGCAAGAGATAAGACATACAGGTTATATCCCTAAGTTGGGAAGATCACCTGGAGGAGGGCATGGAAATTCTCTCCAGTTTTCTTATCTGGAGAATCCCATGGATAGAGGGAGCCTGATGGGCTACAGGACATAGGGTTGCAAAGAATCAGACATGACTGAAACAACTTTGTATGTATGCATGCATGTCCACTGAGTTGGACGTGCATGCATCTATCTAGCCATCTCATTCTCTGCCATCCACTTCTCCTTTTGCCTTCAATCTTTTCCAGATTAAGTCTTTTCCAGTAAGTAGACTCTTTGCATCAAGTGGCCAAAATATTGGAGCTTCAGTTTCAGCATCAGTCCCTTCAATTGATATTTGGGCTTGATTTCCTTTAGGACTAACAAGTTTGATCTCCTTGCAGTCCAAGGAACTCTCAAGATTCTTCTCCAGCACCACAGTTCAAAAGCATCAATTCTTCTTGGTCTTAGGGTAATTAGCTTTTTACCATTGGGTGTGAATTAAAATTAAAAGATGCTTGCTCATTGGAGAAAAAGCTATGACCAACATAAACAGCATATTAAAAAGCAGAGATGTTATTTTGCTGACAAAGCTCCATCTAGTCAAAAATAGGATTTTTCCAGTAGTCATATATGGGTGTGAGAGTTGGACTATAAAGAAAGTTGAATGCGAAAGAATGGATGCTTTTGAACTGTGGTTTTGGAGAAGACTCTTGAGAGTCCCTTGGACTGCAAGGAGATCCAACCAGTCAATCCTAATGAAAATTAGTCCTGAATATTCATTGGAAGGACTGATGCTGAAACTCCAATACTTTGGCCACCTGATTTGAATAACTGACTCACTGGAAAAGACACTGGTGCTGCCAAAGATTGAAGGCAGGGGGAGAAGGACAGAAAAAAATGAGATGGTTGGATGGCATTACCGACTCGGTGAACATGAATTGAGCAAGCTCGGAAGTTAGTGATGGACAGGGAAGCCTGACGTGCTGCAGTCCGTGGGATCGCAAAGAGCCCTACAGGACTGAATGATTGAACTGAACTGAATTTGGGAATAAACTTAGCTGTGCATTTCTCATAAATGAACTTTATTATGTTGAGCTATATTCCTTCTATACCTTTTTTTTTTAATTGAGAGTTTTTATCATAAATAGATGTTGAGTGTTGTCAAACACTTTATCTGTATCTGTTGAGGTGATCATATGATTTTTGTTCTTTATTTTGTTAATGTAGTGTAGCATGTTGATTGATTTGCAAATGTTGAACCATCCTTGAATCCCTGGAATAAATCTCACTTGGTCAGGATATAAAATTACTTATTGTCATGTTAAATTCGCCAATATTTTGTTGAGCATATTTTAAATTATGTTCATCAGGTGTACTGGCCTGTATTTTTCTTTTTTGTTTGTTTTGCTAGTCTGGTTTTGGTAAGGGGGTGACATCTTTGTAAAATGACTTGGTAGGAGTGCCTCCTCTTTAGTTCTTTGGAAGACTTTGAGAAAAATAAGTATTAAATCTTCTTTAAATTTTGGTAGAATTTACCAGTGAAGATACCTGATCATGGGATTTTGTTTTGTGGCAGGTTTTTTTTTTAATTACTATTTAAGTATGCTTATTAGAATCCATCTGTTAATTCAAGAGATTCAGGTCTATACCTGGGTCAGGAAGATCTCCTAGAAAAGGAAATGGCAACCCACTTCAGTATTCTTGCCTGGGAAATCCCATCGACAGGAGAGCGTGGTGGGACGCAGTCCATGGAATCACAAAAGAGTTGGGAAAAACTTATTTACTAAATAACAACAACATCCTTAATAGTAGTCATGTATTCAGATTTTCTATATTTTCTATATTTAATGATTCAGTGTTAGAAAGTTTTATGATTCTCAGAATTTAGCCACTTGTCCTATTTGTTGGCAGATACTGTTCATAGTGTTCTCCTATAATCTTTTGCATTTCAGTGTTATTCACTGTAACTTTTCTTTCATTTCTGAGTGTATTTATTTGGTCCTCTTTTTCTTAGTAAGTCTAGGTAAAATTTTGTCAGTCTTGTTTATTTGACAAAAGAACCAGCTCTTAGTTTAACTGATCTTGTTATTACCATTTCATTCTCTATTTCACTTATTTCTTATCTGATCTTTATTATTACTTTTCTTTAACTAATTTTGGGATTTGTTTTTTCTTTTCATTAATTATTTTGTGTATAAAGTTAGCATGTTTATTTGAGGTTTTTCTTGTTTTTGCAAGTAGGTTTATATCCCTATGAACTTCCCTTTAGGACTGTTTCTGCTATACTCTATAGATTTTCATATGTTTTCAGGTAACATGCATTTATAGCTTGATTTATTTGTTGATCCAACAGCTAATCAATAGTATGTTTCACGTAAGGCCGTTATTTCCTTTTTGAGTTTCTGTTTGCTCTACTCCTTCATACAACTGAGAGGTTAAGTTTCTCTACTTTCACTGTGTTGCTGTCAATTTCTCCTTTAAATTTGTTTAAAACTAAACAATATATTTGATATTTTACATTGGGTGAATATATATTAATAACTATTGTATCTTACTGATGAATAGTCCCCTTTTTATCAATATATAATATTTATTACTTTATCTTATTACCTTTTTTGGTTTGAAGTCTACTTTGTGTGCCATGATTATGACTACATCATCCCATTGTTTCACTTTGAGCCTATATTTTCTCTAGAGCTGAAGTAAGTCTCCAAGAGACAGCATATATCTTGGTCTTGTTTTTCCATCTATCCAGCTGTTTTTTGATTGGTGAATACAATTCATTTACATTTTGTGTGATAATTTCATACATTAGGACTTATAATGTCATTTTATCTTTTGAGTTTTGAATTTTCTATGTCTCTATATTTTCTTTTTCTTTTATTTTTGTATGCTCTCATAGTCTGATGGTTCCTTAAGATATTTTCTTTAACCAGTTTTATACCCTTCTTTCTTCTTCTTCTTCTTCTTTTTTTGATTGTATGTCTGTGCTATAGACTTTTGTTTTGTGGTTACTATAAAGCTTTTAAGGAAATGGCAATCCACTCCAGTACTATTGCCTGGAAAATCCCATGGACAGAGGAGCTTGATAGGCTACAGTCCATGGGGTCGCAAAGAGTCGGACACGACTGAGCGACTTCACTTCACTTCATAAAGCTTTTATAAACTACCTCATCAGATCAGATCAGATCAGATCAGTCGCTCAGTCGTGTCCAACTCTTTGTGACCCCATGAACTGCAGCATGCCAGGCCTCCCTGTCCATCACCAACTCCCGGAGGTCACTCAGACTCACATCCATCGAGTCAGTGATGCCATCCAGCCATCTCATCCTCTGTCGTCCCCTTCTCCTCCTGCCCCCAATCCTTCCCAACATCAGAGTCTTCTCCAATGAGTCCACTCTTCGCATGAGGAGGCCAAAATACTGGAGTTTCAGCTTTAGCATCATTCCTTCCAAAGAAATCCCAGGGCTGATCTCCTTCAGAATGGACTGGTTGGATCTCCTTGCAGTCCAAGGGATGCTCAAGAGTCTTCTCCAACACCACAGTTCAAACTATCTCATAGATAAAATAGATTTTTTTTTCTGCTGACAATATCTTAACTTCATTTGTCTATTCAGGGTTTTTCCTTTTTCTCTTTCCTTTTATTTTTTTTTTTTTTTTTTTTCTATCACAAATCATCCCGTTTTATATTGTGTTTGTTACCACTTCAGAGCTGCTAATGCTAAGTCACTTCAGTCGTGTCCGACTCTGTGTGACCCCAGAGATGGCAGCCCACCAGCCTCCCCCATACCTGGGATACTCCAGGCAAGAACACTGGAGTGGGTTGCCATTTCCATCTCCAATGCATGAAAGTGAAGTCATTCAGTCATGTCCAGCTCTTAGTGACTCCATGGACTGCAGCCTACCAGGTTTCTCTACCCATGGGATTTTCCAGGCAAGAGTACTGGAGTGGGGTGCCATTGCAGCTTTAGCTATTTCAGTATTCTTTTATGTTAAACTTTATGGTGTTTCATTAATTATGCTTGTTAAATGTTTAACAACTTCTTCCGATATAGTTTCATTTTTTTACTCTGCCTATTTACTACCTTTCTCAACATTTTGCCTTTTTATTTCTTTTGGAAGAGCTTCTTTCAACATTTCTTGTAATGCAGGTTGACTCTTGGTGAACTCCTTTACCTTTTTTGTCTGGAACAGGTTTTATTTCCCCTTCATACTTGAAAAATAATTTTGCTTGGTTGAGTATTCTTAGCTGACAGTACTTGGTGAAAGTGGCTTAGTCGTGTCCAACTTTTTGAGACCCATGGATATGGATCTCTCTATAATCCTGATGTGTTGGTCAGAGAAAATTTTGTTGTATTATGGATGTTTTACTAGTTGTAAATTGAATTGAAGGGAAGTGGAAGTGAAAATGAAAGTCACTCAGTTGTGTCAGACTCTTTGCAACCCCCTGGGCTATACAGTCCATGGAATTATCCAGGCTAGAATACCGGAGTGGGCAGCCTGTCCCTTCTCCAAGGGATCTTTCCAACTCAGGGATTGAACCCAGGTCTCCAGCATTGCAGGCGGATTCTTTACCAGCTGAGTCACAAGGGAAGCCTTTGTGTAAATTGAAGAAGGGAGACAAAGAGATCATCTCATCCCTACATGATGCTGATGCCATCCCAACATGACTCTTAAATATGAGTAACATTAGATTAAACTTTTTGAATAATATAGGAAACACAACTTAAAACTCTAATATAAAAATTCCCACATTAGGCAATATTCAGAAAATTATACATATTTTATTTGCATATGTGTTTATACTATGTAGATATATAGATGACAAAAAGAATATCAACTGAGATGGAGAGATAAATAGTATACACTTGTACAATCTGTATCAAGAGAAATTTGATAGAAATAATAGTGCTAGTTGTTTATACCACTAACAAATCAATAAGTAAAATGACACATGTACAAATATCTTCATATTTTTGAGCATCATTCATATTAGCTTAAAATTGACAATTCACAGCTCCATCTATAAAGCACCATTAAATCAGTTTGCCATACTCAACACCCATATGATTTCACTTTTCTATTATTCTCTTGTGATTTTCTTTCTTCCTGCTCTGATGATCCTTTCAACATTATTATCAGAACTTATCACAGAGTAAGTAAAAATGATGTAATGGATAAAATATTAAGCTACTGATGGACAGTAACACTATATGAATGTTAAGGACCTTTTCAGCCTTGAAGTATAATTATTATTGGGGGTAAAATGAATTTTACTGTCAATGCATCAAATATATAAGGGGGCTGCAATTTCAAGCATAGTTTTAACTAACTAAAATATAAAAACAGATTAAGAAATATTGGAAGAAAATAGTATTATTATAGGATGTGTAACTTTTCAAGGCATTATTTAAGGCTTGTACATGTTAGAGGACATTTAGGTATCTAAGATGTTGCTAAGAATGATTTCAAATTTTGATGGCTTTTTTTAGGAGGGTGAAATTAATCCATTTTTATGTACTGATGCAGTTTCACACACCTATATCAGCATGTATTCCTAGACTTGCTATGATAATATACCAGAGAATTGGAAGTCTTTTAGAATTCACAATCCTTTGGCATCATAAATCATCATGATTCACACTAGAATCAGAGGAACAATGATTAGAGTTTGGCTGAAGTTCAGCTCCAGTTATTTATATAGTAAACACAGTATAATCAAGCTCTTGAAAATCAAAGACAGTGAATTTTTAAGTCAATAAGAGAAAAAAAAAGACTCATTATATTTTGGGAATACTAATAAATTCATAAATAGATTTCTGAACAGGCAACTTGCACGCCAGTAGAGAGTAGAATAATATTTTCAAAGTATGTGAAGGAGGAAAAAAAAAGCTGTCAACCAAGTAAACTTTCCACAGCAAACTTTTCCTTCCTAAATGAAGAAGAGATAAAGATTTTATCAAAGAAACAGAAGCTGAGAGATTTTATTACTAGGAGATGATACAGGAAATTTTTGAAGCTGAACAATGTGAAAACATAGGAAAATATACAATTCACTGGTCAAGGTAAATGTACAGTCAAATTCAAAATGTTCTAATACTGGAATGATAGTATATAAATCACTTTTAACTCTAGCATATAGGTAAAAAAAAATGTTAAGAGTAACTATAGCTGCAGTATTGTGTTATGGATACATAGCACAAAAAGATGTAATTTTGTATATTAACAACATATATTGTGGAGAGACGTCTAAGTATGTAGAAAGTTTGTAAGCAAGTTAAGCTGTTTCAACTTTAAAAACTCTTGAGAATCCCTTGAATATCAAAGAGAGCAAACCAGTCAATCCTAAGGGAAATCAGTCCTGAATATTCATTGAAAAAACTGATGCTGAAGTTGAAGCTCCAACACTATGGCCACCTGATGCAAAGAACTGACTCATTGGAAAAGAGCTTGATGCTGGGAAAGATTGAAGGCAGGAGGAAAAGGATACAACAGTGAATGTGATGGTTGGATGGCATCACTGACTCAATGGACATGTGTAAGCAAGCTCCAGGAGTTGATGGTGAACAACAAAATCTGGCATTCTGCAGTCCATGGGGTCACAAAGAGTTGGACATGAATGAGTGATCAAACTGAACTTATCATACCTCAACTCACAAAGATATACACAAGAGAGAAAAAAAAAAGAGAAAAGAAACTATTAAAAAACTCACAAAGTAATGGACAAAGTGATGATAGTAAGTCCTTAGCTATCAATAATTATTCTATTTTTTAATTTAATTTTATTTAACTTTACAATATTGTATTGGTTTTTACATATATCAAAATGAATCTACCACAGGTATACATGTGTTCCCCATACAGATGAATGGATAAGAAAGCTGTGGTACATATACACAATGGAGTATTACACAGCCATTAAAAATAATACATTTAAATCAGTTCTAATGATGTGGATGAAACTGGAGCCTATTATATAGAGTGAAGTAAGCCAGAAAGAAAAACCTCAATTATTCTAAATATAAATCGTTTTCATTCTTCAACTAAAATAAAATTAGTGCTTGAATGAATTAAAAATATCCAATTTTATGCTGTCTACAAGGAACTCATTTATGTTTTAAGGATGCACATAAACTGAAAGTAGAGAGATTGAAACTGACATTCCATGTTAATAGAAAAAGATTAGGGATAACTTTGCTGTACAGTAGAAATTATCACAATTTGTAAGTCAGCTATACTGCAATAAAATTTTTAAATGGGTCCTTAGCCTTATAGGACTGGAAAGAGGAAGAAGAACCGAAGAGTTCTCTCTTCTTATGCATGCAAAAAGAATAGGCCATCTGAGGACACCAAGAATTCTACAATCCAGGAAGATAATGTTACTAGAAACACTGTTGGACCTTGATCTTAGACTCTTAGCATCCATGGCTATGAGAAGATAGGTTTCTCTTTTTTAAGTCATTCTAGCTATGAATTTTTCCTTATGGCAGCCCTGGTAGACTAACCTTTCTGATGGAAGAGTACTGATTTGAGAATAACCATATTCTCATTTTTCTTATTTATATTTGTCAAGTAAAATTAACTTCATTGTCATAAAGAGGCAGTTTCCTGATAGCTCAGCTGGTAAAGAATCTACTTGCAATGCAGGAGAAATGGGTTTGATCCCTGGTTTGGGAAGATCCCTTGGAGAAGGGAAAGGCTACCCACTCCAGTATTCTCACATGGAGAATTCCATGAACTGTATAGTCCATGGAGTTGCAAAGAGTCAGACACAACTGAGCAACTTTAACTCATTCACTTACTCATGACATATATGTGAGACAGAGTGGAGTTCATATTCTCTCTTTATTGTAAGTGTGATTTTATAGAACCACAGAACTGTTTTCAATCACAGATGTTATATTTGTTCTGTTAAGCTATAATTATGATTTGAATGTAATTACACACGCACACACACAATTAGCAGCAAAAATAAAAGAGATCTAACTTTGACTAACTTTCCTCAAATATTAAAAACTAAAAAACAAACACTCCATGCTAAAAATTAATGGGATGTTTCTGATACTAAGGACCCCTGGTTTGTAGGGACACTAGACAAACTATCAACACACTTTTAACTTTGTGAGCAGATACAGATCATTGTAATGAAGATGCTATTTGACTTAGGGTAGTCTGAGCTTAATATTTCTTATCAGAAGACAGTGTCATGACTAGTCTTATGGAATCAACTTCTTTTTATCTCCTAGGGAAATAATCCATATATAAAATTAACAGGGATACTTGTACACTGAGGTGTACAAAATAAAGAAAACAGTTTATGCTCATGTGAACAACTTCTTTTTATGTTGCTTCCTTGTTGTTTGGTGTCTAAGAATCCTCAAGAGGTTCCTGTGAAGCAGATATGTTCACCCTGGGTGAACTCTACTTTCATTTTTTCTCTAGCTACCCAGTGAGGAAAACAGAATTAACTAGAGCTATCTCACTACTCACAGTTACTAGTATTGAATCCTGCACCCCCCAGAGAATTTCACTATTATCCTTTCCATCAAAGCATTTAGGCACAGATTTATTGATGGCCAGTGATATGCCAGCACCTGCAATATGACCATCAAGATAGTCCAGCACCATTAGAGGCATCATGGCACTGACTTCTCAGAACTCTGTATTTGGAAATGTGACTCATTAACTCCTCCCATTGTACCCTATGTCACATATGTTGCAAATTCTCCCCCTGCTGTGTTCTTTTGAGAAGCAAAAACTATGATAGAATTATATTTCCAATAAATTAAATGGGTAATATGCCTTGTTATAGCTGAAATGTGCCCCCCCACCACTAATGCCTGTGTTGAAGCCCTAACATCTGATGTGATTATATTTGGATATGGGGCCTTTGGGTGGCAGTTAGATTTAAATGAGATGATGACAGTGCAGTCCTCATAATGGGAGTAATGCCATTTTAAGAAGAAGAGACCAGACATCTTGCACTGTCTCAGTCTCTCTCACAGTAATGTGATATGCTGGCCATCTGTAAATTAGGAAGAGAGATCTCATCATGAACTGAATCTGCTGGCACATTGACCTTAATCTTCCAGTTTCTATAATGATGACAAATGTTTGTTTTTTTTTAAGCCACAATCTATGTTACTTTGGTATAGAAACCTAAACGGATTAACACAATAGTTGGTTTTGATAAGTTGGGTGCTGCTTTAAAAAAAAAAAAAAAAAAACCTAAAAATGTGAAAACAGTTTTGCAACTGGCTTATGGGTAGAGGCTAAAGGAGGTTTGATCTGCATGTTAGAAAAATGCTGAGATTTCTATATATGGACTGTCAGAAGAAATACGGATGTGAAAGGTGGTTCTGGGGAGCTCAGAAGAGCTGTGGAGAGAACTTCCATCTTCTTAGAAGAAGCTAAAATCATGTACAGAATCTTGGCAGAAATATGGATATTGAAGGCTATTTTGATGACGCCTCAGTTGGAAGTAGTGACTATGAGCTGTGGGGTAAGGTTGCCACCCCAGTGTACCTTCAGGGAAGAGCATCAAACTAAATAGGATTATTCTCAAGGTTTAAGTTCTAATGGAATAGACCATGCCAGGTTTTTGACTTACTTGGTCACATCACTCTTTCTTTCCCACTTCTCCCTTTATGAATAAGAATGTCTATCTTACACTTGCCCACCATTTTATTTTTTAGGTGGATAGCCTTTCTGGTTTCACAGAGTCACAGCTAAAGACAAACTTTAGCTCAGGAGGAATCATGCCCTGTGTCTCATGCAAATCTGATTTAGATGATATTTAGATATTCCTTTTGACTTTGGACATTAGAGTTGATGCTGAATGAGTTAAAAATTCCTGAGACTGTGGGATTGAAAGTATATGTTTTGCGTGTGATAAAGAGAGGCGTTTTGAAAGGCCAAGGACAGAGTGCAATGGACTGAATATTTGTGTCTTTCAAACTTCATATGTTGAAGCCCTAATCCAAAATGTGATGATACTTGAAAATGATGATTAGGAAAGTTAATTATGTTTAGACCAGATCATGAGAGTGAGATCCTCAGGATGGGATTAGTGTCCTAGTGAAAAGAGGAAGCTCTTTTGTGCTCCACACACTCATACCAAGGAAGGTCTGTGGATGCACACAGAGACAAGGGAAGCTTCTGTAATAAAGGAAGAGGAGCCTCACTAGACACATAATCTGGTGGCACCTTGATCTTGGACTTTCAGCCTCCACAAACTATCTGGAGTCTATGAAATAAATAGAAACAGATGGAAATAAATGTCTGTTGGTCTATGGTGTTCTGTTATAGCAGCCCTAGCTAAATAAGATAGCCTATGAGAGAAAATGGGACAGAGTTAGGCAAGGCTGAGAGACTCTGGATAAAAGACTAAATCCTACAAAGTAGAGAAGGAATACAAAGAAGATTGAGTAGAAAGAGTCCTAGGTGGCAGTGAAGTTCCATGAGAGTTTTGCAAGACTGATGGCAAAGTCACTCTTCAGAGTGGTACCAGGGCTCACAGGAATGTACTTGAGTTAGCTTTATGGAGCCAGAGCACAGCAGTTGTGGTCATCATTCAACTTGCCTTTTCCATAGTAGTAATTATGAATGATATACTTTTATAGATACATAAAGTGCATTGAGTTTGAATCAGAAGGCTCAGGGTTCAAGTCTGAGGTTTCGTATTTTCTTCTGGGAAAGCCTAGAACAAACAGGCTTTTGAAACTCTGTTTCTCAGCTGAAAATGGTCTAAAAGGAAATACCTCTTTTGAGGCATGGTTGTAAAGATATAGACACACACAAATAATGTAAAATGCAAAAACATTCCCTGGCACACTGTGTAGATACAATAAATGTTAACTATGTAATGTAACTATTAGGATTACTCAGTTCAGTTCAGTTCAGTCGCTCAGTCATGTCTGACTCTTTGTGACCCCATGGACTGCAGCATGCCAGGCTTCCCTGTCCATCACTAGCTCCCAGAGCATGCTCACACTCATGTCCATTGAGTTAGTGATGCCATCCAACCACTTCATCCTCTGTCATCCCCTTCTCCTCCTGCCTTCAATCTTTCCCAGCATCAGGGTCTCTTAAAATGAGTCAGGTCTGTGCAGTAGGTGACCAAACTATTAGAGTTTCAGCTTCAATATCAGAGCTTACAATGAACATTCAGGACTGATTTCCTTTAGGATAGACTGGTTGGATTAGAGTCTTTTCCAATACCACAGTCCAAAAACATCAATTCTTCAGCACTCAGCTTTCTTTATAGTCCAAATTTCACATCCATACATGACTACTGGAAAAACCATAGCCTTGACTAGGCAGATCTCTGTTGGCAAAGTAATGTCTCCGATTTTTAATATGCTGTCTATGTTGGTCATAACTTTTCTTCCAAGGAGTAAGGATGCTATTAATGTTCCAGATCAGATCAGATCAGTCACTCAGTCATGCCCGACTCTTTGCGACCCCATGAATCGCAGCACGCCAGGCCTCCCTGTCCATCACCAACTCCCGGAGGTCACTCAGACTCATATCCATTGAGTCAGTGATGCCATCCAGCCATCTCATCCTCTGTCGTCCCCTTCTCCTCCTGCCCCCAATCCCTCCCAGCATCAGAGTCTTCTCCAATGAGTCAACTCTTCGCATGAGGTGGCCAGAATAATGGAGTTTCAGCTTTAGCATCATTCCTTCCAAAGAAATCACAGGGCTGATCTTCAGAATGGACTGGTTGGATCTCCTTGCAGTCCAAGGGACTCTCAAGAGTCTTCTCCAACACCACAGTTCAAAAGCAGCAATTCTTCGGCGCTCAGCCTTCTTCACAGTCCAGCTCTCACATCCATACATGACCACAGGAAAGACCATAGCCTTGACTAGGCGAACCTCTGTTGGCAAAGTAATGTCTCTGCTTTTCAATATGCTATCTAGGTTGGTCATAACTTTCCTTCCAAGGAGTAAGCGTCTTTTAATTTCATGGCTGCAGTCACCATCTGCAGTGATTTTGGAGCCCAGAAAAATAGTCTGACACTCTTTCCACTGTTTCTCCATCTATTTCCCATGTAGTGATGGGACTGGATGCCATGATCTTTGTTTTCTGAATGTTGAGCTTTAAGCCAACCTTTTCACTCTCCACTTTCACTTTCATCAAGAGGCTTTTGAGTTCCTCTTCACTTTCTGCCATAAGAGTGGTGTCACCTGCATATCTGAGGTTATTGATATTTCTCCCAGCAATCTTGATTCCAACTTGTGTTTCTTCCAGAGTCACATGCAAATAAATGGAATGCCATTCAAATGCAAATTATTGCAGACCTACTGGTTTCCCCTCATCCAGTTCCAAGTATCAGATCAATGTTTTTCAGTCTTTGTATATTTTTTAAATTGGAATATAATTGCTTTGCAACATTGTGTTAGTTTCTACTGTAAAGATATAGGTCACTTTTTAACAGAAAGCATTTTTATCTTCTCCTCACACACACAGACACAGTAAATTGCTTTGATACCAGCCTATAATAAGCTTTGAATTGTGTATAATGTTCATGATCAATGATAAATTTATTGGACCCATGAATTAAGATAGACAACGTTGAGACACATTAATTAAAAAAGGAACACTTGAATGTAATAGGGGATCATAATTTACTCATATTTTACCAAAACAGTGCAAGCTAAGTAATAGATGCTTTGAAGCAGATATAGTTTGTGAATTAAAGAAGCACTAGAGCATAAAAAATAAGCTGTACATTGTGGCATAGTTTATGAGGTACTGTCAGTTGTGGTGGAGTTCTCAGTGAAGACCCACTTGTGTCTTGGGATATCAAAATAAGGCTTGCTAAAATCTAAAAAGTTAAAAAAAAAAAAAAAACCCAAAAGTTTTTTATTTCTCCCAACTACACTTGCAGTTGTGCAAAAAAAAAAAAAAAAAAAAAATTGAAGTGAGGAATTTGATTCCTCCATCAGTTACTAATTCCTATCTAACTCAAGACTAAAGGAAGGCTTTCCAAAACACCCTCAAAAAGAGGCTATCAGTTATTGCTGATTGAGATTCAAAACTCTTACTATGTGTACTACTATGTGCCATGTGGTCCTTTTGGATGAGAACTAAACCAAACCAACTAAACGGAGGCAAATAATGTCCCTACCTTCCAGTGTAAACTCTTATTGATAATAACAGATTCTGAGGAAGTATTGTATCCTTGTAAACTTGGAACCCTTCTAGACAAAACTATAGGTTGTAACACTGTTCTATTTGGAGAAGCATCTTTTCTGTAAGATGCAACTATAAACTGGTTCCTTCAAAATCATGGAAATGTTTACTTATATTTGCTTACATATAATTATGTGATTTAAAAATCTCAAGAGAGGGTATTGGGTTTTTCGAACTCTTAAGTATCTTCTGCTAATATACGATGATAGAAGACTTGTGAAGAACAAGATTTAGAACAAAAATCCAATGACATTGAAATGATTGTTGATGTGTTACCAGACTAGAAAGAGGACAGGTCAAGTGACAGCTACCCACAGGGCACAACTCTAAGGTTTCAACATCTCTGAAGTAAATGAGCTGATAATTCCAGATATTCTTTTTCCACATGCATTTCTATATGCAACTAAGGAAAAATAGATTGCTTCTACTGAGATGGAATATACTGTCATTAGTTATTGTTTTAAAATTAAAAGAACACACATATATAGCTTTCTCATTGCCACCAATGGAATGCAGTTATTACTGTTTATAATTTTTGCCATTAAGATATATTGGATGGTGGTTGTCTGGGCTCTATAGTAGCAAACATTCAGGTGAAGTTTTAAAAACACTAATTCAAAGCCTGATGCTTTTAATAGAGGACAAGCTGTGTGCTTTACTATTTGAATTATTAAAATATTAAATGATTTCAGAATCTTTCAAATATGTTCTGTGATTTTGAAGATGGTAGACAATTGACAAATTCTTTAAATTCCTTATGTTGAAAATACACAATTTTTATTAACAAAAGAGTTTTTCTTTGGTTTTACTACATGGATATTAAACTAATACTTGAAAAAATAACCTAAAAGATTGTTAAGAGATTAGATAGTCTACAGCTCTTAAGAAACTTTTATTGATCCTTGATGTCACAAGAATATTTCTTGGTATAGGTGATGGCATATTCATTTCCAGCTTCAACTTCAAACACAAATTACACTGCATAAAGGTGCAAGATAACCTTTGTGTCATTGTAGTATCAGAACACTGATTAATGTGGAGCAAAGGCATGAGAGAGAGGACAAGTTAAAAGTTAAAACTGAGATATTGAGATTAAGGAAAATAAAACATTCTATTTTCATTATTTTAAATAGCAAGTGGTCTAGAGACAACATTTTGCAAAATATGTTGGAAATAAACACATCCAAACTAATTATTAAAAGACGTATTTTAGAAAGTGCTTTAAAACTCTTGCATGCTGTCTCGGATTGGTAATAGAGGCCTTGAAGCAGGAAGCAGTGTATGAAAGGCAAGAGGAACGTGGAGCTGGAAGTCATGATTCAGTTTGATGAGATGGGGGCCACTCCCTGATGTCATGGTGAGGTTCATGTTGTGACCCTCATTGTGGACAAGCTATAAATTTATATAAGTGTTGTTGATGTTCCCCCTAGTATTTTGTGTATATACACATAGTTGCACTTATCCACTTTCACTTTTCTCTTTCATGCATTGGAGAAGGAAATGGCAACCCACTCCAGTGTTCTTGCCTGGAGAATCCCAGGGACGGGGGAGCCTGGTGGGCTGCCGTCTAGGGGGTTGCACAGAGTTGGACATGACTGAAGTGACTTAGCAGCAGCAGCAGCACTTATCCTAAACTGTATATGTGAGATGTGCGTGGTAATTCTCAACAAAAAATTGCCTTTGCTAAAACAAGTACTAAGTAATCTTTAGTTTTATATAATTGTGTTAGTTTTCTAAGACTATCATCACAAAGTACAAAGACAGCAAAGTTTACAGAAGAACATAATTTTATTTCTTCTATTTCTTCAGGCAGAAATGTTAGATCAAGATGTCAGTAAGGTTGATGTCCTCTGAGACCTTCTCTCCTTGGGGTGTAGATTGCTGCCTTCTCCTTGTGTCTGTGTCTTAATCTCTTTTTGTTAAAAGTATATCTTGTTAATTGGATTAGAGCCCAAAAGAGTCTAATTTGAGCAACATTTTAGAGACCCTATTTTCAAATACAATCGTATTCTAAGATAATGGGTGTGATAGGGCTTCAACACATTAATTTAAGGAGAGAGTAACATTCAACCCATAGCAATAGTAGATCTCTGTGTAACACATGCAGGTAGATTACACACACACATATTGTCTATATATAATTTATTTTATACTCTCTTTTATAATCCACCAGTATCTATCTCTATTGATAACTTTGTCTATATTGTTCAGTCACTCAGTAATGTGCAATTTTTTTTTTTTTTTTTTTGTGACCCACCAACCGCAGCATGCCAGGCTTCCCTGTCCTTCATCATCTCCCAGAGCTTGCTCAAACTCATGATGTCATCCAAGCATCTCATCCTCTGTCATCCCCTTCTCCCCCTGCTTTCAATCTTTCCCAGCACCAGCATCTTTTCCAGTGAGTCAGCTATTCTCATCAGGTGGCCAAAGTATTGGAGTTTCAGTTTCAGTACCAGTCCTTCCAATGAATATTCAGGATTGATTTCCTTTAAGATTCACTGGTTTGATATCCTTGCTGTCCAAGGGACTCTCAAGAGTCTTCTCCAACACCACCTTTCAAAGGTATCCAGTTCTTCAGTCTTCTTTATGGTTCAACTCTCACATCCACACGTGACTACTTTGACTAAATGGACCTTTGTTTACAAAGTAATGTCTCTGCTTTTTAATATGCTGTCTAGTTTTGCCATAGCTTTTCTTCCAAGGTGCAAGTGTCTTTTGCTTTCTCTGTCTATATGATGTATATACTTTCATCTTGAAAAATTCAAGACACTTCTATGTATTTTTTGAAGTTTAGAAAGAAGTAATATCATAGGAATATATTTCTGAAATGTGGCAGACAAAATTTAAGTTTTGTCAAGAAATTAGATAAAATTTCTCTTCAAGTAAGATTGAGACATTATGATATATGTGTCATTAGATTGGTACATTCTCAGATAAACTTTAACACAATACATATTAAACTGTAAGTGAATTATACAAATTATATTTTTGAATTGTGCCCTTCATCTACTCTTATCAGTGATTCAGCTGAGGGCATTGATGACATTCTTTCCTTAAGGAGCCTAAAAAGAATGATGTGTTAGTATCCAAAGTGGTTTTGATAGGTAGAAACAATTTTAAATATTTTCTGATCAGACCATAACACATATAATATTTTAAGTTTTTAGCTGCTAATATATTAGAAATAATTAAAAGCAATATATAAACACTTACAAATACTGTTAGAAAAGCAATAGGTTTTCCTGAAAGAGAAGAAAATTTGTGATTATTTACCCTGGTAATATGATGGTACAAGAGCTACTGATATTTAATTAGTTTTATTTTCAAATAAAAGGCTAAAAATAGTATGCTGGGTAAAAAAAATGAAATTGATGTATATGTTAATTCAATAACAACATTTTACATACTAAGTGTTTGTAATGAAATATAACTATGACTGGAAGTGTTCTAGAAGCAGATATTTACAATATTGTAAAAGAAATTCAGACACTGATTGATAACATTACATTTAAGTTCCCATCTAAACATAAAATTTTAAATTATGATATAAATCAGGGGGGAGTTTGGATTTATATTTAATATTTACCTTCTCTGTACTTAATGCATTAAACTCAGGTTAAAACCCTGGATTCGCAGAATGATAATCAACACTCAGCCATTTCTATATATAGTTAAAGTTTGAAATAATAAATATACTGTATTTGTATAATTATCATATATTTTTAAAAAGTTAAGTATTTTATTTATTAACTTTTAAATAATGTTAGATTTGGAGAAGAAATACAAATACAGGACACAGAGTTCCATGTAACTTTTACCCAGCTTCTCTTAGTGTTAACTTTTTACATAGCCGTGTCAAAACTATTGCATTCTTTATAGACAAAGAAATTAGCCTTGGTACAACACTCTCATCAAAATCACAGAAGTTTTGGATTTTATCAGTTTTCCCATAATAACAGTTTTTTTTTTTTTTTTTTTAATACTAGAATCTATCAGGATAACACACTGAATTCAGTCATCAAGTTTCTTTAATCTCCTTCAGTCTGTGAAAGTTTCTCCGTCTTTATTTTTATGACCTTGAGAATGTTGAAGAGGCATGTTATAGAGTGGTTTTCAATTTGAGTCTCATTGGAATTTTACTATGGCTGCATTGGAGTTATGGATGTTGGAAAGAAAGCCACAAGTGATGTGTCCTTATCACTTTTGGTGGAATGCATGATATTACCATAACGTGACATGACATAACATGAAGTTACTTTGCTCTGTTAGAGTGTTGTCTGCTAGTTGTCCCCATCATAAAGTTACTCTTATTCACTTTAAATTCTGCAACTTGGAAGACAATCATGAAGTCAAATTCACACTTATGGGGAGAGAAATTAAGTCCCAGCTCATGGAAGGGAAATAACTTTTCCATATGTTATTTTGAATTTTTCAGTAAGAAAGATTTGTGCTTTTCCTTATTTATTTGTTTACTCAATCATATATTTTGAATTCATTGTATTAGACTGAATTAATTGTATTAGAATCCAAACAATAAAGTTAATATGTATATACATCTTATATAATAAAATAAATATCCACATGTATATAATGCTATAAATAAATGATTGAGTAAATGTGAGGAAAAGCATGAAACTTTCTCACTGAAAAATTCCAAATAATATATGGAAAAGTTGTTCCCCCTCTATGAGCCAGAACTTAATCCCTCTCCCCTTACAGGTGAGTTTGACTTAGGGATTGTCTTCTAATATTTATTTGTTTATTTGCTCAAATTATTTCAGTTTTGACCATTGAGTATCTTCTTCAGATGTGTGCCTATCTCCATGCTTCTTCTTTTTTTTTTTGGTGATGGGTCAAAACATTCCTTTATTTTCTGTCATATAAGATACCCCGGGCTCATTTTGCATTTACCTTGTCTTCACCATTTCTCCAAAATTCCTTATATCATTTGTTGGAGGGTGGGATTTAAAAACCAAGATCTGAGCACTGTGTGCTCATTGTGACTAGGAACCATGGCTATTGAGGACTCACTGCTTCCAGGTCCTCTAAACGGACAGAATTAAGACACATCTGTATTTATCTGTATCCATGCATGCACTTCCTTGGAAGGAAAGTTATGACCAACCTAGATAGCATATTCAAAAGCAGAGACATTACTTTGCCAACAAAGATCCATCTAGTCAAGGCTATGGTTTTTCCTGTGGTCATGTATGGATGTGAGAGTTGGATTGTGAGGAAGGCTGAGCGCCGAAGAATTGATGCCTTTGAACTGTGGTGTTGGAGAAGACTCTTGAGCGTCCCTTGGACTGCAAGGAGATCCAACTAGTCCATTCTGAAGGAGATCAGCCCTGGGATTTCCTTGGAAGGAATGATACTAAAACTGAAACTTCAGTATTTTGGCCACCTCATGCAAAGGGTTGACTCATTGGAGAAGACTCTGATGCTGGGAGGGATTGGGGGCAGGAGAAGAAGGGGACGACAGAGGATGAGATGGCTGGATGGCATCACTGACTGGATGGATGTGAGTCTGAGGGAACTCCGGGAGTTGGTGATGGACAGGGAAGCATGGCGTGTTGGGATTCATGGGGTCACAAAGAGTTGGACACGACTGAGCAACTGAACTGAAATGAACTGATGCATGCATTTATATCTACATTTACATATATATGTGTCTATCTCAGTGTATTTTAAGATGAATGAGTTCATACTGATATTTGCATAGGTAATCCAGAACCACAGGATTCACCCTATTCTTTCCTGAATATTTTCCAGTAAGTCCTTTCTCTGACAGTGAGAAACCTGACTCCTGTTCTCTATAATGCATTTATTTATTTATTCAACACTAACATATATGCAAAACAATTTCAGAACTTGCAGCCTATATCTCTACAAAAAAAAAAAAAAAAAAATGTTTACTAACTAGCTTGCAGTGTTTACATGCAAGTAATTTTATTCTTTGTTGTCCAGTCCCTCAGTAGTGTCCGACTCTTTGGGACTCCCTGAAGTGCAGTAGGCTTCCCTGTCCATCATTTTCTAGAGCTTGCTCAAACTCATGTCCATTGAGTCACTGATGCCATCAAATCATTTCATCCTCTCTTGTCCCCTTCTCCTCCTGCCTTCAATCTTTCCCAGCATCAGGGTCTTTTCCAGTGAATTGGCTATTTGCATCAGGTGGCCAAAGTATTGGAGATTCAGCCTCATTATCAGTCCTTCCAAGGATTAAGCAGGATTTATTTCCTTTGGGATTGATTGGTTTGATCTCTCTGCAGTCCAAGGGACTCTCAAGAGTCTTCTCTGACACACAGCCCAAAGTATAAATTTTTCAGTGCTCAGCTTTCTTTATAGTTCAACTCTCACATCCATACATGACTTGGAAAAATTAAGCTTTGACTAAACGGACCTTGGTCAGTAAAATAATATCTCTGCTTTTTAATACACTGGCTCAGCTTTTCTTTCAAAGAGTAAGGGTCTTTTAATTTCATGGCTGCAATCACCATCTGCAGTGATTTTGAAGTCCAAGAAAATAAAGTCTCTCACTTGTTTTCATAGTTTCCCCATGTATTTGCCATGAAGTGATGGGGCAGGATACCATGAGCTTAGTTTTCTGAAGGTTGAATTTTAAGCTACTTTTTCACTTTCCTCTTCCATCTCCATCAAGAGGCTCTTTAGTTCCTCTTCATTTTCTTCTGTAAGGGTGGTACCATCTGTATTTCTGAGGTGATTGATATTTCTCCCAGCAATCTTGAATCCAGCTTATGCTTCATCAAACCTAGCATTTTGCCTGATGTACTCTGAATACGAGTTAAATAAGCAGGGTGATGGGATTCAGTCTTGACGTACTCCTTTCCCAATTTTGAACCAGTTCATTGTTGCATGTCCAGTTCTAACTGTTTCTTCTTGACTTGTATATAGGTTTCTCAGGAGGCAGGTGAGGTGATTTGGTATTCCCATCTCTTTCAGAATTTTCTTTCTTTCTTTTTTTTTTTTAATTAAGTTTTATTTTGCTTAACTTTACAATATTGTATTGCTTTTGCCATACATCAAGATGGATCCGCCACCAATATACACATGCTCCCCATCCTGAACCCTCCTCCCCGCTCTCCCCACACCATCCCTCTGGGTCATCCCAGTGCACCAGCCCCAGGCATCCGTTATCGGGCATCGTACCTGGACTGGCGACTCATTTCAGATATGATATTATACATATTTCAATGCTATTCTTCCAAATCATCCCGCCCTCTCCCGGTCCCAGAGTCCAAAAGTCTGTTCTATGCATCAGTTTCTCTTTTGCTGTCTCATAAACAGGGTTATTGTTACCATCTTTCTAAATTCCATATATATGCATTAGTATACTGTATTTGTGTTTTTCTTTCTGGCTTACTTCACTCTGTATAATAGGCTCCAGTTCCATCCACCTCATTAGAACTGATTCAAATGTATTCTTTTTAATGGCTGAGTAATACTCCATTGTGTATATGTACCACAGCTTTCTTATCCATTCATCTGCGGATGGACATCTAGCTTGCTTCCAAGTCCTGGCTATTGTAAACAGTGCTGCTATGAACATTGAGGTACACGTGTCTCTTTCAAGTTTGCTGAGATCCACACAGTCAAAGGTTTTAGTGTAGTTAAAAGAAGCAGTAGATATTTTTCTGGACTCCTCTTGCTTTTTTTCTGATCCAGAGGATGTTGGCACTATGATCTTTTTATCTTGAGTCCCTCTGCCTTTTCTAAACCCAGCTTGAACACCAGGAAGTTCTCAGTTCATGTACTTTTGAAGCCTAGCTTGGATAATTTTGAATATTGCTCCCCCCCATTTTATTATTAGCATTTTTATTCAGTTAAAATACAGATTTCCAAATCCTTAGGTCATCTTCTTTTCTCCCACTTTCTTTGGTGATATTTTTAATGCATTTAGATTCATTTCTTACAGAATCCATTCCATCCTAGAATCATGATACTGATTTTTTTTTAAATTTACATGTCATAAGTTTCACTGTGAAGTACATCTCTATGTGCTTTAGCAAACATATAACCTTGTTTCTAATACTTGAGTATTAGAAACTTATATTAGTATATATATTATTATATATATTAGAAACTTATATTAGTATATATATTATTAAACTAAACATTTCCTTGTGCCTCTTTATTAAGTTAATCCATTTATATTTGTGACCAAAATGCAAGTCCATCTGCCCAATGATGAGCAGTGAAGCCAAAAAGTACCAGAATGTTGGAGTTTGGAACAGAGAAAGGTTTATTACAGGGTCATGAAATGAGATGAGAGGGTCATGCAATGAGATGAGTGGCTCATGTCTTAAAAGACACAAACTCTCCTAAAACTTTTCACAAAACTCTTTTATAGTAAAGATGAGGGAGGGATGTGGTTAGTTTTTATACATTTCTTGATGTCAGATCCTTTGTTCTTAAGGTTGAGTTATGGTCAGATAAGGATGTCTCTATAAATCTCTACCAAACAAATGTTATTCTCTGTTCCTACAAGTTTCAAGGTATAACTTTCACCCTCCAGACTCCTGGTCCTGGCTAAGAGGAGGCAGATCTCAGTTGGCAACACCCTCAGGGCCAGGTTCTCAGACCCTGACCCATTATCATCTCTAAGTGAGCCAGAAGCTCAACCCAACTGGCCCTCAGGCTCTTCAGACCACCCAAATAGGGATGAGGGAGGAGTCAGGTCCCACAGACTGGGGCCCAGGAAGACTGCAGCTGCCATTTTGCAACAGAGACAGGGATGAGGGAGAGGTTCACTACTGCCTCAAATCCTGGGCCATTGCCAGTCAGTGACCTTGGTGAGGGCTCTGAAACTCTGCAGGACAGAGGCCCCAGTCTGCTCCATGGTCGTCCCAGCTCACCCACTGGCCTAAGGCAAAAGAACAGGCTGGAGGGCCCCAGCAGAAGGCCTGGATCCAGCTCTTACATCCCTCTCCACCTCACAATGACCTTTTCACTGCTATTGACTGAGTCATCTCGCTAATTATACCTCATTGACAGTTGGTTGCTTTTGACATCAACCAATAACCAAGCAGGACCTTTTTCCTGGTAACAAGGGGCAGGGTAGTGACACACAGAAACAGTTGCATGCTAAAAGCTGCATTCACTATATTATACTTTCATCAAACATGAGTCTGTTTTCTGCCTCTCTTATTTTGACTTTTGCTTATTGTCACACAAATGTAGTTAAATCATATGTAACTTTTTGGGTTTAGCTTTTTTCACTTAGGAAAATGTGTTGAATATTCACCCATGTTGTTGCTTATGTCAATAGCTATTTATTTCTGAATAGTATTCCATGGTATGGATACATGAGAGTTTGTTAGACTATCCATCTATGAATGATACCTTGGTTCTTGTGAATCAACCTTTTTTAAACATCTATGTTCAGGCTTCTGATGAAACAAGTTTTCAGTTTTGGAGAGAGAAATGGCAATTCACTCCAGTATTCTTGCTTGGGAAATCCCATGGGCAGAGGACTCTAGCAGGCTACAGTCCCTGGGATTGCAAAGACTTGAATGTGATTTAGCAACTTAACAACAAAAAAAGTTTTCAATTGAATAGGGTAAATATTAGAAAGAAAATTGCTGGGATTTATTGTAAGTACATGTTATAGTTTATAATAAATTTTCAACTAATCTTGCAAGGTGTACCATTTTGCTTTCTTACTAGTAATGCACTAAATTTCCTCCTATCCCCACATAAAATTTGATTTTTCTAGTAAATATTAAAGCACTCAGAAAATATTGTTTGTCAACATTACATATTTTTAAAATAATAGTATCACTTTGCATCTGTTAAATGCTTTATAAACACTAATTTATGTTTCAGTTCTCTCTAAATATAGAGACCCAATGAAATGTCATAGTTAGTTATTTTTATAACTGTGTGCTTAGTCAGTCAGTCATGTTTGACATTTTGCAATCTGAGCAGGGTTTGTAACAAAGCAGGTTACTCTGTCCATGGGATATTTTTCAGGCAATAATACTGGAATGGGTTGTCATTTCTTCCTCCAGGGGATATTCCTGACTCAGAGATTGAGCCTGTGTCTCTTATGTTTCTTACACTGCAGGTGGATTCTTCACCTGCTGAGCCATGGGGGATATCCAGTTATTTATGTGCTGATGAAAAGAATTGGAGTACATACAACTCAATGTTAATCAAGGGCTTCTCTAATTGTCCAGTTGGTAAAGAAACCATCTGCAATGCAGGAGACCCAGGTTTTATTCCTGGATTGGGAAGATCCACTGAAGAAGGGAAGGATACCCACTCCAGTATTCTTGGCTTCCCATGTGGCTCAGCTGATTAAGAATCTGCCTGCGATGAGGGAGACTGGGTTTGATCCCTAGGTTGGGAAGATGCTCTGGAGAAGGGAAAGTCTACCCACTACAGCATTCTGGCCAGGAGAATTTCATGGACTGTATAATTCATGTGGTTGCAAACAGTGGGACACAACTTAGCGACTATAATTTTCACAATGTTAAATATGAGTATTAATATATATATTAGATGCATGTTTTCAGATCATGATTTACTGATCTGCAAATCAATCCCTTCAGTTAGTTCAGTTCCATCACTCAGTCACGTCAGACTGTTTGTGATCCCATGGATTTCAGCAAGCCAGGCTTACCTTTCCATCACCAACTCCCAAAATTTACTCAAACTCCTGCCCATTGAGTCAGTGATGCCTCCAACCATCTCATTCTCTGTCATCCCCTTCTCCTCCAGCCTTCAATTTTTCCAAGCATCAGCATATTTTCCAATGAGTCAGTGTTTCACATTAGGTGGCCAAATATTGGAGTTTTGACTTCAGCATCAGTCATTCCAACAAATATTCAGGATTGATTTCCCTTAGGATCCACTGGTTGGATCTCCTTGAAGCTCATGAGACTCTCAAAAGTCTTCTCCAAAACCACACTTCAAAAGCATCAGTACTTCAATGCTCACCTTTCTTTCTAGTCCAATTATCACATCCATACATGACTACTGGAAAAGTCATATTTTGACTAGATGGGCCTTTGATGGCAAATTAATGTCTCTGCTTTTTAGTATACTATCTATAATGGTCATAGCTTTTCCTCCAAGGAGCAAGTGTCTTTTAATTTCATGGTTACAGTCACCATCTATAGTGATTTTGGAGCCCAGAAAAATAGTCTGTCACTCTTTCCATTGTTTCCCATCTATTTGCCATGAATTTATGGGACCAGATGCCATCATCTTAGTTTTCTGAATGTTGAGTTTTAAGTCAGCTTTTTCACTCTCCTCTTTCACTTTCATAAAGAGGAACTTTAGATCTTCTTCACTTTCTGCCATAAGGCTGGTGTCATCAGCATATCTGAAGTTAATGTATTACTCCTGGAAATCTTGATTCCAGTTTGTGCTTCATCCAGCCTGGAAATTTGAGTGATGTACTCTGATAGAAGTTAAATAAGTAGGGTGACAATTAGCAGTACAGCCTTGATGGACTCCTTTCCCTACTTGGAACCAGTTTGCAGTTCCATGTCCTGTTCTAACTGTTGCTTCTTGACCTGCATACAGATTTCTCAGGAGACAGGTAAGGTGGTCTAGCATTCCCATGTCTTTCAGAATTTTCCACAGTGTACTGTGATCCACACAGTCAAAAGCTTTGGCAGAGGCAATAAAGCAGAAATAGATGTGTTTCCGGAACTCTTTTGCCTTTTTGATGATCCAGTTGGCAATTTGATCTTTGGTTCCTTTGCGTTTTCTAAATCCAGCTTGAACATCTGGAAGTTTGTGATTCATGTACTGTTGAAGCCTGGCTTGGAGAATTTTGAGCATTACTTTGCTAGAATGTGAGATAAGTGCAATTATGTGGTAGTTTAAACCTTCTTTGGCATTTCATTTTTGGGGGTTGGAATGAAAACTGAACTTTTCCATCCTGTGGCCATTACTGAGTTTTCCAAATTTTCTGGCATATTAAATGCAGCAGTTTAACAGCCTTATATTTTATGATTTGAAATAGCTCAACTGGAATTCTATCACCTCCACTAGCTTTGTTCATAGTGATGTTTCCTAAAGCCCACTTGACTTTGCCCACTCCAAAATGTCTGCATCTAGTGATCACACCATCATGGTTATCTGAGTCATGAAGATCTTTTTTGTATAGTTCTTCTGTGGATTCTTGCCACATCTTAATATCTTCTACTTCTGTTAGGTCCATAATGTTTCTGTCCTTTATTGTGCCCGTCTTTGCATGGGATGTTTCCTTGGTATCTCTAATTTTCCTGAAGAGATCTCTAGTCTTTCCCATTCTACTGTTTTCCTCTAGTTATTTGGATTGATCACTGAGGAAGGTTTTCTCATCTCTCCTTGATATTCTTTGGATCTCTGGATTCAAATGGATGTATCTTTGTTTTTCTCCTTTGCCTTTAGCTTCCCTTCTTTTCATATCTATTTGTAAGGCCTCCTCAGACAATCATTTTGCCTTTTTGCACTCCTTTTTCTTGGGAATGGTCTTGATCCCTGTCTCCTGTACAGTGTCATGAACCTCCATCCATAGTTCTATAGGTAATCTGTCTATCAGATCTAATCCCATGAACCTATTTGACACTTGCATTGTATAATCCTAAGAGATTTGACTTAGGTCACACCTGAATAGTGTAGTCATTTTCCCTACTTCAATTTGTCTTAATTTTGCAATAAGGAGTTTATGATCTGAGACATAGTCAGCTCCCCATCTTGTTTTTGCTGACTGTATAGAGCTTCTCCATCTTTGGTGGAAAAGGATATAATCAATCTAATTTCTGTATTGACCATCTGATGATGTCTTTTGTTGTTGGAAGAGGGTGTTTTCTAGGACCACTGCGTTATCTTGGCAAAAGTCTGTTAGCACAGTCCTGCTTCATTTTGTGCCCAAGGTCAAATTTGACTCTTACTCCAGGTATCTCTTGACTTGTTACTTTTGCATTCCAGTCCCCTATAATGAAATAAACATCTTTTCCTCTGATAACTCCAAAATTACAACTCACTGTTGAATAGTTGTCAACAGGAAAATGGTATGAGGGGGTGAAATTGCATTTAGACTCTAACCCCAAACCCACCAGATATGCTCAGAGGGCTCAAACAAAACATGGTGCACACCAGGAAACCATAAAAACTGAGCCAGACCTGCCTTTGAGTGTTTGAGTGTCTCCTGCAGAGTTTTGGGTCAGCAGTGGCCTGCTGCAGGGACAGGGGATCTGGATACAGCAGCCCTGGGTATGGCATAAGCCCTCTTGAAGAAGGTTGCCATTAACCCCACCAAAGAGCCACCAAAACTTACACTGGACTGGGGAATCATTAAGAATAAATAATATATTGGTTTCTTTTATTAATTTTCTGGCTAGTTGGACAATATAGGCCATAAAGCATCACTAGAATGTCTTCTATAATGTAATTTGTACTTATATATGTAAGTTTGTAATGTAACTGTGTACTTTTATACACACATATGTACACACACTTTATATATATATCCAAGTAACCAATCATCCTGAATTTAGATACACCAGAGATACCAGTTAGAGGGTAACTGTGAATACTTTTGTATGACTGTTTGTAAAATTTAGGAAACAAAATAGCCACCGAGCTTACTTGCTGTGAATAAATATACTTGGAGCCTACATCTGGGTCCACCAGTCATAATATACTTATAACTGAAAGATCTAAGCAGACATGGCAGCTCCATGAAAAATAAGACAAATATCAAGTAAAAAACAAAAACAAAATTTCTATGGCTTTAATAATCTTTTGTAACACCTGAACATATTAATATCCCCCCCCCCATCTACATAGTTCACTACAGCATTGTAAGTTTTGTTGTTCCCTTGAAGAGGAAGTAAGATTCCAGTGAATTAGTTAAGTGTTTGTTAGCACTTAACCAACAAACCCTAAAACACAGTGACTTGATACAATGGAAATTTATTTGTTTTCTCGTTATATAATCAGGATTTCAGAGTAGTGAGAAGCTCTTCTTTGAGTGATAGATTAAGAACACAGACCTTTTACATTTAGAGACTCCAACACTTCCAACATATGACTTGCAAGTTCATGACAGAATCCTGCATCAGAATTGAGGAAGGAGAAGAGCTCAGAGAGGAACGGGTGGATGGGCAGGGTGAGCTTTGAAAATGGTGCAAAATTAACTGCAAGCCTAAAATTTGTAGTCTACATGTATTCTTAGAAATTAAATAAGATGGGACAGGCATTTTCTTCCCTGGTAATCAATAGAATTTTGATGGCAAATACTTTCCTAGAATATTATCAAGTTAACCTAGCATCTATAGGAATAGTAATAACCAGTAGCCATCAGTCGGGTCCAAGACTTGAATTTGAATGGAAGTAGACCCTGAAAAAAATCCTTGCTGTTTAAAATCCAATAGTGGCTAAACTTACTGGACGGAGTCAGCAATGGATGCTGCCCTGAGTATGTTCTGATGTATGCTTCTCATATACCCTTGATTAATTGTTTGCCTGAACTTATCTTATTGGTTTCTTAAGGAAAAGCTTTTAGTCATGAACTCTACTGGAGTTCTGTGTACACTCTAGAAATACTACACTGATTCAGTAATGATTAAACTAAAACCAATAAAATGTTCATTATTCTTTTTTAATTTGCATTTATATCATGGTAAAGTAGAATTAAAAAACAAACAAACAAACAAAAACACGGTGGAAATACTCCATTTTCTGAGTAGAGTGTGAAAATGAATAAAGGAAAACTCATTTAAATAGACTAAGGAAGCCCAGTGTGTGCTGGGAGAGAAGGGGGCTCTCATTAATATACCACTCACCACAGCCTACAGAGCCCAGTAGGAAGAATGATTTCCTCTGACCCAATAAAAAGCCACTCAATGCCTGCAGCCAATAAAAAGCCCCACAGTCCTCTCCAGTTTCCTCCTTTCCTCAATAAAAGCATGCCCCTCGCCTCTCTTCTCCAGACTTGTGTACTATTCTCCATAGTATGTCCAGAGCTGAAATTATCAGGTATTCCAAAACAAACTCATTTTGTTGATAAAACAACCTGCTTCTTTGCTTTTTAGACTCAACAGAAGACAATACGGCACATTGAGTAAAGTAAGTACCTGGGCTAAGCTTAAGGAGTTAAAGTTTCCATTAGGTTGCTGAAAAGGAAGTAAATCTTTATATTTGAATTGCACATAAGGCTAACACAAAGAGGAGGAGCTACAAAGGTAATGATCACCGGTAAAACGTGTAAAACTTGGAATAATGTATGCCAGTGTGTGTTGTCTCTCAACAGACTCAACTCTAGAGACTTATGTCCTATGTTCAGATTATGAACATTTTTATCCAAATTAAGGGAATGATATGCTCAGTCACTTAGTCCTTTATAACTCTTTGCGACCCTATAGACTGTAGCCCACCAGGCTGCCTGTCTATGGGATTCTCTAGGCAAAAATACTTGGATGAGTTGCCATTTTCTTCTCCAAGGGAAATAATGACCAATAAGTTAACCTAGAATTAGTTATAACAAATCTTTCCCAAGTAATTAATCCAAAGAAGAAACTTGAAAGATCCTCAGAATAGTTGAGAAAGATTTGATAAATCTGCCAGTGCCCTGAGTTCTCTGAGTAAGTAAAGTCCTCTTATTGAAGATCCACATTAACATGTTGCCTTGGTGCTGGTTAGATGACATTATACTTGTTTCAGATAACTGTTGTACCCAAGTCTTCCTCAGTTTTTAGTGATCATTCACCTAGAACCAGACATCCTGGAATGGGAAGTCAAGTGGACATTAGGAAGTATCACTATGAAAAAAGCTGATGGAAGTGATGGAATTTCAGTTGAACTATTTCAAATCCTAAAATATGATGCTGTTAAAGTTCTGCACTTAATATGCCAGAAAGTTTGGAAAACTCAGCAGTGGCTTCAGGACTGAAAAAGTTCAGTTTCATTCCAATCGCAAAGAAAGGCAACACCAAAGGATGTTCAAACTACCACACAATTGCGCTCATCTCACACTCTAGCAAAGTAATACTCAGAATTCTTCAGCCAGGCTTCAACAGTACATGAACCATGAACTTCCAGATGTTCAAGCTGCATTTAAAAAAGGCAAAGGAACCAGAGATCAAATTGCCAACATCCATCGGGTCATTGTTAAATCAAGAGAGTTCAAGAAAAACATATATTTCTGTTTTATTGACTCTGCCAAAGTCTTTGACTGTGTGGATCACAAAAATCTGTGAAAAATTCTTAGAGATGGAGATGCCAGACCACCTGACCTGCCTCTTGAAAAATGTGTATGCAGGTCAGGAAGCAACAGTTAGAACTGGACATGGAACAGCATACTGGTTTCAAATTGGGAAAGGAGTACGTCAAGGCTGAGTATTTTCACCCTGCTTATTTAACTTATATGCAGAGTACATCATGTGAAATTCTGGACTGGATGAAGCACAAGGTGAAATCAATTTTGCTTGGAGAAATATCAATAACCTCAGATATACAGATGACAACACCCTGATGGCAGAAAGTGAAGAAGAACTAAAGAGCCTCTTGATGAAATTGAAAGAGAAAAGTGAAAAAGTTGGCTTAAAATTCAACATTCAGAAAACTAAGATCATGACATCTGGTTCTATCACTTCATGGCAAAGAGATGGGGTAACAATGGAAACAGTGACATACTTTATTTTCGGGGGTTCCAAAATCACTGCAGATGGTGACTGCATCCATGAAATAAAAAGATGCTTTCGCCTTGGAAGAAAATCTATGATCAACCTAGACAGCATGTTAGAAAGCAGAGGCATTACTTTGTCAACAAAGGTCCATCAAGTCAAAGCTATGGTCTTTCCAGTAGTCATGTATGGATGTGAGAGTGGGACTATAAAGAAAACTGAGTGCCAGAGAATTGATGCCTTTGAAATGTTGTGTTGGAGAATACTCTTGAGAGTCCCTTGGACTGCAAGGAGATCGAACCAGTTCATCCTAAAGGAAATCAGTCTTGAATGTTCATTGGAAGGACTGATGCTGAGGCTGAAACTCCAAAACTTTGGCCACTTGATGTGAAGTACTGACTCATTGGAAAAGATGCTGGTTCTGGGAAAGATTGAAGGCAGGAGGAGATAGGGACAACAGAGAATGAGATGATTGGATGGCATCATCGACTCAATGGACATGAGTGTGAGCAAGCTCTGGGAGTTGGTGATGGACAGGGAAGCCTGGCATGCTGCAGTGCATGAGGTTGCAAAGAGTCATACGCGACTGAGCTACTGAACTGATTGACTGGGCAATATCCCCAGGAAGAGGAAATGACAGCCCATTCCAATATTCTTGTCTGGATAATATAATGGACAGAGGAGTCTGTCAGGCTACTGTCCATGGGGTCCCAGATCAGACATGACTGAAGGAACTTAGCACACATGCCATATCTATATATAGGAATCTTTTAAGCTTCCCAAAATGATCCCCCAATAATCCTGATTTTAAATCAAAGCATTCAATTGCCTGATCTCAGTAAAATGTCTGGAGCATGATCACACAGTTCTTATGTCAGCCCCTGAGCTTTGCCCTACCAGCTTCTCTTGCTATAACAACTTTGCCACAAATTCTGAGATGATTGAGCAAGAATATATTGCCCCTGGCCTGATTTTAATTCATTTACAGAGATGTACACAAGTGACAGGACTAGAGAAGATCAGTTTCTATATTAGACCTTCTGTCTTCTGATACCAGCCCACCAGTGTTCTGTTTCCTTTGTCTATGCTTGTATTAAGTGCCATGTGTAGGCTGGGTTCAAGAAGCTGCTTTCCTTCTCATAAGAGTTTCAAACTTCTTTACTTTTGCCACCCCTCTTCCCCACAATCCTGACTCTGGTGCACAACCAAAGCTTCTCTAAAGAGGCATGTTACTGCTGGGGATGCCCTGCTCTGTGGATTGCTTGAGATGTCCTCTGCAGCCTCCCTCACTGATGCAGGGACTCTGGTGCTTATTATTCAGTCTATTCTCTATCCCATAGCCTGCATGCTTACCTGAACATCCTTGGCTCTTTAATCCTGGTCTCTTCCCAAATGCTACCCCTTATTAGAAATAATGAGAAAAAACTAATCATAGGGCTAGTTCATGCAATAAATGTTAAACATTTGGCTGAGCACAAATTATTTGTGAAATTTCATTTGTTTCAAAAATAGCATAATAGAAAAAAATCAAAAGAAAGCAAAATGCAGAGAGGACCAAAACTATGTTTCTGGAATTGAAAAAAAATAAAAAATTCAACATAGGAATGAAAAAAGAAATGGGATAAATTCCCCTAATCTTTGTTTTTTCAATGTCAGGAGAAACGAACAAACAAACAAAACCCTTATATAGAACACCTCCAGAGGTACTCAACTCTCCTCAGAATTGATTCTATTATCCTTTTTAAACATTTTTTAAATTGAAGTATAGGGGATTTACAATGTTGTGTTAGTTTCAGATGCATGGCAAAGTGTCAATTGCACATAGGAGTATAATTATAACATATATATTCTTTTTTACATTCTCTTCCATTTTAGATTATAACAAGATACTGAGTATAGTTCCCTGTGCTATACAGTAGGTCCTTGTTGGCTATCTGTTTTATATATAGTAGTGCATATGTTTTAATCCCAAACATCTAATTTATCCCCCATCTTCCCCTTTGGTAACCATAAACTTGTTTTGTGTGTTTGAGTCTATTTATGTTTTGTAAATAAGTTCATATGTATCATATATGTTTAGATTCCAAGTATAAGTATCCTATGATGTTTGTCTTTCTTTCTCTGACTTACTTTCCTCTATATTATAACATCTAGATCCATCCTTGTTGCTGAATATGGCATTATTTTATTCTTTTATTATGACTGTCACTCCATTATCCTTGTCACATTTCAAAGCTGTGCACCTGGACCAGCACTGCCCATTCTCTTTATGGCAGTCAGGTTGGCATCCTGCTAATGGAGAGAGCCATGTCTAGAATACCCTCATTTCGGTAAATCCTTAAGATACTTCAGGAAAAGATTTTCCAGAACTCTTTCTGTTCACTCTTGCCATGACTTATTAATTACAGAAAGAGTCAAATTAAATGGAAAGTCCAATTCATGTAGTATACCCTGACTTATTTCTGTAAGTTTTTACTTTTGTAGATTATTTTAACTGCCCGTACATATGTTTTCCAATGAGGTAGATGGAATTAGTGCCTGTAAAAGGACTATGACTTTCAGATTCCATTTTGTTTTTCCATCAAATAATTACTAATGTAGAGCTTAGACCTTGACAGAATGGACAATAATAGCTACTTGCTTAATTCACTTGAACAGGTAAAATCATTCTGGACAGATGTCAGCTGTCTGTGAAGCAGCCCAGTTGCCAGTTCAAGCAGATCTACGAAAACGACAGGCTCAGGACACTGTCTTTATGTAACATCGCTGTCCTTGGTTTCCCAGCCTGTTGTAGTCATTGTCATTGCTCTTGTGATTGGATGACTTGGGGAACACCAGGCTCTTTTTTTTTCTTGGAGGGGGAATGGATGGGGGGAAATGTGTCCTTTGTTCCTCAGCTCCTGAACTGATATACTGGTTCACACTGGATAAGGAATTTGAACTTTTCTGTGTTTTTATATCTTTATTTGCAAGAAGAAAAGATTCATCTTTGCCACTTGCTTTACAAGGTATGACAGAAAAAAATGAAATTTTAATATCGGCACTTTAATGGGGGAAAATACATCCCTGCCAGCAATTCTTTGTCACCTTCTCTAACATCTAAAAATGAATTAAAAGTACTTTAAAAGTGATTATTAAAGTATTAGAACTCCTTAAATAATGCTTTGTATATGTACCACTACATCTTAATATTCTAATTCGTGAATAAAATGATTAGATATTCCAAAAACTCTAATAGTCAGATCATGGAAATTATTACATTTGAATTTGATGTATCACTGCTATTGTCCTCATATGTTAGATCATGGGATGGATTAATAAATTAATTTTAATGTTTGTCATAGGAAACCAGCACACATGGCCAGATCATCCTGAAGCACATTTAAGCACACACAGTGTGCTTGAAGGCTCAGTTCAGAAGTATCTGCTGTGCCATGTTCTGTCTCATTTACTGCACTTCTGCTTCAGAGGGTTGGGCATCCAGAGTCAGGCTACCTGTGTTGATCTTCCACTGAACAGTTGGGTGACACATAAACAATATGATTATGAACTCCAGGCAGCCTCCAGAGCCATCTCATTCCATGGTGTGATGTTTAAGAAGTTCATTTCCTTTCAGCCAAAATATTTCTCTTGTTCTTTTTTTTTCTTGAGAAACAGAGTCTTTTGCCACAGCTTTTACAATATGAGTAAAACCTTAAGGTGAGCTTGAAACCCCAAGTCAACAAGTTTTGAATATGGCTATTCTATTAGGATTCTTCAAAGAAACAGAACCAATTATATATATTCATAAGTATATATGCAAATATAATTTATATTTATAAATAATTTAATTGTAATTTATATGCAATTTAATGATAATTTCCATTTATAGATAAATACCAGCATTTATTTTCAGAAAATTGCATCTTATGTTTTGGGGAAATATCAAGTAAATGAATACATTTATAATTTAACTATGCTTACTGCTAAATAGGCTTCCCTGGTGGTTCAGAAGGTAAAGGATTCACCAGCAATGTGGGAGACCTGGGTTTTATTCCTGGGTTGGAAAGATCTCCTGTAGAAAGGAATGGCCACAAACTTGAATATTCTTACCTGGAGAATCTCATGGACAGAGGAGCCTGGCAGGCTAGAGTCCCTGCGTTTACAGAGAGTTGGAAACGACTTAGCAACTAAGCACAATGCTGCTGCTGCTAAGTCGCTTCAGTTGTCGGAGTCTGTATACAGTCGGAGTCTGTATGATCCCATAGATGGCAGCCCACCAGGCTCCCACGGCCCTGGGATTCTCCAGGCAAGAACACTAGAGTGGGTTGCCATTTCCCTTCTCCAATGCATGAAATTGAAAAGTGAAAGTGAAGTCGCTTAATCGTGTCCCACTCTTCATGACCCCATGGACTGCAGCCTACCAGGCTCCTCCATCCATGCGATTTGCCAGGCGAGAGTACTGGAGTGGGTTGCCCTTGCCTTCTCCAAGCACAATGCTAAAGTGGAAAAATAACAGGATGATGTAAGGACGAATAACAATACTGAAGGAGGAAATTAATTTTGATCTGGTCTAAGGGTATGTCTTTATGGAAAAATTTCTGGGAGTTATAAAGGATGAGAATAGACCAAACTTACTGAGAATGGAAATAAAGCAATTCAAGATAATTTCATATTGAAAACTGTAAAGTGAAAAAGAGATTGAAGTTTCAAGGCGTGGAAAGAGTTACAGGTTTAGATATAGGATGATAGGGAAGCCAGTGAATGACAGCTGAGCAGAATTGGTCATGTGAATGAGACATGAGTCACTGCATACCTGTATGGTTAGCTCTGTTTACTAAAATGAGAAAGATAAGGTTTGTCTACTGAAATGTGGACAACAAAAATAGGTTGGGAGGGACCATATTGGAACTCCTAAGAAAGAGATTGGTCCAGGGTGTTCTTTGGAAGGACGGATGCTAAAGGTGAAACTCCAATATTTTGGCTCCCATGCAAAGAGGTGACTCACTGGAAAAGACTCTGATGCTGGAAGGGATTCAGGGCAGGAGGAGAAGGGGACGACAGAGGATGAGATGGCTCGATGACATCACCGACTCGATGAATGTGAGTTTGGGTGAACTCCAGGAGTTGGTGTTGGACGGGGGGCCTGGCGTGCTGCAATTCATGGGGTCGCAAAGAGTGGGACAGTTCAGACTGAGCGACTGAACTGAACTGAAGGTTATATTTTATATAAAAAATATGTAAGCTACTCAAGTGTAGTTAACAGGGAGGCACTTAGACCAGGGTTCTAGATCTCAGAAGAGAGGTCTACAAGACACGCAATCTGGAAGTAGGACAGGGGTTGTTAGAACAGTGATGATGTGGTCTCCCAGGAAGGCATGATCTCACCTTCCTCCATGTGGTCTATCATTGGTATGGTGAACTTGCTGCTAATATTAATTATTCATTTCTAACTAAAGACCTTGGAACATAATTTTAATATTTAAAGTTATTTTAATGATAAATCTATTAATATAGAGACATTAAAATGAGACCAATGATCTAGGTTCAAATATATGAATTTGGGGAAATTAAATTGAGTCATTCACTGTCTATATTTAGATTAAAAAATAATCTGTATCTATCTATCGAATAATTTCCTAAACACCAAACAGCTGATAGATTTCCCTCTCAATGAATCTCATATTTTTCTTTAAAATTTGCCAAATTATCATTGACAACATTTTTAACAAAGTATTTTGCTTTGCAACATTTACATTTTAAACTTTCAAAATCAAAGCTATATGCATATTGAAAAGTCACAAATCACATGTCATTTCATGAACCCAGATACATTTGCTAAAACTGAGATCACTCATGTAACTGAGAGTAGATAAGGAAAAAGTACCTGGAAACAGTCTTCACCTCATCACTTCTCATCAAGAGTACCCATTAACTGGATACTCTGAGTCTGGGTTAGTTTTCCCTTGAAATATTTATGTTTTTTATGTATGCTGCTGGTGCTGCTAAGTTACTTCAGTTGCGTCCGACTGTGTGACCCCATAGACGGCAGGCCACCAGGCTCCTCTGCCCATGGGATTTTCCAGGCAAGAACACTGGAGTGGGTTGCCATTTCCTTCTCCAATGCATGAAAGTGAAAAGGGAAAGTGAAGTCGCTCAGTCGTGTCCAGCTTTTCGTGACCCCATGGACTGCATGCAGACCACCAGGCTCCTCTGCCATGGGATTTTCCAGGCAAGAGTACTGGAATGGGGTGCCTTGGCCTTCTCTGGTTTTTTATGTATAAAATATACTTATTCAAAGAAAACAAAATCACTCCCATTTGGACTATACCTAATAACACTAGCCAGTAGAATATATTTCTCTTCTAAGACGATTGGGTTATAACTTTCACCTATGGAAAATTCATTATTCTAATGCTGATTATATGTATCAGATCAGATCAGATCAGTCGCTCAGTCGTGTCCGACTCTTTGCGACCCCATGAACCGCAGCACGCCAGGCCTCCCTGTCCATCACCAGCTCCCGGAGGTCACTCAGACTCGCATCCATCGAGTCAGTGATGCCATCCAGCCATCTCATCCTCTGTCGTCCCCTTCTCCTCCTGCCCTCAATCCCTCCCAGCATCAGAGTCTTGTCCAATGAGTCAACTCTTCGCATGAGGTGGCCAAAATACTGGAGTTTCAGCTTTAGCATCATTCCTTCTAAAGAAATTCCAGGATTGATCTCCTTCAGAATGGACTGGTTGGATCTTCTTGCAGTCCAAGGGACTCTCAAGAGTCTTCTCCAACACCACTGTTCAAAAGCATCAATTCTTCGGCGCTCAGCCTTCTTCACAGTCCAGCTCTCACATCCATACATGACTACAGGAAAGACCACAGCCTTGACTAGGCGAACCTTTGTTGGCAAAGTAATGTCTCTGCTTTTGAATATGCTATCTAGGTTGGTCATAACTTTCCTTCCAAGGAGCAAGCGTCTTTTAATTTCTTGGCTGCAGTCACCATCTGCAGTGATTTTGGAGCCCAGAAAAACAAAGTCTGACACTGTTTCCACTGTTTCCCCATCTATTTCCCATGCAGTGATGGGACCAGATGCTATGATCTTCGTTTTCTGAATGTTGAGCTTTAAGCCAACCTTTTCACTCTCCACTTTCACTTTCATCAAGAGGCTTTTTAGCCCCTCTTCACTTTCTGTCATAAGAGTCGTGTCATCTGCATATCTGAGGTTATTGATATTTCTCCCGGCAATCTTGATTCCAACTTGTGTTTCTTCCAGTCCAGCATTTCTCATGATGTACTCTGCATATAAGTTAAATAAACATGGTGACAATATGCAGCCTTGACGTACTCCTTTTCCTATTTGGAACCAGTCTGTTGTTCCATGACCAGTTCTAACTGTTGCTTCCTGACCTGCATACAGATTTCTTAAGAGGCAGATCAGGTGGTCTGGTATTCCCATCTCTTTCAGAATTTTCCACAGTTTATTGTGATCCACACAGTCAAAGGCTTTGGCATAGTCAATAAAGCAGAAATAGATGTTTTTCTGGAACTCTCTTGCTTTTTCTATGATCCAGCGAATGTTGGCAATTTGATCTCTGGTTCCTCTGCCTTTTCTAAAACCAGCTTGAACATCAGGAAGTTCACGGTTCACAAATTGCTGAAGCCTGGCTTGGAGAATTTTGAGCATTACTTTACTAGCGTGTGAGATGAGTGCAATTGTTCGGTAGTTTGAGCACTCCTTGGCATTGCCTTTCTTTGGGATTGGGATGAAAACTGACCTTTTCCAATCTTCTGGCCACTGCTGAGTTTTCCATCTCTTCAAGAAAATCAGAGATACCAAAGGAACATTTCATGCTAAGATGGGCACAATAAAGGACAGAGATGGTGTGGACCTAACAGAAGCAGAAGATATTAAGAAGAGGTGGCAAGAATACACAGAAGAACTGTACAAAAAAGAGCTTCAAGACCCAGATAATCATGATGATGTGATCACTGACCTAGAGCCAGACATCTTGGAATGTGAAGTCAAATGGGCCTTAGAAAGCATCACTACAAACAAAGCTAGTGGAGGTGATGGAATTCCAGTGGAGCTATTCCAAGTCCTGAATGATTATATGTATATGTATATGTATATATATATATTACTGGAGTGTATGTAGTGGATGGCCATTTCTTTCTCCATATATATATATATAGAGAAATGGCCATCCACTTCAGTAACTCCAGTATTCTTGCCTGGAGAATCCCGTGGACAGGGTAGGCTGGTGGGCTACAGTCCATGCGGTCACAAAGAGTCTGACACGACTAAGTGACAAACACATACTCATACACATGCTAAGAGAAAACCAAAATGATAATCGTTATTACAAAGAACAAAAATCTTGTGCTAACCTTGTCATATGAAATAAAGTGGTGAATATTTACTATAAGAAATATTCTTGTTTTTTAGGAAACTATTAACTTTTACCATTCTTACAGTTCTTAAATAAAAAATAGTGCAGTAGTCAAGGTTTTATTGTGGTTCATTTTTTCCAGTAATGGAAAAAATGCAAGATGTAACTCTCTTTGGGGTATTTCAAGTTCAAATGAAGCTGGCTCACCATTTTTATATTTATAAAAGTGTTCCCTTGGTGCCCAGTAGATTCTGCTTGGAGCTTGGAACTGCTAATTTATTTCTAAGCCTCTGTTTCTTCCTGGGTAAAAGTAGAAATAGCACCTGCCTTCAAGGGCCTTTGAATTTTTGAATTAAACACTGTGGTGCAATACAGAAGCTTATGTTAAATTTTACATTATGAAGAGCCCATTTATTATTTTTGTAGCATATGGAGTATATTTTCCACTAAGATTCAGGTCTTATCAGAGCTAAATGGACATGTAGCCCTGGGTTTGCAATGCACACCAGTGGCAATTGTCTAATTCATATATGTGTCTGATGCCATAGAAACTCATGTCTAGCAGTAGGGGTATAGGCAAGTGATGTGGAGTCTGTGTCCCAAAGGTGTGACTTCTTTCTCTTTATAATTCCATCATCCCTAAGACCAGCTCCTCTGCTATTCTTCTATCATTTAATTATGCAAATTCTAGTACTGGATAACCATTGATTCACATAACGGATTGGAACCAGAAACCTCACCTATCAGATCAGATCAGATCAGTCGCTCAGTCGTGTCCGACTCTTTGCGACCCCATGAACTGCAGCACGCCAGGCCTCCCTGTCCATCACCAGCTCCCGGAGGTCACTCAGACTCACATCCATCGAGTCAGTGATGCCATCCAGCCATCTCATCCTCTGTCGTCCCCTTCTCCTCCTGCCCTCAATCCCTCCCAGCATCAGAGTCTTCTCCAATGAGTCAACTCTTCGCATGAGGTGGCCAAAATACTGGAGTTTCAGCTTTAGCATCATACCTTCCAAAGAAATTCCAAGATTGATCTCCTTCAGAATGGACTGGTTGGATCTTCTTGCAGTCCAAGGGACTCTCAAGAGTCTTCTCCAACACCACAGTTCAAAAGCATCAATTCTTCGGCGCTCAGCCTTCTTCACAGTCCAGCTCTCACATCCATACATGACCACAGGAAAGACCATAGCCTTGACTAGGCGAACCTTTGTTGGTAAAGTAATGTCTCTGCTTTTGAATATGCTATCTAGGTTGGTCATAACTTTCCTTCCAAGGAGCAAGCGTCTTTTAATTTCATGACTGCAGTCACCATCTGCAGTGATTTTGGAGCCCAGAAAAACAAAGTCTGACACTGTTTCCACTGTTTCCCCATCTATTTCCCATGTAGTGATGGGACCAGATGCCATGATCTTTGTTTTCTGAATGTTGAGCTTTAAGCCAACCTTTTCACTCTCCACTTTCACTTTCATCAAGAGGCTTTTTAGCCCCTCTTCACTTTCTGCCATAAGGGTGGTGTCATCTGCATATCTGAGGTTATTGATATTTCTCCCGGCAATCTTGATTCCAACTTGTATTTCTTCCAGTCCAGCATTTCTCATGATGTACTCTGCATATAAGTTAAATAAACATGGTGACAATATGCAGCCTTGACGTACTCCTTTTCCTATTTGGAACCAGTCTGTTGTTCCATGACCAGTTCTAACTGTTGCTTCCTGACCTGCATACAGATTTCTTAAGAGGCAGATCAGGTGGTCTGGTATTCCCATCTCTTTCAGAATTTTCCATAGTTTATTGTGATCCACACAGTCAAAGGCTTTGGCATAGTCAATAAAGCAGAAATAGATGTTTTTCTAACCTCACCTATAGGAAGCCATCAACAAGAACCATGTGACATCTAGTTTCCATCTCCTCTAAATATAAGATGATAATATTTACAGCAGCATTGATTTTCCTATGGCCATGTAAGACCAAATTGCCTACATTTCTATTTCCATATTTTCCTATTAATAAACCTGCAGAGCATTCAAAGTTCATTCAAATATTCTCAGTAGTCATATGGATTCAAAGAAACATTATGTTTTTCATGTTTCACTGGCCTTATATTCACAACCATAGAGTCTATGATCATAGCATGTTAATATAAAACATAGAAACATTTTGTATAACATTATTCAAAAGATCTTGGTGAGTGATCAAATAGACATTAAAAGCTATTTATAAAAAAGAATGCATTTGAGTTAGTTCTAATGAGATGGATGAAACTGGAGCCTATTTTACAGAGTGAAGTAAGTTAGAAAAAGACACACCAATACAGTATATTAACACACATATATGGTATTTTAAAAGATGGTAATGATGATCCTATATGCAAGATAGCAAAAGAGACACAAATGTAAAGAACAGACTTTTGGATTCTGTGGGAGAAGGTAAAGGTGGGATGATTTGAGACAATAGAATTAAAATATGTATATTATCATATGTAAAATAGATGACTGGTATAAGTTTGATGCATAAAGCAGGACCCTCGAAACCAGTGTTCTGGGACAACCCAGAGGGATGGGGTGTGGAGGGAAGTGGGAGCGGGGGTCAGGATGGAGGCACATATGTACACCCGTGGCTGATTCATGTCGATGAATGGCAAAAATATCTGCAATATTGTAAAGTAATTAGTTTCCAATTTAAAAAAAAAAAAAAAAAAAACTTTAAAAAGCAAAACTATCTGAAAAGAGGTTTCCACCTAGTTTTAAGTCTTTGTGAGATCTTTCAGATTCAGCCATAGGTGGTTGCAGACTTTTCCCAGCAAGGCTCATAGGAAAACTGTACTCCCCACACCTAACTTGATGCACAGTCAGTGCCCTGCAGGCTCTGAAGAAAGCTGAAGTCAGTTGAGGAATCCAGCTCTGAACTGGTGATGTTCTTTATATATGCACATTAATAACCTTTCACTTTCTTTTTAATAGAAGGATAGTTAATTTACAATGTTGTGTAAGTTTTTGAGTGTACAACAAACTGATTCAGTTAAATACATTTGTTTTCATATTTTTTCCACTATAAGTTATTAAAAGATATTGAGTATAGTTCCCTGTGCTATATAGTAAGTCCCTACTGTTTGCCTATTTTGTATATAGAAGTATGGATGTTAAACCCAAACTCCTAATTTATCTCCCAGTTCAGTTCATTTCAGGTGCTCAGTCATGTCCAACTCTTTGTAACCCCATGGACTGCGACACACCAGGTCTCCCTGTTAATCACCAACTCCTAGAGTATACATTATCCCATTGAGTAGTGATGATATCCAACCATCTCATCCTCTGTTGACCCCTTCTACTCTCACCTTCAATCTTTCCCAGCATGAGGGTCTTTTCAAATGAGTCAGTTCGTCCCATCAGTGACCGAAGTACTGTAGTTTCAGTTTCAGCATCAGTCCTTCCAGTGAGTATTCAGAACTCATTTCCTTTAGGATGGACTGGTTGGGTCTTCTTGAAGTCCAAGGGACTCTCAAGAGTCTCCTCCAATATCACAGTTCAAAACCATCAATACATTGGCACTCAGATTTCTTTATAGTCCAAATCTCACATGCCGGGAGCCAGCGTGAGGAACTCCGCCTATGGCAAAGGTCATGAGGAAGGAGGCTCGGCATACGCAAATGTATGAACTAGCCTCAGGAGTCCCCCTGGAAATTCTCGAGCATCTACCCCCAAAACCAGAGTCTACCTACTTTCTGCTTTGTGCTCTCACCTACACTTATGATTTTATGGGATGCTGTCCCCCACTACCTCTCTCTGAAAAAAAGAGTTAACTTAAAGCTCCAGTTAATAAAATTCCTGGGTGTGATAGTGTTTCAACCTACAAACTACTTTGGAAGGCCTCTAGCCTGCCTGACTAGGTTTTTCCAGCCACATATGATTGCTCAGAGCCTCCCAACTGTTAGAGGCATGGGATGTTCTAAACTGTCTAAATACAGATTCCTTTGAGCAGTTAAAAGATTGATTAGAAATTGTATTGGTGAAGGGTTTTTCACTTGTTGGGCCAATGTTTGCTGCTAAGTTTCCATATCCCTTACCTGCTGTGTCCCTGGCAGTGTATTGATTAATATAATTGGTGTAAGTAGTAACTTTAATGTTTGTAACCTTGGACCCTTGAGTTAATTCTTTTTCTTGTTATAGCCCACCACACCTTTGTTCTGTAGGAATGCAACTTTATCTAATGCTTTTGGAGGGTGGTGCCTGACTAATCAATCACCTTTAGAGAAACATAAGTTTTCTGAAGAAAGGGTCTTAAATGTTAACAGGCCTCCGGGCCAGAAGATGATGCAAACCACCTAAATTTTTGCATATGATAAGATTGCAGGAAGAAAGCCTGGCTTACTGCATGACTCTACCCCTTCCCCCATTATCCTCTATGCATAATTTAAGGTATAAAAACTACTTTGAAAAAAAAAAAAAAAAGTGTGGGACTTTTTCACTGAAACTTGGTCTCGCCATGTCATTCTTTCTCTCAGCTTCTGGCTGAATTTTCCATCTTGAGTGTGGAGGCTCATCAAGCCTACTAACTATGCCTGGGCTTCTAAGATCTGACTGGGGAGGCCTTAGTGTCTCCTTTCATTCTGGCGAACAGGAGGACGCCTGCAGCCTACATAGGTGATGTAAATTCCTTGCTTTGGAAGTTTATTAGCTTTCCATGTAAACCAAGTTATTCAGCCTCTTTTCTCCACTGAATTTCCTCACTTAGCTATCCTTATTTAACCACTATTTTTGTCTTTAATTAACATTTAATAAGCTGTTGTTTCCTGATCCCCAAAGCCATCTCCCCTTCGAATTCCCTGGATCCACCGGGGCTGGACCCTGGTACTCACATGCACACCTGACTACTGGAAAAAACAAAGCTTGGATTAGGTGGACCTTTATTGGCAAAGTAATGTCTCTTCATTTTATTATGCTGTGCAGATTGGTCATAACTCTTCCTCCAAGGAGCAAGCGTCTTTTAATTTCATGGCTATAGTCACCATCTGCAGTGATTTTGGAGCCCCGCAAAAGAAAGTCTGCTACTGTTTCCATTGTTTCCCCATCTATATGCCATGAAGTGATGGGACAAGATGCCATGATCTTAGTTTTCTGAAAGTTGAGTTTTAAGCCAGCTCTTTAACTCTCCTCTTTTACTTTCATTAAAAGCCTCTTTAGTTCTTTGTTTTCTGTCATAAGAGTGGTATCATCTGAATATCTGAGGTTATTGATATTTCTTCCTGAAATCTTGATTCCAGCTTTTGCTTCATTCAGCCTCCTCAGGTCTAATGAGGTCTGATTTCAGCTTTTGCTTCATCAGGTCTCATGATGTACTCTGCATCTATGTTAAATAAACAGGGTGACAATATTCAGCCATGACATACTCCTTTCCCTATTTGGAATCAGTCTATTATTAGGCCTGACAGAATGTGGTCAAGTGGAGAAGGGAATGGCAAACCGCTTCAGTGTTCTTGCCTTGAGAATCCCATGAACAGTATGAAAAGGCAAAATGATAGTATACTGAAGGAGGAATTCCCCAGGTCAGTAGGTGCCCATATGCTACTGGAGATAAGTAGAGAAATAATTTCAGAAAGAATGAAGGGAGGGTGCCAAAGTAAAAACAACATCCACTTGTGTATGTGACTGGTGATAGAAGCAAGGCCTGATGCTGTAAAGAGCAATATTGCTTAGGAACCTGGAATGTTAGGTCCATGAATCAACACAAATTGGAAGTGGTCAAACAGGAGATGGCAAGAGTGAACGTCGACATTCTTGAAATCAGAGAACTAAAGTGGACTGGAAAGGGTGAAATTAACTCAGATGACCATTATATCTACTACTGTAGGCAGGAATCCCTTAGAAGGAATGGAGGAGCCATCATGGTCAAAAAAAGTGTCTGAAATGCAGTACTTAGATGCAATCTCAAAAAAACCCAACAACAACAACAAAACAACAAACACCAAAAAACAACAACAACAAAACAGAATGATCTCTGTTCGTTTCCAAGGCAAACCATTCAATATTACAGTAATCTTAGTTTATGCCCTAACCAGTAATTCTGCAGAAGCTGTAGTTGAACAGTTCTATGAAGAACGACAAGACCTTTTAGAAATAATATCAAGAAAAGATGTCTTTTCATTATAGGGGACTGGAATGCAAAAGTAGGAAGTCAAGAAACACCTGGAGTAACAGGAAAATGTGGCCTTGGAATACGGAATAAAGCAGGGCAAACGCTAACAGAGTTTTGCCAAGAGAATGCAATGGTCATAGCAAACACCCTCTTCCAACAACACAAGAGAAGATTCTACACATGGACATCACCAGATGGTCAACACCAAAATCAGATTGATATATTCTTTGCAGCCAAAAATGGAGAAGCTCTATATAGTCAGCAAAAATAAGACTGGGAGCTCACTGTGGCTCAGATCATGAACTCCTTATTGCCAAATTCAGACTTGAAGAAAGTAGGGAAAACCAATAGACCATTCAGGTATGACCTGAATCAAATCCCTTATGATTATATAGTGGAAGTGAGAAATAGATTTAAGGGACTAGATCTGACAGATAGAGTACCAGATGAACTCTGGAATGAGGTTCATGACATTGTACACGAGACAGGGATCAAGACCATCCCCATGGAAAATAAATGCAAAAAAGCAAAATGGCTGTCTGGGGAGGCCTTACGAATAGCTGTGAAAAGAAGAAGGGCGGAAAGCAAAGGAGAAAGGGAAAGATATAAGCATCTCAATGCAGAGTTCCAAAGAATAGCAATCCCATCACTACATGGGAAATAGATGGAGAAACAGTGGAAACAGTGTCAGACTTTGTTTTTCTGGGCTCCAAAATCACTGCAGATGGTGACTGCAGCCATGAAATTAAAAGACGCTTACTCCTTGGAAGGAAAGTTATGACCAACCTAGATAGCATATTCAAAAGCAGAGACATCACTTTGCCAATACAGGTTCGCCTAGTCAAGGCTATGGTCTTTCCTGTGGTCATGTATGGATGTGAGAGCTGGACTGTGAAGAAGGCTGAGCGCCAAAGAATTGATGCTTTTGAACTGTGGTGTTGGAGAAGACTCTTGAGGGTCCCTTGGACTGCAAGGAGATCCAACCAGTCCATTCTTAAGAAGATCAGCCCTGGGATTTCTTTGGAAGGAATGATGCTAAAGCTGAAACTCCAGTATTTTGGCCACCTCATGCAAAGAGTTGACTCATTGGAGAAGACTCTGATGCTGGGAGGGATTGGGGGCAGGAGGAGAAGGGGACGACAGAGGATGAGATGGCTGGATGGCATCACTGACTCAATGGATGCGAGTCTGAGTGACCTCCGAGAGCTGGTGATGGACAGGGAGGCCTGGCGTGCTGCAGTTCATGGGGTCGCAAAGAGTCGGACAGGACTGTGCGACTGATCTGATCTGAAGCATCTCAATGCAGAGTTCCAAAGAATAGCAAGAAAAGATATGCAAGCCTTCCTCAGCAACCAATGCAAAGACAAAGAGAAAAAAAAAAAAAAAATGAATGGGAAAGACTAGAGATCTCTTCAATAAAATTAGAGATACCAAGGGAATATTTCATGCAAAGATGGGCTCGATAAATGACAGAAATGGTATGAACCTAACAGAAGGAGAAGATATTAAGAAGAGAAGGCAAAAATACAGAGAAGAACTGTACAAAAAAGATCTTCACGACCCAGATAATCACGATAGTGTGATCACTCACCTAGTGCCATACATCCTGAAATGTGAAGTCAAGTGGGCCTTAGAAAGCATCACTACGAACAAACCTAGTGGAGGTGAAGGAATTCCAGTTGAGCTATTTCAAATCCTGAAAGATGACGCTGTAAAGTGCTGCACTCAATATGCTAGCCAATTTGGAAAACTCAGCAGTAGCCACAGGACTGGAAAAAGGTCAGTTTTCATTCCAGTCTCAAAGAAAGTCAATGCCAACTACCGCACAATTGAACTCATCTCACATGCTAGTAAATTAATGCTCAAAATTCTCCAAGCCAGGCTTCAGGAATACATGAAATGTGAAATGCCAGATATTCAAGCTAGTTTTAGAAAAGGCAAAGGAACCAGAGATTAAATTGCCAACAGCCGCTGGATCATGGAAAAAGCAACAGAGTTCCAGAAAAGCAACTGTTTCTGCTTTATGAATATACCTAAGCTTTGACTGTGTGGATCACAATACACTGTGGAAAAATCTGAAAGAGATGGGAATACCAGACCACCTGATATGCCTGTTGAGAAACCTATATGCAGATCAGGAAGCAACAGTTAGAACTGGACATGGAACAACAGACTGGTTCCAAACAGGAAAAGGAGTACGTCAAGGTTGTATATTATCACCTTGCTTATTTAACTTCTATGCAGAGTACATCATGAGAAACACTGGGCTGGAAGAAGCATAAGCCGGAATCAAGGTTATCGGGAGAAATATCAATAACCTCAGATGTGCAGATGTACACCTTATAGTAGAAAGTGAAGAGGAACTAAAAAGCCTCTTGATCAAAGTGAAAGAGGAGAGTGAAAAAGTTGGCTTAAAGCTCAACATTCAGAAAACAAAGATCATGGCATCTGGTCCCATCACTTCATGGGAAATAGATGGGGAAACAGTGGAAACAGTGTCAGACTTTATTTATTTATTTTGTTTTGGCTCCAAAATCACTGCAGATGGTGACTGCAGCCATGAAATTAGAAGATGCTAACTCCTTGGATTAAAAGTTATGACCAACCTAGATAGAATACTGAAAAGCAGAGATGTTACTTTGCCAACAAAGGTCTGTCTAGTCAAGGCTATTGTTTTTCCAGTGGTCATGTATGGATGTGAGAGTTGGACTGTGAAGAAAGCTGAGCACGGAAGAATTTATGCTTTTGAACTGCGGTGTCGCAGAAGACTCTTGAGAGTCTCTTGGACTGCAAGGAGATCCAACCAGTCCATTCTAAAGGAGATCAGCCCTGGGTGTTCTTTGGAAGGAATAATGCTAAAGCTGAAACTCCAATACTTTGGTCACCTCATGCAAAGAGTTGACTCATTGGAAAAGTCTTTGATGCTGGGAGGGATTGGGGGCAGGAGGAAAAGGGGGCAACAGAGGATGAGATGGCTGGATTGCATCACCGACTTGATGGACATGAGTTTGAGTGAACTCCAGGAGATGGTGATGGACAGGGAGGCCTGACGTGCTGTGATTCATGGGGTCACAGGGAGTGGGACATGACTGAGTGACTGAACTGAACTGAACCAAGCTGTTGTTTCATGCCCAGTTCTAACTGTTGCTTCCTGCCAGAATAAAAATTTCCCAGGAGGCATGCCAGGTGGTCTTGTAATCCCATTTCCCTTCTCTTTAAGAATTTTTCTACGTTTGTTGTGATCCACACAAAGGCCTTGGCATAGTCAATAAAGCAGAAATAGATGTTTTTCTTGAACTCTCTTGCTTTATCCATGATCCAACGGATGTTGTCAAATTGATCTCTGGTTTCTCTGCATTTTCTAATTCCAGCTTGAACATTTGGAAGTTCATGATTCATGTATTGTTGAAGCCTAACTTGGAGAATTTTGAGCATTACTTTGCTAGAATGTGAGATAAGTACAATTATTAAGTATTTTGAACATTCTATGGCACTGCCTTTCTTTGGGATTGGAATGAAAACTGACTTTTTCCAGTCCTGTGGCTACTGCTGAGTGTCCCAAATTTGCTGGCATATAGAGTGCAGCACTTTTACAGCATCATCATTTAGAATTTGAAATAGCTCAACTGGATTTCTGTCACCTCCACTAGCTTTGTTCACAGTGATGCATCCTAAGGCCCACTTACCTTCATTTTCCAGGATGTGTGGTTCTACGTGAGTGATCACACCACTGTGGTCATCTGGGTCATGAAAATCTTTTCTTTATAGCTTTTCTGTATATTCTTCCCACCTCTTCTTAATACTTCCTGCTTCAGTTAGGTCCATACCATTTCTGTCCCTTGCTGTGCCCATATTTGCATGAAATATTCCCTTGGTATCTCTACTTTTCTTGAAGGGATCTCTAGTCTTTGCCATTCTATTGTTTTCCTCTGTTTCTTTGCATTGATCATTGAGAGAGGCTTTCTTATCTCTCCTTGCTATTCTTTGAATTTCTACAGTCAAATGGTATATTTTTCCTTTTTTCCTTTGCCTTTGACTTTTCTTATTTTCTCAGCAATTTGTAAGGCCTCCTGAGACAATCATTTTGCCTTTTTGCACTCCTTTTTCTTGCGAATGTTCTTGATCCCTGCCTCCTGCACAATCTCACAAACCTCTGTCCATAGGTTTTCAGGCACTCTGTGTATCAGATCTGATCCCTTGAATCTATTGCTCACTTCCACTGTATTATCATAAGGGATTTGATTTAGGTCATACCTGAATGGTCTAGTGGTTTCCCCCACTTTCTTTAATTTGTTTCTGAATTTGGCAATGAGTTCATCATCTGATCCACAGTCAACTCCCAGTTTTGTTTTTGCTGACTGTCTATAACTTCTCCATCTTTGGCTGCAAAGAATATAATCAATCTGATTTCAGTATTGATCGTCTGGTGACGTCCACATGTAGAGTCTTCTCTGGTGTTGTTGGAAGAGCGTGTTTGCTATGACCAGTGTGTTCTCTTGGTAGAACTATTTTAGCCTTTGCCCTGCTTCATTCTTTATTCCAAGGCCAAATTTTCTGTTACTCCAGCTATTTCCTGACTTCCTACTTTTGCATCCCAGTCCCCTGTAATGAAAAGGACATTTTTTGGGGGGTGTTATTTCTAGAAGGTCTTATATGTCTTCACACAACTGTTCAAATTCAGCTTCTTGAGCATTATTGGTCAGGGCATAGACTTGGGTTATTGTGATATTGAATGGTTTGCCTTAGAAAAGAAAGAGATCATTCTGTCATTTTTGAGATTGCATCCAAGCACTGCATTTCTGACTCTTTTGTTGACTATGAGGGCTACTTCATTTCTTCTAAGGGATTCCTACCCACAGTAGTAGATGTAATGTTCATCTGTGTTAAATTCACCCATTCCATTCCATATTAGGTAGCTGATTCCTAAAATGTTGACATTCACTCTTGCCATCTCCTGTTTGGCCACTTCCAATTGGTGTTGATTCATGGACAGAACATTCCAGGCTCCTGTGCAATATTGCTGTTTACAGCATCGGACTTTACTTCCATCACCAGTCACATCCATAACTACATGATGATTTTGCTTTGGATCTGTCTCTTCATTCCCTCTGGAGTTATTTCTCCACTGATCTCCAGTATCATATTGAGCACCTACCGACCTGGGCAGCTCATCTTTCAATGTCTTATCTTTTTTCCTTTCATTCTGTTCGTGGGGTTCTCAAGGCAAGAATACTGAAGTGATTTGCCATTCCCTTCCCCAGTGGACCGTATTTTTTCAGACCACTCCACCATGAACCATCTGTCTTGGATGGCCCTACACAGCATGGCTCATAGTTTCATTGAGTTAGACAAGGTTGTTGGCCATGTGATCAGATTGGTCAGTTTTCTGTGATTGTGATTTTCAGTCTGTGTGCCCTCTGTTGGAGAAGGATAAGAGGATTATGGAAGTTTCCTGATGGGAGAGAGGAATTGAGGGGGAAACTGGGTCTTATTCTGATAGGTAGTGCCATGCTCAGTAAAATTTTAATCCAATTTCCTGTTTATGGGTGGGGCTTTTTTCCCTCCCTGGTATTTACCTGGGGCCAAACTATGGTGGAGGTAATGAAGATAATGGTGACCTCTTTCAAAAGTTTCTATGCCTGCACTGCCTTATTCAGTGTTCCCAACCCTGAAGCAGGCCACGACAGACCCATGCCTCTGCAGGAAACTCCAGGACGCTCATGGGCACATCTTGGTCAGTCTCTTGTGTGGGTCACTGCTCCTTTCTCCTGGGTCTTGGTGCACACAAAGTTCTGTTTGTGCCCTCCAAGAGTCTGTTTCCCCAGTCCAGTCTAAGTTCTGGTGGCTTTCTGGTCCGGTTAATGGCTATCTCCTCCAAGAGGACTAATGCCATACCCAGGACTGCTGCACCCAGAGCCCCTGCCCCTGTGGCAGTCCACTGCTGACCCATACCTCTGCAGGAGACACTCAAACTCAATTCTGTCTCAGTTTGTGGGGAACTCTGTGACCTGGTGGACACAATGTTTTTTTTGAGCACCCTAAGTGTCTCTGGTGGATATGGAGTTTTATTCTGAACATGATTTTGCCCCTCCTACCATCTTTCTGGGGCCTCCCCTTTGCCCTTGGACATGGGGTGTCTCCTCAGAATCGCTCCAGCACAGCACAGCTGCCACTCCTGTGCCTACCCTCTTGCTGGGGCTTCTCTGCCCTTGGACATGGGGTATCTCCTCACAGTTGCTCTAGTGCAGTGTAGCCACCTCTCCAGCACCTTGCAGCCAGAGCTGCCCCATTACCCTATTATCCCCTTTATTAATCATGTTTGTTTCCCATGTCTTTGAGTCTATTTCTGTTTTGTAAATAAGTTGAAGCCCTGCCTTCTAGGAGTTTAAAACCTTCACTTCTTTTTAGGGTCTCTCTACCTCAGGTTTAGGGTAGAGGTCTTCAGGTGTTTCTGTTGAGACCAATTTATGGGGCAAAATTTGGGGGGCAACCTGTGAACACTATTTCCCACTCTGACTGAGTACCCAGTATTTTCTACTCCTCATTTCCCCCAGGATTCAGAAAACTTCAGGAACTCTTTTATTTCGGGCTCCTCACTGGTGAGAGGAGCATCAGGTTTGGGCAGGTCTCCCTGGCCCTCAACAAGTATGCCAGCCTATAGAGATAAACAGAACATCTTTAGTTTTTAGACTTGCCTGTTCCACTTCAGTGAGTGATTTTAATTATTTAATTATTTTAATAATTTAATTATTTCATTCTGGAATGTTGCTTTCACTGGCCAGTCTGACAATCAACAGCTCAGCAGAGTGCCTGACACTACCAAACTACCCTCTCTCTTTTGATAAGTTGACTATTTCATGGACATTTCTTAGTCAATATTATGGACTTGCTCAAGTGTAAAACACTAAGAAATTGAAATTCTAGGTTCTTTCTGATCTGCTGCTTCATCAAACTTGTGATCATTTTTTAAAGTCATCTGTTATTTTTTCCCAGGTCAATGAATTCATTTGAATATCTAACTTTTTGACAGACATAAGGGAAACGAGAAATTATTTAATGGAAATGAGAAAGTGAAGGAGAAAAATCCTGGAAATTTTAAAATAAATAAATGTAAAAGCAACTCTCTAGCCTAAAATATAGTTTACCTAACCCAGATTCATGCAGTTAATATGAACAATTGTTAACAATACAGATAATAATTAATTGATTAATTAATTTATAGATAAATGAGCTTAATTGATTATATAGGTAAAATAATAATAATTTTGCCTTGTTGTTTAGTCCCTACGTCCTATTTGACTCTTTTTGACCCCATAGACTGTAGCACACCAGACTCCTCTATCCATGGGATTTCCTAGGCAAGAGTGCTGGAGTGAGTTGCCATTTCCTTCTCCAGAGGATCTTTCTAACTCAGGAATAAAATCCATGTCTCCTGCATTCCAGGTATGTTCTTTACCACTGAGCCACTAGAGAAGACCGAAGATAATAATACTAGTCTTAATAATACTAATGCATGTCCATGACTTACTCTTAGCTTACATGCTGTAAGCTAAAACTCAGTGTTTTAATTGCATTTACATGTTAATTTTATGAATTCACAGTGTGGACTTAAAAAACAAGGCCCCAAGAACCAAACTGCCCATGTGTGTACAAGTCCCAGGCCTACTGAAATTGAAGGACACACTACAACATGAGGGATGGAAAGTAGAAAGTCTTCCTCAATTCCATGACAGTACTATAAGGAGCAATAAGTTAGTTACTATTAATAAATTTCCTGAAATCATGTGTTGAAGAACCTCACTTTAATGTGTTTGGAAGATACTGCATCTTTCACAAATTGAAAGTGTGTTGTAACCCTGCATTTAACAAGTCTGTTAGGGCCATTTTCTCGACAATGTTTGCTCACTTCCTGTCTCTGGGTCACATTTTGGCAATTCTCACAATATTTAAACTTTTCATTATTCTTATATTTGTTATAATGATCTGTGGGCAGGGATCTTTGATGCTAGTATGCAAAAGTATTATGTGTCACTGAAGACTGAAATGATGAATAGAAATTTTTAGCAATAAAATATTTTTAATTGAGTCACATACATTGCTCTTTTAGACAGAATGCCATTTCATATTTAATAGTCTACAATGCAGTGTAAACATAATTTTTAGATGCACTGGGAAAGCAGAACAAATCACTACTTTCTTTATTGCATTGTTCACTGTATTGTGATGGCCTGGAAGGGAATGAGTAGCATCTGTGATGCCTGCCTATACCTGTTTGGAACAAAACCTATATCTCTTTCTGTACAACAATATACTCAACTCTGCTTCTGTATTATTTATGTTCTCCAGGTGAGATTCTGAGGGCTCAAAAGTAAAGTGATTTAAACTGTATGGATTATTCTAATGACTTAAAGCTTTACTTGTAGTGATATATATGATTTATATGTTTGATGCCTTATTCTTGCTTTTTATTTATAGTTTACATATATAATATATAAACTTGCAATTTATTTTCCAAAATGGGACAATTTTGATATTGAAAGTGGGCACTACTAATACAGTCCCACTGGGATGACTAGTCTGACCAGAATCTTTACATGTATTTATATTTTATCCTCTACTGTATTTCAGGTTAAGTGTGACATCTCTTCTTTGCTGTATTCTCTTTTTTGGTTGGGAATCATATAGATTAATGAATTTAAGGAGGTACTCAGCAGATGCTATCGGTGTCCTACTTACATATCCCTGGCATTCATTTTTCTACAAGTCTGAATGCTGTCCCTTCAATCATGTAAAACTCTTTGTGACTCACCGGCTCCTCTTTCCATGGTATTTTCCAGACAAGAATATTGGTGGGTTGTCATTTCTTCCTCCAGGGTATCTTCTCAACCCAGGGATCAAACCTGCATCTCATGTTTCCTTTATTAAAAGGCTGGTTCTTTATCACTAGCAACACCTGGGAGGCCCCTCTACAGTCTACACACAGTGGATTTCTGCAACTCTGCTTGATTTGTTTTTCTTTCTGCAGGGACACACAAGCCAGAGTTTAAGATTTAGTATTCCTGGAAACAGCTCACAACCAGTGAGGGATGGAGAGTTGGAGAGTAAGAAACCCAGCCTCCTCACCTCCTAGCTGGAATAGCCTGAAATCCTGCTTCCCCACGTCCCCAGCAGTGTCACATGGCAGCTGTTGGACAAGACATTACATCCTCTTTAGTCCCTTTATTCCTGTCTCATTTCTCTGTGGGCCTTCCCACCCCAGTACCCTTCCACTACAGTAAAGCACATACACTGGAATCTGGGTCTTCAAGTTGGCTTCTGCAGAAATTTAAAACAAATATATGAATAAATGCATGTATTGGGCAAACCTCAATGATAAGGTCAATAGGCAATTCAAAAGAAAGCCATCCATGTAAGTTTCAGACCCACTGTTCAGGATATAAAGACATACTATTTCAGAAAGAATGATTTACCTTAAATTCAGCACTCAAATTCAAAAAAATATTTCCTGTGTGTGGTGTGTTGAATGTGTGTGTATGTGTGTGTGAATGTGACAAAGAGGGAGAGAGATCAATGATTACAGATCATTAAGAGGATAATCTTAAATTCAACTAATCTGAATAAAGATTTTTGACATAGGATGAATTAGATTAACTTATCTAAAGAAGGAATCTAACAGCAACATTTCTTTTCTTTTCTACCCCTCCTTTCCCTGTTTTCTCTGTTTACATCTAATTGTTTCACTTACTACAAGCTTTCCAGAAAATAAAGAATCTGAAACATGCTGGAAGGGCTTCAAAATCTTGGCAACCTTCATGCCTCAGGAGAGAATGGTCAGCATGTTTCTAATTTTCCTAGTGGCTGAATTATCACCTAAGTAAAATAACAGACTTAGCCTCCGAATCACCCAAGTTTCCTAGTTGAAATTGTTTTGTTTTATTTTTACTAAATTATGATATAATTCACATACCATCAAAGTCAGCATTTTAAAGTGTGTAGTTCAGTGTTTTTATTACATTCACAAGTCTGTGCAACCATCAGCACTATCTTCCCTGAGGTTTCAGACACTAAAGCATCTGCTTACAATGTGGGAGACCAGAGTTCAATCCCTGGGTCAGGGAGATCTCCTGGAGAAGGAAATGGCAATCCACTCCAGTATTCTTGCCTGGAAAATCTCATCGACGGAGGAGCCTGGTAGGCTATAGTCCATGGGATCACAAAGAGTCAGGCATGACTGACTGACTTCAGTAACACCATTATTTAATTACAAATGTTTCCTCAGCCCATATTAATTTAAGTTGTACAGCATAATGATTTACTAGAAGTGTATGTTGCAAAGCGATTACCACCATAAGTTTAGTTAACATACATCATCTTACATGGTTACAAATGGCACAGTGTGCAATTCTCTTGTGTATATACTTAGGGGTGGAATATTTTCATTACATGGTAAATCATTATTTACTTTTCTGAGGAACTACCAAATTGTTTCCCACAGTGGCTGAAGCATTTTACATTCTCACCATCAATGTATGAGGATTTCAATTTCTCCACACCCTACTTGTGTGCTGAACTGAGTCCTCCCAAATTTATATGTTGAAGCCCTAACTCCCAGCACCACACAATGGGACTGTAGATATAGGATCTTACAAGAGCAGATAAAATTAAAATGAATCCATTAGGGTGGGTCTCAATCCATTAAGGCCGGTGTCCTCATGTGAACAGGAAATTTGGACACTGAGACACACTAGGACGCAAGTGCTCATAGGTAATGCCATGAGAGGAAACTGCAAGAGTAAAGCCATCTGCAAGTAAAGGTGAGAGGCTTCAGAAGAAATCAACCATGCTGACACCTTGATCTTGGATTTCTATCCTCCAGAACTATGAGGAGTAAGTGTATCTTCTGTAAACCACATAGTCTTCTGTGACTTGTTATAACAACACCAGCAAACTAACACATTCCCCCTATTTTGTCATTTCCTCAAAAGTAAATCCATCTTATTAGAAGTGAGTTAGCATCTCTTTGTGGTTCTGATCTGACTAACAATGACTAACAGTGTTAAGCATTATTTTATGTGCTTGCTAGCCTTGTGTATATGTTTTTTGGAGAAATGTGAATTCAAATTATTTTCTTTATTTATAACTGTATCAGATCAGATCAGATCAGTCGCTCAGTTGTGTCCAACTCTTTGCGACCACATGAATCGCAGCATGCCAGGCCTCCCTGTCCATCACCAACTCCTGGAGGTCACTCAGACTCACATTCATCGAGTCAGTGATGCCATCCAGCCATCTCATCCTCTGTTGTCCCCTTCTCCTCCTGCCCCCAATCTCTCCCAGCATCCGAGTCTTCTCCAATGAGTCAACTCTTCGCATGAGGTGGCCAAAATACTGGAGTTTCAGCTTTAGCATCATTCCTTCAAAAGAAATCCCAGGGCTGATCTCCTTCAGAATGGACTGGTTGGATCTCCTTGCAGTCCAAGGGACTCTCAAGAGTCTTCTCCAACACCACGGTTCAAAAGCATCAATTCTTCGGCGCTCAGCCTTCTTCACAGTCCAGCTCTCAGATCCATACATGACCACAGGAAAGACCATAGCCTTGACTAGGCGAACCTTTGTTGGCAAAGTAATGTCTCTGCTTTTGAATATGCTATCTAGGTTGGTCATAACTTTCCTTCCAAGGAGTAAGCGTCTTTTAATTTCATGGCTGCAGTCACCATCTGCAGTGATTTTGGAGCCCAGAAAAATAAAGTCTGACACTGTTTCCACTGTTTTCCCATCTATTTCCCATGAAGTGATGGGACCAGATGCCATGATCTTTGTTTTCTGAATGTTGAGCTTTAAGCCAACCTTTTCACTCTCCACTTTCACTTTCATCAAGAGGCTTTTGAGTTCCTCTTTACTTTCTGCCATAAGGGTGGTGTCATCTGCATATCTGAGGTTATTGATATTTCTCCCAGCAATCTTGTTTCTGACTTGTGTTTCTTCCAGTCCAGCGTTTCTCATGATGTACTCTGCATATAACTGTATATTTGTCACTAAATATTTGTAAGAAGTCTTTCTGGACATGGAACAACAGTCTGGTTCCCAATAGGAAAAGGAGTATGTCAAGTCTGTATATTGTCACCCTGCTTATTTAACTTATATACAGAATACATCATGAGAAACGCTGAGCTGGAAGAAACACAAGCTGGAATCAAGATTGCCGGGAGAAATATCAATAACCTCAAATATGCAGATGACACCACCCTTATGGCCTCTTGATGTAAGTGAAAGAGCAGAGAGTGAAAAAGTTGGCTTAAAGCTCAACATTCAGAAAACAAAGATCATGGCATCTGGTCCCATCACTTCATGGGAAATAGATGGGGAAACAGTGGAAACAGTGGCTTACTTTATTTTTTGGGGCTCCAAAATCACTGCATATGGTGATTGCAGCCTTGAAATTAAAAGACACTCCTTGGAAGGAATTTTATGACCAACAGTCTCATCTCTTCCCCTAGAGCAGGCCTCAGTTCAGTCATTAAGTCATGTCTGACTCTTTGTGACCCCATGAATCTCAGCACGCCAGGCCTCCCTGTCCATCACCAACTCCCGGAGTTCACTAAAACTCACATCCATCGAGTCAGTGATGCCATCCAGCCATCTCATCCTCTGTAGTCCCCTTCTCCTCCCACCCCCAATCCCTCCCAGCATTAGGGTATTTTCCAATGAGTCAACTCTTTGCATGAGGTGGCCAAAGTACTGGAGTTTCAGCTTCAGCTACCTAAAAGTAAATCTTTCAATTTTAATGTCTTCTCCATACGCTAATGATTTCCAGGTCATCAAGTCTTGTTTCCTTTTTTTTTTTTTTTTTTTTTAACAGTCCTTCACTCAACTTATCTATTTTTTCTCACTTTAGACTATAATCAGTAAGAAGAAAGCAGGCTGCCCCTGTCACAGCACTTAGAAATCTCTTCAGCTGAGAGTCTTGAGTTTCTCTCATGCCCCTTTCTTTCCACTCAGCTGCAGTCACAATGCTAAGCTTCCTGCCACTGATTCACTGGAATCTCTCTTCCTTCACTTTCCTGTAGCACAGGCCTCATTTCCTCCTGAACTTTTTAAAAGGTCCTTTTTTTCCAGTAACCCTGTCCTCACAGCCACATAGGTGTTCTCTGACACACCCCTTACCTCCATGGAGCCCTCGCTGCCTTTCCCAGCCATGGACCCGCTCCTCTGGCTCTCTGCCACACTCCTTTGAATTCTTCCACCCTCTTCCCACTGTCCAGTTCCAAGGCCACTCCTGCATTTCTGTGTCTTCATTAACGGCAGCACCTACTTCTTGGTTTCTGGAAAACCACTCTGCCAGTTGACCTGAATGTGCCAGTAGGAGCTTTGGATGTCACATTTCACTGAGGGCTTCACTTCAAGGAACTGAGTTTGCCTATGTGAGGCGGACAGTGGGAGGGCTCCCAGACCCGCCCACCTGCCAGCGTTGGCCTCACCAACGCAGAGAAAACTCGTGTTCGGTGGCATCAAAGAGGCAGCATATTCCTAAGACTTCTCAGAATGGGAAGCTCTGTTTCTTCCCACTTGTTGGAAACAACCTAGGGAATGCAGACGTGATAGTTTAGTCTGTCAGTCTCTGCACAGAAGGGTTACCGGGTGTAAGCTACGCTTCCAAGGAGCAGAGTCATATCCATATGGAAATAATCTCCTGCGAAAGGTGAACATTTTAAATAAGGACATTGCCCTGTTTTGGATTAACAAAATGGAGAAAACCGGTAAAATTATTTGAAGTTTTATTCTTGTAGTTTCTTTTTAATTAGGTGGAGTGCCTATAGATGCATATACATGAATGACTGCCGTTCTTGTATATAATAGTTTTCCAAAATAGATTCTCATTGGGAGGGAGAATTAAATAGCCAGACGGATGAACATTACTTTCACGTGTTCTACAAAGTGTTTGCTTCCTTCAGAGTTCTCCTGAATTCTTTTTACTGTTGCGGTCACTGTAACTTTTTAAAATTTATAATTCCATTAGAAAAGATTGTTACAATAAACAACCATGTGTGACGTCCGTTTTGCATGATGTGTGTAATCAAGAAAGTTTTAAGTGTGTGCTTACCAATAAAGAATGTTTTCACTGGAAACAAACAAACAAACAAACAAAAACAAAAGCAGAGACATTACTTTGCCTTCAAAGGTCCATGTAGTCAAGGCTATGGTTTTTCCTGTGGTCATGTATGGATGTGAGAGCTGGACTGTGAAGAAGGCTGAGCGCCGAAGAATTGATGCTTTTGAACTGTGGTGTTGGAGAAGACGCTTGAGGGTCCCTTGGACTGCAAGGAGTTGCAACAAGTCCATTCTGAAGGAGATCAGCCCTGGGATTTCTTTGGAAGGAATGATGCTAAAGCTGAAACTGCAGTACTTTGGCCACCTCATGTGAAGAGTTGACTCCTTGGAAAAGACTCTGATGCTGGGAGGGATTGGGGGCAGGAGGAGAAGGGGACAACAGAGGATGAGATGACTGGATGGCATCACTGACTTGATGAACTTGAATCTGAGTGAACTCCAGGAGTGGTGATGGACAGGGAGGCCTGGCGTGTTGCAATTCATGGGGTTGCAAAGAGTTGGACATGACTGAGCAACTGAACTGAACTGATCTGAACTGAAGAAGTCTTTACATTTCTGGATATTTGACCATTAGCTATAAATATCACAGATGCTTTATTCCATTCTTTGGATTACCTTTTTATGTCACTGATAGTGTTCTTTGTCACACACAGCATTTTAATTTTGGTGAAATCCAATTATCTTTGCTTTTATCTTTTATATGTATAATATCTAGGAAAACATTGACATCCATAGTAAAAAAGATTTACATTTTCTTTTAAAATTTTTATAGTTTTAGCTATTACATTTTTATCTTTGATCCAATTTGAATTAATTTATATATATATAATGTGAGGGATGGCTTTAAATTCATTCTTTCACATGTAGATATACAGTTGTTCCAGTAACATTTGTTGAAAAGACTATTCTTTTTTCTTTGAATGGTTTTGGAAAATTGTCAAAAATTTTGAATTTATTTCTGCACTTTCTATTCTATTCTATTGCTCTACATGTGTATTCTTATAACTGCTACATTATATCAACTCCTGTAGTTTTCCTGTAATTTTTGAAATCAGGAAGTGTATGAACCCATTTTTGATCTTTTTTGTTTCCCAATATAATTCTGACTAGGCTAAGTCTCTCTTGCTTTTCTACATGGATTTTTATATCAAGTTATACCTTTATGCAAAATAACAGAATTTTGATAAAAATCACATTGGATCTTGAGAATATTATCCTCTTAAGATCACTGAAGCTTCCAATACATGAATATAGTTTGTATTTCTATTTATTTAGATGGTCTTTTGTTTATTTCAATAATGTTTTGTAGTTTTCAGTGCATTAGACTTGCACTTGTTTGGTTAAATGTGATCATAAGTGTTTTACTGCTTATATTAATTAAAATAGAATTGGTTTGTAATTTTATTATCATATTGTTCACAACTATTTTTTTATCTTTTAGCTGATCTAGTTTTTGGCAACTTTGGTGTACTCATTTATTTGCGTAATTTTTTTTTTTTTTTTTTAGAGTCTGGAGTTATTTACCTCATCCATGTTCCTCTTATTCTACGAATAACCTAAATAATCCTAGTATAAAGGAATTTATCTGGTTTAGTCTAACTTTCTGGGCTTCTTCTTCTTCTTTTTTTTTTCAGTCTACTTTTTTCCTGTGCCTTCATTCCTTTTATTTCTGATTTTCACACTGAATCTTTTTTGATCCTGAGGTTCTGAGCCTATTTTCAAAGAAAAATAAATGCAAATCTGTGCTATTGCTGTTATCAGAGCAATAACACCTTATTGAAATGTATTACTGATCTGCTATTTTAACCTAATATATTAAAAGGTTAAAATTTTAGGCTAAAAACTAAGTGTTTAATTGTATTTGTGTGTGTGTGTGTTTGATTGGAACAGCTCAGTGATTTTCATCATCTTGGTTAGGTAATTTACTGAAGGTTTTGAGGCCAATAATTGCTTTTTTTTTTTTAAATGAGGATATTGGAAAGTGAGCTTGTAATTAATCTTCTACATTTGTTACACTGTTATGCATCTTTAACTGTGTTTCACTAGATGCAAATACATCCTGTAGCACCTAACAACATTTAATTTACTGTTAACTTCAGAACTTTGAATACATATGTAATAATTTCAAATGCAAATTCAAATATTCAGTTCAGTTCCTCAGGTATATCCAACTTTTTGAGAATCCATGAACTGCAGCATGCCAGGCCTCTCTGTCCATCACCAACTCCCGAGTTCAGCCAAACTCATGTCCATTGAGTCAGTCATGCCACCCAACCATCTCATCTTCCGTCATCCCTTTCTCCTCCTGCCCTCAATCTTTCCCAGCATCAGGTCTTTTCCAATCAGTCAGCTCTTTGCATCAGGTGGCCAAAGTACTGGAGTTTCAGCTTGAACATTAGTGCTTCCAATGAATACCCAGAACTGATCTTGTTTAAGATGGACTGATTGGATCTCCTTGCAGTCAAAGGGGCTCTCAGGACTCTTCTCCAACACCAATAGCACGATATTGGATATTTGCGGCTGGTGCACTGGGACGACCCAGAGGGATGATATGGGAGGGAGAAGGAAGGAGGGTTTGGGATGGGGAACACGTGTAAATTTGTGTCGGATTCATGTTGATATATGGTAAAACCAATACAATATTGTAAGTTTAAAAAAAAAAAAAAAAGCATCAGTTCTTGACACTCAGCTTTCTTTACAGTCCAACTCTCACATCAATACATGATTACTGGAAAAACCATAGCCTTGACTAGACCGACCTTTGTGGACAAAGTAATGTCTCTGCTTTTCAATATGCTATCTAGGTTGGTCATAACTTTCCTTCCAAGGAGTAAGCGACTTTTAATTTCATGACTGCAGTCACCATCTGCAGTGATTTTGGAGCCCCCAAAATAAAATCTGACACTATTTCCATTATTTCCTCATCTATTTCCCATTAAGTGATGGGACCAGATGCCATGATCTTTGTTTTCTGAATGTTGAGCTTGAAGCCAACTTTTTCACTCTCCTCTTTCACTTTCATCACGAGGCTTTTTAGTTCTTTTTCACTTTCTGCCATAAGGGAGGGGTCATCTGCATACCTAGGGTTATTGATATTTCTCCCATCTATCTTGATTCCAGCTTGTGCTTCATCCAGCCCAGCATTTCTCATGATGTACACTGCATATAAGTTAAATAAGCAGGATGACACTGCACAGCCTTGACGTACTCCTTTTCCTATTTGGAACCAGTCTGTTGTTCCATGTTCAGTTCTACCTGTTGCTCCCTCACCTGCATATAGGTTTCTCAATAGGCAAGTCAGGTGGTCTGGTAATCCCATCTCTTTCAGAATTTTCCACAGTTTATTGGGATCCACACAGTCAAAGGCTTTGGCATAGTCAATACAGCAGAAATAGATGGTTTTCTGGAACTCACTTGCTTTTCCCATGATCCAGCGGATGTTGGCAATTTGATCTCTGGTTCCTCTGCATTTTCTAAAGCCAGCTTGAACATCTGGAAGTTCATGGTTCACATATTGCTGAGGCCTGGCTTGGAGTATTTTGAGCATTACTTTACTAGTGCGTGAGATGAGTGCAATTGTGCAGTAGTTTGAGCATTCTTTGGCATTGCCTTTCTTTGGAATTGGAATGAAAACTGACCTTTTCCAGTCTCATGGCCACTGCTGAGTTTTCCAAATTTGGTGGCATATTGAGTGCAGCACTTTCACAGCATCATCTCTCAGGATTTGAAATAGCTCAACTGGAATTCCATCACCTCCACTAGCTTTGTTCGTAGTGATGCTTTCTAAGGCCCATTTGACTTCACATTGCAGGATGTATGGCTCTAGGTAAGTGATCATACGATTGTGATTATATTGGCCATGAAGATGTTTTTTGTACAGTTTTCTGTATATTCTTGCCACCTCTTCTAATATCTTCTGCTTCTGTTAGGTGCATACATTTCTGTCCTTTATCGAGCCCATCTTTGCATTAAATATTCCCTTGGTATCTCTAATTTTTTTTCAAGAGATCACTAGTCTTTCCCATTCTGTTGTTTTTCTCTATTTCTTTGCATAGATCGCTGAGGAAAGCTTTCTCATCTCTTCTTGCTATTCTTTGGAACTCTGCATCCAGATGCTTATATCTTTCCTTTTCTCCTTTGCTTTTTGCTTCCATTCTTTTCACGGCTATTTGCAAGGCCTCCCAAAACAGCCATTTTTTTTTTTGCATTTCTTTTCCCTGGGGATGGTCTTGATTCCTGTCTCCTGTACAATGTCACGAACCTCTGTCCATAGTTCATCAGGCACTCTATCTATCAGATCTAGTCCCTTAAATATATTTCTCACTTCCACTGTATAATCATAAGGGATTTGATTTAGGTCATACCTGAATGGTCTAGTGGTTTTCCCTACTTTCTTCAATTTAAGTCTGAATTTGGCAATAAGGAGTTCATGATCTGAGCCACAGTCAGCTCCCGGTCTTGTTTTTGCTGACTGTATAGAGCTTCTCCATCTTTGGCTGCAAAGAATATAATCCAACTGATTTTGGTGTTGACCATCTGATGATGTCTGGCAAAGTCAATAAAGCAGAAGTAGATGATTATCTGAAATGTTCATGCTTTTTTGATGGGTCCACAGGTGTTGGCAACTTGAACTCTGGTTCCTCTGCCTTTTCTAATTCCAGCTTGAATATCTGGAAGTTCATCGTTCTCATACCACTGAAGTCTTTCTTGGAGAATTTTAGGCACTACTTTACTAGGGGGTGAGATGAGTGTAACTGTGTAGTAGTCTGAGGATTCCTTGGAATTGCCTTTCTTTGACATTGGAATGAAAACTGACATCTTTCAGTCCTGTGGCCACTGTTGAGTTTTCCAAATTTGCTGGCATATTGAGTGCAACACTTTCACAACATCATCTTCTAAAATTTGAAACAGCTCAACTAAAATTTTATCACCTGCACTAGCTTGGTTGTGAAGCCTGGCTTGGCGAATTTTGAGCATTATTTTACTAACGTGTGAGATGAGTGCAATTGTGCAGTAGTTTGAGCATTCTTTGGCCTTGCCTTTCTTTGGGATTGGAATGCAAACTACCCTTTTCCAGTCCTGTGGCCACTGCTGAGTTTTCCAAATTTGCTGGCATATTGAGTGCAGCACTTTCACAGCATCATCTTTCAGGATTTGAAATAGCTCAACTGGAATTCCACCACCTCCACTAGCTTTGTTCATAGTGATGCTTCCCAAGGCCCACTTGACTTCATATTCCAGGGTGTTCGGCTCTAGGTGAGTGGTCATACCTTCATGATTATCTGGGATATAAATTTATTTTTTATATAGTTTTCAATGTATATTTGCCACCTCTTCTTAATATCTTCTGCTTCTGTTATGTCCATAACTTTTCTGTTCTCTATTGTGCCCATATTTGAGTGAAATATTCCCTTGGTATCTTTAATTTTCTTGAAGAGATCTATAGTCTTTCACATTCTATTGTTTCCTCTTTCTTTGCATTTATCACTGAGGAAGGCTTTCTTATCTCTCTTTGCTATTCTTTGGAGCTCTGCATTCAAATGGGTATATGTTTCCTTTTCTCCTGTGTTTTTAGCTTCTCTTCTTTTCTTAGCTACTTGTAAGGCGTCCTCAGACAATCATTTTGCCTTTTATATTTCTTTTTCTTGGGGATGGTCTTGATCCCTGTCTCCTGTACAATGTCATGAACCTCCATCCATAGTTCTTCAGGCACTCTGCTATCAAATCTAATTCCTTGAATCTATTGCTCACTTCCACTGTATAATCATAAGGGATTTGATTTATGTGAAGAAGGCTGAGAGCCCAAGAATTGATTCTTTTGAACTGTGGTGTTGGAGAAGACTCTTGAGAGTCCCTTGGACTGCAAGGAGATCCAGCCAGTCCATTCTGAAGGAGATCAGCCCTGGGATTTCTTTGGAAGGAATGATGCTAAAGCTGAAACTCCAGTATTTTGGCCACCTCATGCGAACAGTTGACTCATTGGAGAAGACTCTGATGCTGGGAGGGATTGGGGGCAGGAGGAGAAGGGGACGACAGAGGATGAGATGGCTGGATGGCATCACTGACTCGATGGATGTGAGTCTGAGTGACCTCCGGGAGTTGGTGATGGATAGAGAGGCCTGGCGTGCTGCAGTTCATGGGGTCACAAAGAGTCGGACACGACTGAGCAACTGATCTGATCTGATCTGATATCTGAATAGTCTAGTGGTTTTCCTTATTTTCTTCAGTTTAAGTCTGAATTTGACAATGAGTTAATGATTTGAGCCACAGTCAGCTCCAAATCTTGTTTACGCTAACTGTATATAGCTTCTCCATGTTTGGTTGCAAAGAATATAATCAATCTGTTTTCAATTTTGACCATCTGGTGATGTCCATGTGTAGATTCTTCTCTTGTGTTGTTTGAAGAGGGTGTTTGCTATGACCAGTGTGTTGTCTTGGTAATACTCTATTAGCCTTTGCCCTGTTTCATTCTATACTCCAAGGCCAAATTTGCCTGTTGCTCCAGGTAACTCTGGACTTCGTACTTTTACATTCTAGTCCCCTATAATGAAAAGGACATCTTTTTTGGCGTAATTTCTAGAAGGTCTTATATGTCTTCATAGAACCGTTCAACTTCAGCCTCTTCAGCATTACTGGTCAAGGCATAGACTTGAATTACTGTGATATTGAATGGTTTGCCTTGGAAAAGAACAGAGATCTCTGTTTTAGATTGCATACAAGTACTACATTTTGAACTCTTTTGTTGACTATGAGAGCTACTCCATTTTTTCTAAGGGTTCTTGCCCACAGTAGTAGATATAATGGTAATCTGTGCTAAATTATCCCACTCCAGTCCATTTTAATTCTCTGATTCCTAAAATGTTGATGTTCACTCTTGCCATCTCCTGTTTGACCACTTCTAATTTGCCTTGACTCATGGACCTAGCGATCCAGGCTCCTGTGCAATATTTCCCTTTACAATATCGGACTTTACTTCTATTATAAGTCATATCTACAACTGGGTGTTGTTTTTGCTTTGGATCTGTCTTTTCATTCTTTCTGGAGTTATTTCTCCACTGATCTCCTGTGGATATATTGGGCACCTACCAACCTGGGAAGTTCATCTTTCACTGTCCTCTCTTTTTTCCTTTTCATTCTGTTCATGGGGTTCTCAAGGCAAGAATACTGAAGTGGTTTGCCATTCCCTTCTCCAGTGGACCACATTTTGTCAGAAGTCTTCACTATGACCCATCTGTCTTTGGTGGCCTTACACAGCATGGTTCATAGATTCATTGAGTCAGACAAGGTTGTGGTCCATTGTGGTCATATTGGTTAGTTTTCTGTGATTGTGGTTTTCAGTCTGTATGCCTTCTGATAGAGAAGGATAAGAGGCATATGGAAGTTTCCTGATGAGAGAAAATGACTGAGGGGGAAACTGGGTCTTGTTTTTATGGATAGGGCCATGCTCAGCAAATTAATACAATTTTCTGTTGATGAGTGGGGCTGTGTTCCTTCCCTTTTATTTACCTGGGGCCAACTATGGTGGAGGCAATGTAGATAATGGCCACCTCCTTCAAAGGGTCCCATGAATACACTGTCACACTCAGTTCCTCCAACCCTGCAGGAGGCCACTGCCAACTCATGCCTCTTCCAGAGACTTCTGGACACTCATGAGAAAGTCTTGGTCAGTCTCCTGTGGGGTCACAGCTCCTTTCCCCTGGGTCCTGGTGCACACAGGTTCTGTTTGTTCCCTCTAAGAGTCTATTTCCCAGCCCTGTGTAAGTTCTGGTAGTTGGAGTTAATGGTGACTTCCTCCAAAAGGGCTTATGCCATACCCTAGTCTGCTGCACCCAGAGCCCAGCCACTATAGCAGTCCACTGCTGACCCGTACCTCCACAGGCGATATTCAAACAATGGTTTGTCTGAGTCTCTGTGGGATTTCTGGGTTCTGTTGCACACAAGGATAGTGCTTCTGGCCAGTATGGGGTTTGATTCTAAACACAATTTTGCCCCTCTTACCATCTTGCTGGGGCTTCTCCTTTGCCCTTGGACAATGGGTATCTCCTCAAAGTCACTCCAATGCCATGTAGCCACCACCTACAGCACTGTGCAGCTGTCGCTCCAGCTCCATGCAGTCCCCATATGAGAGCATGACCCAGTTCTTCTAGAATCAGTCTCTCTCATCGGAAAGCTTCCATTAGCCTCTTGTACTTGTCCCTCAGAGAGCACATAAAGTGAAAACCACCATCACACAAAACTAATCAAACTGACCACATGGATCGCAGCTTTGTCTAACTCAATGAAACTATGAGCTATGCACGTAGGGCCACTCCAGAAGGACAGGTCATGGTGGAAAGTTCTGATAAAACATGGTCCACTGCAGAAGGGAAAGGCAAAAGGCTTCAGTATTCTTGCCTTGAGAACAGTATGAAAAGGTAAAAAGATAGGCCACTAAAGATGAAATCTCCAGGTCTCTAGGTGATCAATATGCTACCAGAGAAGAGTGGAGAAATAACCCCAAAAAGAAGGAAGAAATTGAGCCAAAGCTAAGACAGTGCCAGTTGTGGATGTGACTGGTGATGGAAGTAAAGTTTGATGCTCTAAAAGACAATATTTTATAGGAACCTGGAATGTTATATCCATAAATTAAAGTAAATTGGAAAAGGTCAAACAGGAGATGGCAAGAATGTACATCAGCATTTTAGAAATTAGTGAAGTAAAATGTACTGGAATGGGTGAATTAATTCAGATGACCATTATATCTACAACTGTGAGCAAGAATACCTTATAATAAATGGAGTAGCCCTCATAGTAAGCAAGAATCTGAAATGTAGTAATTGGGTGCATCCTCAAAAAATGACAGAATGATCTCTGTTCATTTTCAAGCAAACCATTCAATACCACAGTAATCTAAGTCTATGCCCCAATCAGTAATGCTGAAAAAGTTAAATGGTCCTATGAAGTCATACAAGACATTCTAGACTTAACATTCAAAAAAGATGTCCTTTTCATTATAGGGGACAGGAATGCAAAAATAGGCAGCCAAGAAACACCTGGAGCAACGGGCAAATTTGGTCTTGGATCACAAAATGAATCAGGACAAAGGCTAACAGAATTTTGCCAAGAGAACATACTAGTCATAGCAAAACCCCTCTTCCAACAACACAAGAGAGTACTCTACATATGGACATCACTACATGTTCAATACCATAATCAGATTGAATATATTCTTTGTGGCCAAGGATGGAAAGGCTCTATACAGTCAGTAAAAACAAGGCCTAGATCTGAGTGTAGCTCAGATCATTAATTTTGTATTGCCAAATTCAGACTTAAATTGAAGAAAGTGGGGAAAGCCACTTTCCCATTGACCATTCAGGTATGACCTAGATCAAATCCCTAATGATTACAGAGTGGATGTGACAAATAGATTCAAGTGATTAGATCTGGTAGACAGATATGTGAAGAACTATGGATGGAGGTTCATGACATTGTACAAGAGGCAGGGATCAAGATCACCCCAAATAAAAAGAAATGCAAAAATCATAATTGTTGCCTGAGGAGGCCTTATGAATAGCTGAGAAAAGAAGAAACGCTAAAGACCAAGGGTAAAAGGAACGATATACCCATCTGAATGCAGAACTCCAAAGAATAGCAAGGAGAGATGAGAAAGCCTTCCTCAGTGATCAATGCAAAAAAAAAAAAAAAAAAATAGAGGAAAATGACAAAATGGGAAAGAGAAGGGATCTCTTCAAGAAAATTATAGATACCAAGAGAACATTTCATGCAAAGATGGGTACAATAAAGAACAGAAATGACATGGACCTAACAGAAGCGGAAGATATAAATAGGAGGTGTCAAGAATCCACACACACACACAAAAATCTATATAAAAAAGATGTTCATGGCCCAGTTAACCATGACGGAGTGATCCCTCACCTAAAGTGAGTCAATCTGGAAAGTGAAGTCAAATGGGCCTTAAGAAGCATCACTACCAACAAAGCTAATGGAGGTGATGGAATTCCAGCCAAGCTATTTCAAATCCTAAAAGATGATACTATGAAAGTGATGCACTCGATATGTCAGCAAATTTGTAAAACTCAGCAGTGGCAACAGCATTGGAAAAGGTCAGTTTTCATTCCAATCTCAAAGAAGGGCAATGCCCTAGAATGTTCAAACTACTGCACAATTGTACTCATCTCACAACGCTAGCAAAGTAATACTCAAAATTCTGCAAGCCAGATTCCAACAGTATATGAACCATCCAGATGTTCAACCTGGATTTAGAAAATGCAGAGTAACCAGAGATCAAATTGCCAACATCCGTTGGATTGTGTAAAAAGCAAGAGAGTTCTAGAGAAACATTTACTTCAGCTTTATTAACTATGCCAAAAACTTTGACTATATGGATCACAACAAACTGTAGAAAATTCTAAAGGAGATGGGAATGCCAGCCCACCTTACCAGCCTCCTGAGAAATCTATATGGAAGTCAAGAAGCAGTAGTTAGAACTGTACATGGAAAAAAGACTGGTTCCAAATTGGGAAGAAAATATATTACCACCTTGCTTATTTAAGTTCTATGCAGAGTACATCATGTAAAATGCTGGGCTAGATGAAGCACAGTCTGGAATTAATTTGCTTTGAGAAATATCAATAACCTCAGATATGTAGATGACACCATCCTTATGGCAGAAAGTGAAGAACTAAAGAGTTTCTTGATGAAAGTGAAATAGGTGAGTGAAAAAGCGAGCTTAAACTCAACATTCAAGAAACTATGATCATGGCATCCAGCCCTATCACTTCAGTGCAAGTAGATGAGGAAACAATGGAAGCAATGAGATATTTTATTTTGGGGGCTCCAAATTCACTGCATATGGTGACTTAAAACATGAAATTAAAAGACACTTGCTCTTTCTGAGACGAGCTATGACCAACCTAGACAGCATATTAAAAAGCAGAGACATTACTTTGCCAACAAATGTCCATCTAGTCAAAGCTAGTCATGTATAAATGTGAGAGTTGGACTATAAAGAAAACTAAGTGACATAGAATTGAAGGTTTCGAACTGTGGTATAGGAAAAGACTCTTGAGAGTCCCTTGGACTACAAGGAGATCAAACCAGTTAATACTAAAGGAAATCAGTCTTGAATATTCATTTGAAGGATGGATGCTGAAACTGAAGCTCCAATAATTTGGCTCCCTGAAATGAACGATTGACTCATTGGAAAAGACCCTGATTCCTGGAAAGATTGAAGGCAGGAAGAGAAGATAAGAGGATGGGATGGTTGGATGGCATCAGTGACTCGATGGATATGACTTCAAAGAGTCACACATGACTCAGTTCACATGAGTGAGTGAACTGAACTGAACTGAGAGCAAGACCCACTTCTTTTCTCCACAGTGAGTCACTGCTATAAGGAAGCTAACAGAAGCCTCTTCTTCTCATCCAGCAGAGGGCAGAGAGAGGAAAAAAAAAAAAAAAACTACAGTCCTCAGTTCAGTTCAGTTCAGTTGCTCAGCCATGTCCAACTCTTTGCCACCGCCCACCGCCCCCCCTCCCGCCACCGCCCCGCCACCATGAATTGCAGCACACCAGGCCTCCTGTCCAACACCAACTCCAGAGTTCATTCAGACTCATGTTCATCTAGTCAGTGATGTCATCCAGTCATCTCATCCTTTGTTGTTCCCTTTTGCTGCTGCTCCCAATCCCTCCCAGCATCAGAGTCTTTTCCAAGGAGTCAAGTCTTCGCATGAGGTGGCCAAAGTACTGGAGTTTCGGCTTTAGCATTTCTTCCAAAGTAGTCCCAGGTCTGATCTCCTTCAGAATGGACTGGTTGGATCTCCTTGCAGTCCAAGGGATTCTCAAGAGTCTTCTCCAACACCACAGTTCAAAAGCATCAATTCTTTGGCGCTCAGCCTTCTTCACAGTCCAACTCTCACATCCATACATGACCACAGGAAAGACCATAGTCTTGACTAGACGGACCTTTGTTGGCAAAGTAATGTCTCTGCTTTTGAATAAGCTATCTAGGTTGGTCATAACTTTCCTTCCAAGGAGTAAGCATCTTTTAATTTCATGGCTGCAGTCACCATCTGCAGTGATTTTGGAGCCCCAGAAAATAAAGTCTGACACTGTTTCCACTGTTTTCCCATCTATTTCCCATGAAGTGATGGGACCAGATGCCATGATCTTCGTTTTCTGAATGTTGAGCTTTAAGCCAACTTTTTCACTCTCCGCTTTCACTTTCATCAAGAGGCTTTTTAGTTCCTCTTCACTTTCTGCCATAAGGGTGGTGCCATCTGCATATCTGAGGTTATTGATATTTCTCCCGACAATCTTGATTCCAGCTTGTGCAACTTCCAGTCCAGTGTTTCTCATGATGTACTCTGCATAAAAGTTAAATAAGCAGGGTGACAATATAGAGCTTTGACATATTCCTTTTCCTATTGGGAACCAGTCCATTTTTCCATGTCCAGTTCTAACTGTTGCTTCCTGACCTGCATACAGATTTCTCAGTCCTATCAGCCTCCGAAACTAATACCACAATCACAGAAAGCTTACCAAAATGAAAAGAAATAAGAATGAAGTAACAAGATCAATACGCAGAAGAACAACTAAATGAAATGATTGGCAATCTTCCAGAAAAACAATTCAGAATAATAATAGTAAAGATGATTCAGAATCTCAAAACGAAGATTGGTGGCAAAAGTTGAGAAGATACAAGGAATGTTTACTAAGGACCTAAAAGATCTAATGAACAAACAAACGGAGATGAACAATACATTAATATCAGAGTATCTGAGGCAGAAGAAAGAATAAGTGACCTGGAAGGTAGAATGGTGGAACTCAAGGCTGCAAAACTGAATATAGAAAGAAAAAAAAAAAGAATGAAAAGACATCAAGAAGCTTAGCAAAGCTTTGAGACAACATTTAGTGCACCCATATTCACATTGTAGGGGTCTCAGGAGAAGACAGAAAGGGAGCAATAAAATATTTGAAGAGATGATAGCTGAAAAATCCCCCAATATGGGAAAGGACACAAGTCATCCATGTCCAGATACTACAGAGAGTCCCAGGCAGGATAAACCCAAAGAGTAACACACCAAGACACATAGTAATTGAACTTACAAAAATTAAAGACAAATATAAATTATTAAAAATAACATTGGAAACAAGAAAAATAACATACAAGGAAAACTCATAATGTTATCACCTGATTTCTCAGCAGAATCTCTGCAAGCCAGAAGGGAATAGCATGCATGATATATTCCAAGTGATGAAAAGGAGCCTACATCCAAGAATACGCTACCTAGCATGACTCCTTCAAATTTGAAGAAGAAATCAAAAGCTTTCCAGACAGGCAAAAGTTAAGAGAATTCAGCACCATTAAGCCACTTTTACAACAAATGCTAAAGGAACTTCCCTTGGCAGGAAACACAATAAAAGGATATGATCTGCAAAAAAATAAGCACAAAACAATTGACAAAATAGTAACAGGATCATACCTATTGATAATTGCCTTAAACATAAATAGAAAATAAAATGCACCAACCAAAAGACATAGACTGGCTCAGTTGATGAAAAAACAAGACCCATATATATGTTGTCTATAAGAGACTCACTTCATACCTACAGACACTTAACAGACTGAAAGAGGATGGGAAAATGTATTCCATGAAAATGGAAATGATAAGAAAGCAGGAGTTGCAATACTCATATCAGACAAAATAGACTTCAAAACAAAGACTTTTATAAGATAAAAAGAAGATTACTACATAATGATCAAGGGTTGAACCCAAGAAGAAGATATAACAATTATAAATATTTATGCACCCAATAGAGAAGTATCTCAATATATAAGGCAAATGCTAAGAACCATAAATGGAGAAATCAACAGTAACACAATAATAGTGGAGGACTTTAATACCCTACTTTAATCAATGGACAGATCATCCAGATAGAAAATCAATAAGGAAACACAACCCTTAAATGACACTTTAGATAATTGGACTTGATTGATATTTATAGAGAATTCCACCAAAAAGCACCCAACTACACATTTTTCTCAAGTGTACATGGAACATTCTCCAATATTGACCATGTACTGGACCACAAGGCAAGTCTTGGTAAATATAAGAAAATCAAAATCATATCATGCATCATTTCTGACCACAAAAATAAGAGATTAGAAATAAACTACAAGAAATCAACTCTAAGAAACATAAACAATATGGTGGCTAAACAATATGCTACTATTCAACCATTGAATAAATCAAATAAATAAAAAAAAAATACCTAGAGACAAAGGAAAATGAAAGCACAATGGTCCAAAACTTATGGGATGAAGCAAAAGCTGTTATAAGAGGGAAGTTTATAGCAATACAATCTTACCTCAAGAGACTAGAAAAATTTCAAACAAACATCCTAACCTTACACCTAAAGCAACTAATGAAAGAATAACAAACAATACCTAAATCTAGTAGAAGGAAGGAAATCATAAAGATCAGAACAGAAATAAATGAAATAGACACAAATAAAACAATCACAAAGATCAATGAAACTAAATGCTTGTTCTTTGAAAACATAAAAAGATTGATAAATTATTATCCAGTCTAATCAAGAAAAAAAGGAGAGGATTCAAGTTGTAACATGTGAAATAATTAAAAAAAGAAGTTACAACTGACTACACAGAAATACCAAGAATCATAAGAGACTACTATTAACAACAGTATGCCAATAAAACGGACAACTTGGAAGAAATGGACCAATTCTTAGAAAGGTACAGTCTTCCTAGACTGAACCAGGAAAAATAGAAAATGTGAACAGATCAATCACAAGCACTGAAATTGAAACTGTAATTAAAAAATCTCCCAACAAACAAAAGTTCAGGGCTTGATGGCTTCACAGAATTTTAGCAAGCATTTAGAGAAGAATGAGCACCTACACTTCTGAAACTGTTCCAAAAAGTCACAGAGGAAGAAAAATATCCCAGGAAATTTTATGAGGTAACCATCACCCTGATAACAAAAACAGACAAAAATACCACACACACACAAAAAGAAAATTACAGGCCAATATTACTGATGAACATAGATGCAAAGTCCTTGACAAAATACTAGCAATCTATATCCAATAATACATTAAAAAAATCACACATGATGATCAAGTGGGATTCATCCCAGGGATTAATTCAACAATCCCAGGGATTTTTCAACACTGGCAAATCAATCAATATGATGCATGATATGAACAAATTGAAGAATTAAAACCATATAATCATCTCCGTAGATACAGAAAAGGATTTTGACAAAGTGCAGTACCTGTTTATGGTAAAAACTCTCCTGAATGTGGGCATAGAGGGTACATAGCTCAATATAATAAATGCCACATATGGCAAACCTACAGTTAGCATCATAATCAACAGTGAAAAGCTGAAAGCATTTTCTCTAAGATCAGGAATAAGACAAGGATGCCCACTCTTACCACTTTTATTCAACATAGATATGGAAGTCCTATTTACAGCAATCAGAGAAGAAAAAGAAGTAAAGGGACTGAAAATTGGAAAAGAAGAAGTTAAACTGTCACTGTTTGCAGATGACATGATACTATACACAGAAGATCATAAGGATGCTACCAGGCAACTTACTAGAACTCATGAATGAATTTGGTAAAGTTGCAGGTTACAAAACTAATACAGAGAAAACTGTTGCATTTCTATACACTAGCAATGAAAGATCAGAAAGAGAAATTCAACAAGCAATTCCATTTACTACAGCATCAAAAAGAATAAAATACCTAGGAATAAACTAACCTAAGGAGACAAAAAAATCTGTACTCCCCAAACTCCAAGACATTGATGAAAGAAATCGAAGAAGACATAGTTCAGTCACTAAATAGTGGCTTCCCTGTCCATTACCAACTCCTGGAGCTTGCTCTAACTCATATCCATCGAGTCGGTGATGCCATCCAACCATCTCATCGTCTGCCATCCCCTCTCCTCCCACCTTCAATCTTGCCCAGCTGCTGCTGCTGCTGCTAAGTCGCTTCAATCGTGTCCGACTCTGTGCGACCCCATAGACGGCAGCCCACCAGGCTCCACTGTCCCTGGGATTCTCCAGGCAAGAATACTGGAGTGGGTTGCCATTTCCTTCTCCAATGCGTGAAAGTGAAAAGTGAAAGTGAAGTCGCTCAGTCGTGTCCGACTCTCAGCGACCCCATGGACTGGAGCCTACCAGGATCCTCCGTCCATGGGATTCTCCAGGCAAAAGTACTGGGGTGGGGTGCCATTGCCTTCCCCGAATCTTGCCCAGCATCAGGGTCTTTTCAAATGAGTCAGCTCATCACATCAGGTGGCTAAAGTATTAGAGCTTCAGCTTCAGCATCAGTCCTTCCAATTAATATTCAGGACTGATTTCCTTTAGGATGGAGTGGTTGGATCTCCTTGCTTTCCAAGGAAGTCTCAAAAGTCTTTTCCAACACCACAGTTCAAAAGCATCACTTCTTCAGCACTCAGCTTTCTTTATAGTTCAACTCTCACATCCATACATGACTACTGGAAAAACCATAGCTTTGACTAGATAGACCTTTGTTGGCAAAGCAATGTCTCTGCTTTTTAATATGCTGTCTTGGTTGATTATAGCTTTTCTTCTAAGGAGCAAACATCTTTTAATTTCATGTCTTCAGTCACCATCTGAAGTGATTTTGGAGTCCCCCAAAAGAAAATCTCTCACTGTTTCCTTTCTGTTTGCCATGGAGTGATGGGACCAGATTCCATGATCTTAGTTTTATGAATGTTGAGTTTTAAAATGGAAAGATATATCATGTTCATGGATTGGAAAAATCAATATTGTTAAAATGCCTATACTAGCCAAGACAATCTACAGATTCAATCCAATCTGGATCAAATTACCAATGACATTTTTCACAGCACTAGAATTTAAGAAAATCTAGAAATTTGTATGGAGACATAAAAGACCTCAAATAATCAAAGCAATCTTGTAAAAGTAAAACAGAGCTGGAAGAAACAGGCTCCCTGACTTGAGACTACAGTCTCAAGTAAGCTACAGTCATCAAAACAGAATGATATTAACACAAAAATAGAAATATAAACAGTGGAATAGGGTAAAAAACCCAGAAATAAGCCCATTCACCTATAGTCAATTAAACTTCGACAAAGGAGGTAGGACTATACAATGTTGGAAATACAGTCTCTTGAAAAAATGGCGGTTGGAAAACTGGACAGCCATATGTTAAAAAATGAAATTAGATCATTCCTTAACTCCATACACAAAAAATAAGTTCAAAATGTATTAAAGACCTAAATATTATACTGGACACTATAAAATTGTTAAAGAAAAAACATAGGCAGAGCACTTCCTGACATAAATTACAGCAACATCTTTTTAAGTCCATCACCCAGAATAATGGAAATAAAAGCAAAAGTAAACAAATGAGACCTACAAAAACTTGAAAGCTTTTGCACAGCAAAGGAATCAGTAAAAAAAAAAAAAATGCAAAGACAACCCACAGATTTGGAGAAAATACTTTCAAATGTTGTGAGTGTTAAAATATTAGTCTTCAAAATTTAAAGTTTATGACACTTAATAGCATCAAAACAAACAACCTACTCAAAAAATGGACAGTAGACCTGAATAAACATTTCTCTAAGGAGGACATACAGATGGCCGATAGCCACATGAAATGATGTTCAGCATTGCTAGTTATGAGAGGAATGCAAATAAAACTTAATGTAAATATAATACAAATGAAATACAAACCTCACACTGGTCAGAATGGCTATTATCAAAAATCCACAAACAACAAATGCTGGAGAGGTGTGGAGAGAAGGGATATCTCCTTCCCTGTTGGTAAGTATGTAAATTGGTTCACCCACTATGGAGAACATTATGGAGATTCCCTAAGAAAACTAAAAATAGAGCTACCATATGACCCTGTAATCCCACTCCTAGGCATATATCCAGAGAAATACATGGCCTGAAAAAAAATTTTTTTATTGCAGCACTGCATATAATAGCTAATACATGGAAAGATACAAATATCCATCAGCAGAGGAATGGATAAAGAACATGTTATACATATATAAAATGGAATATTAGTGTCACTAGAAAGAATGAAATGAAGCCATTCATAGAAACATGGATGGACTTAGAGAATGTCATACTGAGTGAAGTAAGTCAGAGAAGGAGAAATATCATATGATGTCTCTTATATGTGAATCTAAATGATACAAATGAGGTTGCCTACTAAACAGAAAGAGACACAGACTTAGAAAAGGAACCCATGTTTGCCATCGGGGAAGGGATAGTTATGGAATCTGGGAAGGTCATTTCACATACGGCTATATTTAAAATGGATAACCAACAAAAGCCTATTGTATAACACATGGAACTCTGCTCACTGTTATGTGCCAGCCTAGATGGAAGTGGCATTGGGTGAGAATGGGTACATGTATGTTCATGGCTGAGTCCCTTCACTGTTCACCTGAAACTATCACAACATTGTTAACTGGCTATACCCGCCCCCCAAAACAACAACAACAACTAAAAAAACTAAACACAATTCAAAAGTCTATTTTATTTCCATAATCATATTTTATTTTTAAATACTCATTTTATTCTCATTGTATCAGAAGTGGTACATAAAAAATGGAAACTACTAATTTTATTATGGCTGATTTCCTAAAGTTTATTGGACTTTAAGAATCATTATTTTCCATAGAATAGCATAAAAAACATAATAAAACACAAAAACTCAGAAATAAAAACATATTGTTAAATGATTATTAGTGAAAAATGATTGAGAAGGAAACATATTTTATAAGCAGAAATTAAATAACATTATTGAATTTTATTATAATAAGTCATCTATGAAAAAGTTCTATCTTCAAAATAGAGAACATGTCAATCACTATGTGGAAGAATTATCAAGATACAGATAATTCAAATTTTTATAATTTTTTTCACATATAGTAGTTTTTTTTTTTTTTTTTTGCTCTTACATGCATGACAATTTAAGAGCAGTAATTTTTTCAGTCAGTTAATTAAAGTATAATTTATACATAGTAAAATACAACCTTTTGAGTGTATCATTCTCTGTTTTCATAAACATGTATAATCCTGTAACTATCATCATAGTCAGATTATAGATCAGATACATTTCTGCACAGAAAACTCTATGGTGGCCCTTTGAGGCCAACACCAGGGTACACATTCAGCAATTATCTACCTGCTGTGATTGAGCTGTGAGAGTTCTTTGTTTATTCTGGATATAGAACTGCTATAAGAAATGTATTTTTTATATATTTTCTCTAAGGTGTATCTTTTTGTTTCATTTTTTGACAGTGGCTTTTAAAGACAAAAATATTTTAATTTTGATGAAGTCTAGTTTATCAAAACTTTAAATTTGCAGAAAATGTTGTTGGTATTGTAGCTCAGAAATATTCATCTAACCCAAAACTAAAATTATTTTATGTTTTGTTTTCTTCTAGAAATGTTATCATGTTTTAGTTTTTACACTTAAGCATATGATTGATTTTTAATTTTTATTCTAAGAAATATATATCAAGGCTTACTACTTTGCATAGGGGTGCCCAAATGTTCCAACACATTTGTTGAAAAGACTATCTTTCTCCATTTAGTAGCTTTGCACTTTTGTTGAAATCTAAACAGCCATTTATGAAAACAAACATTTTTTTTTCTGAATTCTCTATTATTTTCCTTTGATTCTGTGGATACTCTTTCATCAATGTCAGACTTTCACTCTTAGAATAAGTCTTGAGTATGGTGCAACATAAAAAACTGGTAAATTGTCCTTTTTTCCTTACAGTTCTGTCAGTTTTTAATTCATATATCATGAAGCTCCATTGTTAGGTGTATACACATTTAGGATTGCAATATCCTTCTGAAGAATTGATTTCTTTATCATTAGATACTGTCCCTCTTTATCTGCTGATACCTTCCCTTGATTTGAAGCCTAGTCCATCTGAAATTAATATAGCTGCTCCAGCTGTCTTTTAGTTAATGTTTACAAGGTACATCTTTCCCTATCATTTTAACTCATTATGTCTTTATGTTTAAAGTGGATTTTTTAAATTATTTTTTAATTTTATTTTATTTAACTTTACAATATTGTATTGGTTTTTAAATCAACACTAATCTTCTGTTTTTAAAATTGGTATATTTATATCATTTCATCTAATAAAAATGTTGGCTTAGCTGATAAAATGGCCTAGTGATATGATTTGGTGTATTTTTAAATCTCTTCTTTGATCACTGATTCCTTTGTTTGTCTCATTTTTGATTTTATGATTTAATTTTATCTCCACCACTAACTCATCACCTTTACCTCTTTATTTTAAAGTTTTCAGTTGTTGCCTCAGGATTTACAATGTACATTTAAATTAATCATAGTCAAGTTTTATGGATATTGTGCTGCTTTATGTACAGTATGAGAGTCTTACTATAGTTCTTATTACTCTATGTTTTATTTATACTATTTTGTCATGTTTTATTTTTATTTATGCTATAAATCCACAAAAGTTTGCTACTGTTTTTGCTTTACACAATTATATTTTGTACAATATTTTAATTTTACCCTTATTTTAACAGTTTTCTAAAAATGTTCATATATTTATCTTTGTGTAGACTTTTGTTCATCTAATAAAATGTTTATTTTTAAATGCATTGACTGCTTTTTATTTTTTGCCTTTTAGTTTTCTATTGTCTTCTGGGACAGATGCTTTCCAGGTTCTGCCCATTTTAATCTGTCTTCACAAGAGGATTGAAGTTGCACTTTGCTGCACTTTCCCAGAGATATGAAGCCATTACTGTATATGAGAAAAAGGTCCAGACATGGCTCCTCGCTGATTCTGCAGCAGTGGTCACAGCCTTCTTTCAGGCCTGCACGACAGAGGGATGCTTTCTCAGATGTCCACACCCTGTGGTGCTATAACCTAAAATTAGGTCACTATCACTGCATCACAAATGACCTAAATTTAGGTTATAGCACCGCACACATACTAACTCATAGTTTCTATGTATAGGAGTTCAGTTTTACTTCCTGGGGCCTGTGTATCAAGATCTCTTACAGTTTGCACTTGACAATTGTGCTGGGCTGCACTTTTACCTGAAGACTCAACCCTATTCCAAGCTCACTCCCAGGTTCGGTAGGATTGGATTCCGATAGACTGTTGAACTGAGGGCTTCAGTTCCCTGATGGTAGTTTGCCAGAAAGCAAGACTGAATTAATATTCCTTTTTAACCTAATTTTGGAATTCACATTTGTTTTTTTCTGTTATAGCTATTGTGACAAAACATTATGGGCTCAGTGACTTAAGCAGCAATAGTTAATTCTCTCCCAGTTATGGAGGCTGGAAGCCAAGATCATGGCAGGATTCTAATAAGTGTGCTCTTCCCGCCTTGTGGATGGCCACGTGCACACTGTATCTTCACATGAAAAAAAAAAGAGAGGGCAAGTTTCCTGGTACCTCTACTGATTAAGAGAACTAATTCCATTATGAGGACCCCACTTCATGATCTCATAACTCTACTTACATCTTAAGGGCTCCACCTCCAAATACCATTGCATTGGGGATTAAAGTTGACACAGGACTTGGTGAGGGGATGAACACTCAGTCTACAATAACATCCTATCACTCTTTCTGTATTCTAATCATTAGAAGCAAATCACTATATCATGATATCCAAAAGAAGAGGTTGCTCAAGGAGGTAGATACTAAGAGGTGGTTGATTCTTGGAAGCCAATTTAAAAGCAGTTTCCCAACCCCTCCCCACAATGATTTCCATCTTTTCTAAGTGCAAAATACATCACTTCTTCATGAAAACCTTATTCATCTTATTCCAGGAGAATGTTCATTATCTCAGTATTTAAGTCAAGTTCACATCTTCAAGCTGATTCATGGAAAACACTGTGAACTTCCCTTGAATCTGTGGCTACCAAGGTTACTGTACTGTCGTGCTGACCTAAAAACAATCCACTAAAATTTTTAGCTATGTTTTTACTTGCTTATGTGTGCCATCCATGGAGTCTTCCCTTGCTCTGACACAGGTGGGCCAAATATGCATATCATAGTTGTTAGGAGGTCCTTGTCTTTCCTGAGATTTCAGAGTATGTAACTGCTCTAACAGAGAAGGCAATTTCACCCCACTTCAATACTCTTGCCTGGAAAATCCCATGGATGGAGGAGCCTGGTAGGCTGCAGTCCATGAGGTCTCTAAGAGTCAGACACAACTGAGAGACTTCACTTTCACTTTTCACTTTCATGCATTGGAGAAGGAAATGGCAATCCACTCCAGTGTTCTTGCCGGAGAATCCCAGGGACAGAGGAGCCTGGTAGGAGGCCGTCTATGGGGTCGCACAGAGTTGGACATGACTGAAGCAACTTAGCAGCAGCAGCAGCAGCAACTGCTCTAAACTTCAGCTCTCTGATAGGTTCAGAAAGTTATCAAGTTGTATAGCATCCAGTGTTACATGTTATTTTTAATAGAAAACACATCCTTTCTACCTGATTGAATTTTTGGTAGAAGCTTGAAATCTGGGCTGTAATTTTTTTTCTTTTCTTACAATATTTTTTAAAAAATATTCAACAGACTTATCTTTCCATGTTTTTATTTTGACCTTATTATTACTTAATATCCTGAGTACATTTCTCCAACCTCCTCACATAAGGTTAAACATTAAAGAAACATGCCTCACATATGGAGACAAATGGGATAGTCTTGAGTTGGTGTTTTCTGAAATATTTGGTTCACGCAGCAGACTTTCTTAACAGGTATCTTTATTTGAAATATAGCTCCATTATGGAAATAAGTACAATAAGGCTTAAGTGTCAGACTAGTTAATATGTATCTTTATATTTTTTTATTTTTTCCTGGAAGGATTATGAGTATATCTGGAGTATGTTTCTCTTAAATTTCAATTTATGCTTTATTTTATTGAATACCTTTTAAAATTTGCAGTTGACCTAATTTCTTGAAGAATGGCTAAACTAAGAACTTAGAATATATCATTTTGAAGTATGTAGTTAGCATTAAAATTGTGAGACTAGGAACAATAATAAGACTACATATAGTATAATTTCAGACTGAAAGTAATGAATGAAAGATTTTGACAAAATATGCTATGTGATTTGGTGATATATAATCCATAAAAAATAAATGTTGGCCATATAAATAATGTTTGTTAGTTTATTGAAGACTAAAAAGTATCAAATTTGAAGCTTTTGTAATCACATGAATTCTTAAACCATTGTCTTAAAAGATGTTACTATCATATAAAATTGTCCTTTGATTAGTATTCAGCAAAATGAAGGATTTTACAAAGGTAGGTAAGTTGAATAAATATTCTGTTTCATGAAACAGAATCTATGTATTAACAATTTGGATATTTGGGCAGTAGTTGTAGGTAACTAAGCTTTCCCAGTTTTTCAGCAACTGAAACATTTGTATTTGAGTCAGACCTGTACAATCATCTTTGTCCGCTTCTGCTATGTTCAATCTCACAGTTCTTGTTGTTTTGTTTATGTTTTTGTTCTTATGTGTTCTTGTGGTTGAGAATATTTCTCTTAGGTTCAGGGGCAGGATTGCTGTGGTGGTTCCTTGCTTCCTGCTTAAATCCTGCAGCTACGGCCATAATAAGTAAGAAATATCAGACATTTGCATTGGTATTTATACTCAGTCTAGGTATTTAATACAAAAACTCCAGAGGTTTGGTAAAATGGCAGTGGATGTTGCTTATTATTGAATTTCTTCCATCTCATCAGTGGATCATATTAATAGAATCTTGGCTGTTTCAAACCAATTGACCCTAAATGAAAACTTTAGGGCCATTTTTAAATGTCCTAAGATCATTGAAAAAAAAAATCAATTAGGGCCATTTAAAACTATCTCTGCCCTTAGTAAAGATGTCATGACCCACACATCATTCTGTGCTTCAGACTCTGGCATTGTTTCTATGTAGTCTTGAGATACCTACTGTCTGCCTCTATGGCATTATTAGTATTCATCTCGTAACTTGATCTTGCCTTCCTACTAAAGGGTTATTTTCACGTCATAACTTAAGTCCTTTATTCATACTGTGCTATATAAGCATTTCTTTCTCATTAATGGATATTCTAAATGACTGTGATTGAGAAAATTAATTTAACATCATTCAAGAAATAGCTAGAAGCCTCCCACTCTGCTATGCAGTAGTTCTTAAAACATTTTAATAAAATATACACAGGGGAAATATACACCAGCACACTGAGCATTGTGCTACATACATTAGGATGGTATAGACAGGAAGTGTTCTTTGGAAGGAATGATGCTAAAGCTGAAAATTCAGTACTTTGGCCACCTTATGCGAAGAGTTGATTCATTGGAAAAACTCTGATGCTGGGAGGGATTGGGGGTGGGAGGAGAAGGGGATGACAGAGATGGCTGGATGGCATCACCAACTCGATGGACGTGAGTTTGAGTGAACTCCGGGAGATGGTGATGGACAGGGAGGCCTGACATGCTGCGATTCACGGGGGTCACAGAGAGTCGGACACGACTGAGCGACAGAACTGAACTGAACTGACACAGGAAGAGACTTTGAGTCAAAATTTATGCACATTTAAAGGTAAATATAAGTATGATTGCATTACAGCTAGTCATATACTAGGGATTTGAAAGTAATATTTACATTCCCTGTCCCATTTATTCTGAATAAATTAAGTTAGAAATAGTAGAAAAAACATTTAAAAAGTTAAATGAATTATAATCATGTAATCTTTCAGATCAGATCAGATCAGTCGCTTAGTTGTGTCCGACTCTTTGCGACCCCATGAATTGCAGCACGCCAGGCCTCCCTGTCCATCACCAACTCCCGGAGTTCAATGAGACTCACGTCCACCCAAGAATTGATACTTTTGAACTGTGGTGTTGGAGAAGACTCTTGAGAGTCCCTTGGACTGCAAGGAGATCCAACCAGTCCATTCTGAAGGAAATCAGCCCTGGTATTTCTTTGGAAGGAATGATACTAAAGCTGAAACTCCAGTACTTTGGCCACCTCATGCGAAGAGTTGACTCATTGGAAAAGACTTTGATGCTGGGAGGGATTGGGGGCAAGAGGAGAAGGGGATGACAGAGGATGAGATGGCTGGATGGCATCACTGACTCCATGGACATGAGTCTCCTAAATCTTTTGTAAAGGATAGTGTTTGCATTTAAGAGCTCCTGTCTCAACTAGGAAGATCTGGCATGTATAACTCAAAGATAGTATTGCTGCTGCTGCTGCTGCAAAGTCACTTCAGTCGTGTCTGACTCTGTGCGACCCCATAGATGGCAGCCCACCAGGCTCCCCCGTCCCTGGGATTCTCCAGGCAAGAACACTGGAGTGGGTTGCCATTTCCTTCTCCAATGCATGAAAGTGAAAAGTGAAAGTGAAGTCGCTCAGTCGTGTCCAACTCCTAGCGACCCCATGGACTGCAGCCTACCAGGCTCCTCTGTCCATGGTATTTTCCAGGCAAGAGTACTGGAGTGGGGTGCCATTGCCTTCTCCGACAGATAGTATTAGTTTCACCTATTATGACTTGCAATTCAACTTATTGACTCAACAGGTGAACAGCACATGTTCACATATCCTTATTTTTTCTTTAAATAGTCAGATGATGGTAATCTGAGACTTCAGTTTCCTCAGAAACAGACAAACATACTAGCAATATGAATGACAGAATGTGCAAAGCTGGTTTATCTTTCAACTCTATACAGAGATTCTGTATTTTTCACCTTTGTGATTGATCGTATTACCACTGTCCACAATTTTCATTGACAATTTCATTTTTCTTGATATATAAATGATTATATTCAATAATAATATCACTGTTATGTAAAAATCTGAGTGCAATGTTTTTGTAAAATAACATATTTTTACTTGTTTATTATTATTTTTATCAATAATCCATAATTTCAGTGTCCTGAACAATCCATTTTATCCATTATATTATTATCTGAGACTTTAATGGAGGTATCAAAATTAGTGAAGTCTGACATGGGCTTGGGAAGATAATTGAAAATGATGTTATTGTAGTTCTAGACTATGTAACAGTCACATAGTAATATGTGCATGTGTGCTCAGTTGCATTCGAGTCATTGCAACACCATGGACAGCAGCCTGCCAGGCTCCTCTGTCCATGGAATTTTCCAGGCAAGAAGACTAGCATGGATTGCCATTTACTACTCCAGTATAGGTACATATTGATAGGAAATGCTACTATCTCCATGAAAGAGTGCAAGCTGAGAACACCTGCAGCCTGGGGAATTGAAGCAAAGGAGAAATGCTAACCCACAGGTATCACAAAAAGCACATCAGGCATTGGCAGGTAAGCTTTCTGGATTCAGATTTGACTTTTAGGTAGGTTTTTCAATAAATGAATTGACATATGAAAAGTGGATATATAAAAATTATTCTGTGAGGAAAGTAAATGTATATATCAACAAAGATAAGGAGACATCAAAGCAGTGCTTGGAAGCAATCAACCATACTCATAAATGTGAACCATATTGATTTCAGATAAATTTTGGTTTTTCAAAACAAATTTATCTTTGTCTTACTATATAAATATGTATAAACTTGAACTTAATATTTGAAATTGAAAGAGCTACATGCAATAGTCTTTTCCATGAAATAAGTATTAGGAAACCATTTTCTGCCTGTATGTATACATTTACTTTAATAAGCTTTGTTCTGCCACTGGAAATTATAATATATTTTTGCTTCAGGTTGGAAATAAGTCTAAGTAAATGGATAAACATTTCTTTTATTTTTTTCTATTTTGTTTTATTTATTTATTATTTAAATAAATTTGTTTATTTTGATTGGAGGCTAATTAATTTACAATATTGTATTAGTTTTGCCACACATCACCATAAATCTGCCATGGGTATACACATGTTCCCCATCCTGAACTTCCCTCCCACCTCCCTCCCCATACCATCCCTCTGGGTCATCCCAGTGCACCCACAAGCATCATGCATCCTGCATCAAACCTGGACTGGCGATTCTTTTCTTATATGATATTATACATGTTTCAATGTCATTCTCTCAAATCATCCCACCTTCTCCCTCTCCCATAGAGTCCAAAAGACTGTTCTATACATCTGTGTCTCTTTTACTGTCTTGCATATGGGGTTATTGTTACCTTCTTTCTAAATTTCATATATATGTGTTAGTATACTGTATTGGTGTTTTTCTTTCTGGCTTACTTCACTCTGTATAATAGGCTCCAGTTTCATCCACCTCATTAGAACTGATTCAAATATATTCTTTTTAATGGCTTAGCAATACTCCAATGTGCATATGTACCACAGCTTTCTTATGCAAATATATTCTAATAATGCTATATCATGCATGGGATATTACTACTAATTTTCTAGGATATTAGAGACCTATTTGGTTGGCAGCTTCCATCATAAAAAACATGGGCTTTGGTGACAAAGAAGACTTGGTTTGAATCCTGGGTAGATTCCTTGATAGGGGCTTGTCTGACCTTGAGACTCTATATAATTCAATCATCCTAAAATGTTTTGTTTTGAGTTGAATTTTTCCCTCCTCCTGGCTTCAAAATTAATGCACTGAAGTCTGACTCCTCAGACTTAAAAACAGAACTGTATTTTCAGATACAGTCTTTAAAGAGGTGATTAAGTTAAATGTCATTGGATTAAGTTGTAATCCAACCTAACGAATATCCTCGTAAACAGAGATTTGAATGCAGACACACAGTAAGACTGTGAGGATATAGAGAGGATAAGGTGGCATCCTTGGCCAAGGAGAGAGGACTCAGATGGACCCAACTCTGATGATACCTTCGTCTTAGAAATGTAGCCTCTAGAATGTTGAGAAAATAGTTCTGTTAAGTCCCCTGGTTTGTTATGATCACCTAGTAGACCAGGGTCTATCCATCCTACTAGAAGTGTAGAAAAGTAAAACATTCTACTTCAGGAATATTCTGGTAAATAAATAAGCTATTTCAGCTCTTTGGCACTTCATTTGCACTCCAGGTTTCATAGTTCTAAGACTCACATTTTACCTTTCTAATCACCACTCACATGATGGTTGACCTGAGCTTTTGCTCTGTTCTCACTGAATGTAACATCTTGTGGTTCCAAATGGCCCCTCTGCCCTTGGTTGATGTCAGATGACATATTCCATAGCTATCATTGTGTGGAGCACAATGTCTAGAACTAAAGTCTCATTGTTTAGACTCATGCCTGTATCTTGAGTAGTTATAGCATAATAATTGAACTACAGACATAAAATCTATAGCTGTGTGTAAGCTATACAATTTTGAAAAAAATAGGTTTCCTGCATAAAATAATAATAGTTTAGTACAAAGCAAGACAAAATTTGATAATAATAACTCATGAAATATTTTATTTTACTAAGGATGAAGAAAGATGAAATGATGATACTAGATTCATTACATTAAATTGGCATATAAAAACTCTAAAACAACCATGGAATAATAGAATAAAATTTTTAAAAGTCATAAATAAAGGAAAGAATGTCAAGATAAGAAAATGAAAGATGATAAAATTTACATGTAACAAGAAAAGATGAGACAGATATATCCAAATATATCATTAATGACAATCAGCATATATTTGCCTTACCAATATCAAACTTAGATTAATATATTCCATGTGCAAGGAATGGCGGCTGCATGGGTGCAGGAGTGCTGAGGGGAGCTACTCCATGTTGAAGGTCAGGAGGGGTGGCCATGAGGAGATACCCCTCATCCAAGGTAAGGAGCAGCAGCTGCGTTTTGCTGGAGCAGCCATGAAGAGATATCCAATGTTCAAGGTAAGAGAAACCCAAGTAAAACAGTTAACTGTTGTGAAGGGCATCAAAGAGCAAACATATTGACACCATAATCACAGAAATCTAGCCAATCTGATCACATGGACCACAGCCTTGTCTAACTCAATGAGACTAAGCCATGCCATGTAAGGCCACCAAAGACTGGCAGGTCATGGTGGAGAGGTCTGACAGAATGTAGTCCACTGGAGAAGGGAATGACAAACCACTATGGTATTCTTGCCTTGAGAACCCCATAAATAGTATGAAAAGGCAAAATGATAGGATACTGAAAGAGGAATGCCATGGGTCAGTAGGTGCCCAATATGCTACTGGAGATCAGTGGAGATATAACTCCAGGAAGAATGAAGAGATGAAGCCAAAGCAAAAAGAATATCCAGCTGTGGATGTGACTGGTGATAGAAGCAAGGTCCGATGCTGTAAAGAGCAATATTGCATAAGAACCTGGAATGTCAGGTCCATGAATCAAGGCAAATTGGAAGTGGTCAAACAAGAGATGGCAAGAATGAACATCAACATTCTAAGAATCAGTGAAATAAAATTGACTGGAACGGGTGAATTTAACTCAGTTGAGTTGCTCAGTCGTGTGTGACTTTTTGTGACCCCATGAATTGCAGCACGCCAGGCCTCCCTGTCCATCACCAACTTCCAGAGTTCACCCACCTCATGTCCATCTAGTCAGTGATGCCATCCAGCCATCTTATCCTCTGTCGTCCGGTTTTCCTCCTGCCAACAATCCCTCCCAGCATTAGGGTCTTTTCCAATGAGTCAACTCTTCGCATGAGGTGGCCAAGGTACTGGGGTTTCATCTTTAGCATCATTCCTTCCAAAGAACACCCAGGGCTGATCTCCTTTAGAATGGACTAATTGGACCTTCTTGTAGTCCAAGGGACTTTCAAGAGTCTTCTCCAACACCACAGTTCAAAAGCATCAATTCTTCCTTACTCAGGTTTCTTCACAGTCCAAATCTCGCATCCATACATGACCACTGGAAAAACCATAGTCTTGACTAGATGGACCTTTGTTGGCAAAGGAATGTCTCTGCTTTTGAATATGCTATTTGGGTTGGTCAAATTTTTCCACAGTTTATGCACATACTTTCCCATACATTTTAAGAGTGTTATTTTTTCTACTTCTTTAAAAAATGCCATTGATCTTGACAAGGATTTTATTAAATCTATAGAGGGCTGTTTATAGCATTAATACTTTAACAATATTAATTCTTCCAATCCATGGACATAATATATCTTTCTATATGTGTCTTTTTGATTTATTTTATCATTGTATTGTAGTTTTCAATATTCAGAGCGATCTTTCACCTCCTCAGTTAAATATTTTCCTGTTTGCTTTTTTATTTGTAGTTGAGGCTATTGTAGATGAGATAGACTTATTTATTTCATTTTCACAGTAGTTGTATAAAATGTACAAAAACGTTACTAACTTAGTATGTTAATTTTTTTATCTTACAACTTTACTAATTTTATTGATTAGATTTAAGGGTTTTTTGGCTGAGTTTTTAGAACTGTCAATGTACAAAATTATTCTCCTGCAGATGAACTGACATATGAAATGCAAACAGATTATAGACATAGAGAACAGACTTGTGGTTACCAAGGGGAAGAGGTGGGGGAATAATGGATTGAGAGCCTAGGATTAGCAAATGCAAACAGTTATACATGAAATGGATATGCTACAGGTCGACTGTATTGCATAGGTAACTATATTCAATATCTTGTGATAAACCATAATGGGAAAGAATATATATACACACACACATATATATGAATTGCTGCTGTACAGAAGACATGAACACAACAGTTATACTTTAATAAAATATTTAAAAATTAAAATAAAAACAAAATGCAAAAGCAAAAAAAAATTATGCAGACGCAAATATATACCGTTTTACTTCTTCCTTTACATTTTTCATATATTTTATTTACTTTTCTTGATTGATTGTTCTACCTAGAACTTTGAATATTGTGTTCAATGGGCATGGTGAGTGGACAAATTTGTCTTGCTACTGATCTTTAGGAAAAAGCTTTCAGGCTTTTACTACTGAGTATGATGCTATCTGTGGACTTGTCATATAAAGTTCTTTATTATGCTGAAATATGCTACTTCAGTGTTTAATTGTTAGGGTTTTTATTATACATGGATATTCAGTTCAGTTCAGTTCAGTTCAGTTGCTCAGTCATGTCTGACTCCTTGCGACCCCATGAATCGCAGCACACCAGGCCTCCCTGTCCATCACCAACTCCTACAGTTCAATCATACTCACGTCCATCGAGTCAGTGATGCCATCCAGCCATCTCATCCTCTGTCATCCCCTTCTCCTCCTGCCCCGCAATTCCTCCCAGCATCAGACTCTTTTCCAATGAGTCAATTCTTCACATGAGGTAGCCAAAATATTGGAGTTTCAGCTTTAGCATTATGCCTTCCAAAGAAATCCGAGGGCTGATCTCCTTCAAAATGGACTGGTTGGATCCCCTTGCAGTCCAAGGGACTCTCAAGAGTCTTCTCCAATATCACAGTTCAAGAGCATCAATTCTTCAGCGCTCAGCCTTATTCACAGTCCAACTCTCACATCCATACATGGCCACTGGAAAAACCATAGCCTTGATTAGACAGACCTTTGTTGGCAAAGTAATGTCTCTGCTTTTGAATATGCTATATAGGTTGGTCATAACTTTCCTTCCAAGGAGTAAGCGTCTTAATTTCATGGTTTCAGTCACCATCTGAAGTGATTTCGGATATTAAATATTTTCAAATGTTTCTCTCATCTATAGAAAGGAGCTTAAAATAAAAATTATTTTATTTTACATTGCGTTTTAAAAGTTTTTGAAATAGTTTTACTCTCTAATTTTTGCCACCAAAGTGATGTACTTTTTGGTCATTTGTTTCCTTTTTAAAGTGTTTAATTCTAAAATGATATATTTTTTTCCTATTTGTAGAATCTATATACATTGCTACAAAATAAAATCTATGCATCAAGGTATATTTGAAAAAAGTATTAGCATTGATCACATTATGATCAATTTTGTTCCTTTCCTCTGTGTATACATAATAAAAATTTGTTGATTTATTCTTATATGCATGTATTCTTTGCTTATATGAGCAATAATATACATTTTTACTCAATTTGATTTTATTCTTGGAGAACAAACCAAAGCAGCATGTAGAAAAATATGTCATGCCTTTCAAGCTTTATAGAACTAATAATCTATTGTGTGGATTTATTCAACAAACCTTTTATTGATTATTATTTTAGTCGTTTCCAAATTTATCTATTAAAATAGTGCTGAATTAATGAAAAAGAAACACATGTATTTATTTTCATGAAAAATGTATACTTTTAAATTTTATTGTCTGTAAAACATATTAGTTGTACTAAGCTGTTTGTTTATTTAATGATTATCTTATAGTTTGTAGCTATAAGCCTTAACTTACCCTAGGCTACCTTCAAGTACTATTATGTCACCCAAATATGTGACGCTCCGGTTGCTCATATTCTATGTGTAGACCGAGGTTTCTGTCTAGTATATTTTCCTTCTTTCTGCAAGTTTTCTTTTAATATTTCTTGTAGTGCGGTTGTGCTGATGATGACGTCTGTCAGCTTCTGTATAGCTGAGCTAGTCTTATTTTTCCTTCTTAAAAAAAGTTGTGTGGAATTTTAGTGTTTTTTTTTTTTCCATTTTTCTTTGTTAAAAAAAAAATATTCTAGTATCTTTCTAGTTTGTCTTGTTTTGGATAAAACAAACAAAAACAACAACAACAACAAAAAAAACACTTTCTCAGTACGTAACATGGAAACCCCCACCATTAATCTGCTTTTAAAATGTTCTATTTTTGAGTATGATGTTCTTAGATGTGTGCTTTTTTTGTTGTTGTTATTTTTTGCTTTGGGTCATTAAATTTCTCAGTTCTATGAGTTCTGAGTTTTTTTTAATTTTTTTTTTTTAAGAAATTGTTCTTCAATGTTTACATTTTTATCTCCAAGCTTCCTTTCTTGGGACTTGCAATTACACATATATTAGGCTGGGCTTTAGTTCCAGAGCTCATGATGCAATGTCATCATATCCACACAGTATATCCGTAGTCTTTTTTTTTTTTTTTAATTTTATCCATTTTACTTTTTATCGCTAAAAATTCCAATATAAATCTTTTTGTCCCTTCAATATCTATGCTCAATCTTGCTCAATCTTTATATCTTTGAACATATGAAATGTCATAATAATGGTTTTAAAGTCATTTTCTATTAACTGTGTCATTTGTGTTATTCTGGTTCTGCCTCTACTGCTCGATTTTTTCATCATTCTGGGTCATATTTCAAGTGTATTAAATTATTGCAATCATGTCCGACTCTTTGTAATCCTGTGGACTGTAGCCCACCAGACTCCTCTGTTCATGGGATGCTCAAAGCAAGAATGCTGGAGTGACTTGCCATGCCCTCTTCCAGGGGATCTTCCCTACACACAGACCAAACCATGTCTCTTGTGGCTTCTGAATTGAAGGCTTATTCTTTATTCCTGAGTCCCCATTGAAGCCCAAATTGTATCCTACTGGGAGCCTTATAGACAAAATAAGACACTTCTCCAGTTCATTTCAGTTCAGTCCCTCAGTCATGTCCAACTCTTTGCAACCCCATGAACTGGAACACGCCAGGCCTCCTTGTCCATCACCAAACCCCAGAGTTCACTCAAACTCATGTCCATAGAGTCTGTAATGCCATCCAGCATCTCATACTCTGTCATCCATTTTTCCTCCTGGCCCCAATCCCTCCCAGCATCAGGGTCTTTTCCAATGAGTCAACTCTTCGCATGAGGTGGCCAAAGTATTGGAGATTCAACTTTAGCATCAGTCCTTCCAAAGAATACCCAGGGCTTATCTCCTTTAGGATGGACTAATTGGACCTTCTTGCAGTCCAAGGGACTCTCAAGAGTTTTCTCCAACACCACAGTTCAAAAGCATCAGTTCTTCCATGCTCAGCTTTCCCCACAGCCCAACTCTCACATCCTTACATGACCACTGGAAAAAAATCATAGCCTTGACCAGACGGATCTTTTTTGGAAAAGTAATATCTCTGCTTTTGAATATGCTAACTAGGTTGGTCAAAATTTTCCTTCAAGGAGTAAGCATCTTTTAACTGCATGGCTGCAATGACCATCTGCAGTGGTTTTGGAGCCCCAAAAACAAAGTCTGACACTGTTTCCCCATCTATTTCCCATGAAGTGATGGTACCAGATGCCATGATCTTAGTTTTCTGAATGTGGAGCTTTAAGTCAACTTTTCCACTCTCCTCTTTGACTTGCCTTGGGAGGCTTTTTAGTTCCTTTTCACTTTTTTGCCCTAAGGGTGGTGTCATCTGTACATCTGAGGTTATTGATATTTTTCCTGGCAATCTTGATTCCACCCTTTGCTTCTTCCAGCCCAATGTTTCTCTTGATGTTCTCTGCGCATAAATTAAATAAGCAGGGTGACAATATACAGGTTTGACGTACTCCTTTTTCTATTTGGAACCAGTCTGTTGTTCCATGTTCTAACTATTGATTTGTGACCTGCACACAGGTTTCTCCAGAGGCAGGTCAGGAGGTCTGGTATTCCCATCTCTTTCAGAATTTTCCAGTTTATTGTGATCTACACAGTCAAAGGCTTTGGCATAGTCAATAAAGCAGAAATAGATGTTTTTTCTGGAATTCTCTTGCTTTTTCGATGATCCAGAGGATGTTAGCAATTTGATCTCTGATTCCTCTGCCTTTTCTAAAACCAGCTTGAACATCAGGAAGTTCAGGGTTTACATATTGCTGAAGCCTGGCTTGGAGAATTTTGAGCATTACTTTACCAGCGTGTGAGATGAGTACAATTGTGCAGTAGTTTGAACATTCTTTGGCATTGCCTTTCTTTGGGATTGGAATGAAAACTGACCTATTCCAGTCCTGTGGCCACTGTTGAGTTTTCCAAATTTTGGCATATTGGGTGCAGCACTTTCACAGCATCATTTTTCAGGATTTCAAATAGTTCAACTGAAATTCCATCACCTCCACTAGCTTTGTTCATAGTGATGCTTTCTAAGGTCCACTGGACTTCACATTCCAGGATGTCTGGCTCTAGGTCAGTGATCACACCATCGTGATTATCTGGGTCGTGAAGATCTTTTTTGTACAGTTCTTCTGTGTATTCTTGACATCTCTTCTTAATATCCTCTGCTTCAGTTAGGTCCACACCATTTCTGTCCTTTATCGAGTCCATCTTTGCATGAAATATTCCCTTGGTATCTCTCATTTTCTTGAAGATATCTCTAGTCTTTCACATTCTGTTTTTTTCCCTCTATTTCTTTGCATTGATCGCTGAAGAAGACTTTCTTATCTCATCTTGATATTCTTTGTAAGTCTGCATTCAGATGCGTATATCTTTCCTTTTCTCCTTTGCTTTTCGTTTCTCTTCTTTTCACAGCTATTTGTAAGGCCTCCCCAGACAGCCATTTTGCTTTTTTTCATTTCTTTCCATGGGGATGGTCTTGATCCCTGTTTCCTGTACAATGTCACGAACCTCCATCCATAGTTCATCAGGTACTCTATCTATCAGATCTAGGCCCTTAAATCTATTTCTCACTTCTACTGTATAATCATAAGGGATTTGATTTAGGTCATACCTGAATACACAAAAATAAACTCAAAATGAATTAAATATCTAAACATAAGACCAGAAACTATAAAACTCCTAGAGAAAAACATAGGCAAAACAGTCTCCAACATAAACCACAGCACGGTCCTCTATGACCCACCTCCCAGAGTAAAGGAAATAAAAGCAAAAATAAACAATTGGGACCTAATTAAAATTAAAAGCTTTTGCACAATGAAGGAAGCTATAAGCAGTGTGAAAATACAGCCTTCAGGGTGGCAGAAAATAATAGCAAATAAAACAATTGAAACAAATAAAACAATTGACAGAGAATTTATCTCAAAAATATACAAGCAGATTCTGCAGCTCAATTCCAGAAAAATAAATGACCCAATCAAAAAATAGGCCAAAGAACTAAACAGACATTTCCCCAAAGAAGACTTACAGATAGCTAACAAACACAAGAAAGATGTTCAACAGCACTCATTATCAGAGAAATGCAAATCAAAACCACAATGAGGTACCATCTCACGCCAGTCAGAATGGATGTTATCAAAAAGTCTACAAACAATAAATGCTGGAGAGGGTGCAGAGAAAAGGGAAACCTCTCACACTCTTGGTGGGAATGCAAACTAGTACAGCTACCATGGAGAACAGTGTGGAGATTCCTTAAAAAGCTGGAAATAGAACTTCCATATGACCCAGCTACCCACTGCTGGGCCTATATACCTAGGAAACCAGAATTGAAAGAGTCACATGTACCCCAATGTTCATCGCAGCACAGTTTAAAATAGCAAGGGCATGGAAGTAACCTAGATGTCCACTGGCAGATGAATGAATAAGAAAGCTGTGATACATATACACAAGGGAATATTCCTCAGCCATTAAAGAATGCATTTTCATCAGTTCTAATGAGGTGGATGAAACTGAAGCCTATTATACAGAGTGAAGTAAGTCAGAAAGAAAAACACCAATAGAGTATAATAACACATATATATCAAATTTAGAAAGATGGTAACAATGAATCTATATGCAAGACAGCCAAAGAAACACAGATGTATAGAACAGTCTTTTGGACTTTGTGGGAGAAGTCGAGGGTGGGATGATTTGAGAGAATAGCATTAAAACATGTATATTATCATATGTGAAACAGATCGCCAGCCCAGGTTCAATGCACCCAGGTTCAGGGTGCTCCGGGCTGGTACACTGGGATGAGCCAGAGAGATGGGATGGGAAGGGAGGCAGAACAGGGGTTCAGGATGGGGAACACATGTACACCTGTGGCTGATTTTGTCAATGTATGGCAAAAATCACTAAAATATTGTAATTAGCCTCCAATTAAAATAAATCAATTAATTTAAATTTAAAAAAAAAAAAAAAGTAGAGAAATCACTTTGCCAACTAAGGTCTGTATAGTCAAATCTATGGTTTTTCCAGTAGTCATGTACGTTGACAGATTTGAGAGTAAGAACCTAAAGAAGGCTGAGAAGTGAAGAAATGATGCTTTTAAATTGTGGTGCTGGAGAAGGCTCTTGAGAGCCCCTTGGACTGCAGGAAGATCAAACCTGAATTATCAGACTAATGCTGAACCTGAAGCTACAATATTTTGGCCACTGATATGAAGATCCAACTCATTGGAAAGGCCCTGATGTTTGGAAAGATTAATGGCAAAAAGGAGAAGGAGGCAGCAGAGAATGAAATGGTTAGATAGCATCACTGACTCAATGTACATAAATCTGAGCAACTTCTAGAAGCTAGTGGAGGACAGATGTGCCTGGTGTGCCATAGTCTATGAGGTATCAAAGAGGTAGACAAGATTTAGCTACTGAATAACAACAAAAATAGCAAATTATTAGTTTATATATAACTTTTACTTTTATTTTACAGACCTATATTATCAAGAAAAATTTAAACATTTGATTCTTCATCTTTTCCTCTAAATTAAAGTCTTTGGTCATGTTTCTGCTAAGTGCTGAGAAAACTATTCTTGTGAGCCTGATTGACTTCTCAAGTCAGGCTACCAAGTTTTCTTGGAAAACTTCACTATAAACTCCACTTTATGCTTTTGTAAATTTAGGATGGCATTTTCTTCTAGGCCATCCTGTCACTTAGAGACCTTTATTTGGCAAGTCACTTGTCTCCCTCATTGTCTAATCATATCTCTATTTTTCAAATCCACACATTCTCTCTTTACTTTTAGCTAATAAGCATAATATCTCTGCACTTAAAATAGACTATATAGAATCTTCCAAAATTTCACTATCACCTGAAAACTTATCTTTAAGTACCATCTTCTTCCTTGATACAAGTAGAAGTGTCACTTATGCAAAGTAATCCTTTCTTTTACTCTTTGGACCTAATGCCTTCCTAAATAATCAGGCCTCCTGTGTCAAGATACTTCTGGTGTAAATTCTAGTTCATGCTGCTTCTTTTTAGGTTACTTTATCCTCAGCTTGTCCTTCAGTTGTCCTCAGCTTTTGTCTCAATGGTTTCTCCAGTCTCTGCTTCATGCTTTCCTGCTTTGTCCTTAATTTTCTCCTCGAGCAATTTCACCCATATCCTTATCTTCAATAACCACCTATAGATGCATATCTCTCTTACATTTCTCTAGCCATTCTCTTCATCTATATATTAAAATTGCCTTTTATATTTCCATACTTGGATGATTTGCATGTATCTCTGTCCAAAAGGTGTCCAAAACTGATTCACCTTCTCTCTAAAATCTACGTTTCTGATTCCTACTGTAATGAATGGCATCATCTGCAAATTTGCCCAGTTAGCAACAAGTAAATGATTTTATCTCTTTCTTCTCATTTTCCACATCTAAATAACCTACTCTGCAGTTTCTACATCCTAAATTTGAATATGATTTTTATATCCATTCCTTTTATTCATTTACAACAAGCACTGCCATCTCTCACTTAACTTTCTTCAACATACTCATCACTAGCCTATGGTCTCACATATTTTTTTTCCCTCATTCTGCCACTGACTCCTAATACATCCAGATATGTCTATACTTAAACACAATATGTGACCTTCACTTTTAAAACACTATAATGGTCTCTTTAGCCTTCAGATGCAAATGTGACATGGTTGACAATGGTCTGTGTAGCCCTGCTTCTTTTTATCACATAGATTCTGATTCACCATTGTTTTCTCTACACACTATTCCCAGATACATCTAACTATGAATTAAATACTTAAGTTTATCTTACTGTCATTTGCTTTGGGGATTTCTAATACACCTTGTTTGTCCCTCAGTCATGTCAAACTCTTTGCAACCCCATGGACTATAGCTCACCTGGCTCTTCTGCCCATGGAATTCTCCAGAATACTGCAATGGTTTGCCATTCTCTTCTCCAGAGGTCCTTCCCAACTTGGTCTCCCATACTGCAGGCAAACTCTACCATCTGAACTACCAGGGAAGCCACAAAGTTTGTCCTGTTGCCTTGGCTGAGAATCAAACCCTGTTCAACTGCTTGGAAGGTAGCTATAATCACCACTATACCACCAATGTGACACTTTATATCAACCTAAAATATTTCTATCCCTCCTTCTCAACAATCCTCGATCATATCTGGATGTGTTTACTTCATGATATCTGGGTAGATGTGGGTTACATTCTCTTGTTCTGTGCCTCTCTTATACTTAATATATCCCCTACCCATTTTTATGCTTGTTTTGCTTGAAGACTTATCTGTTTAACTGACAATATTGTAATCTCCCTGAGAGCATGAGCAATGTCTGTTTTATGCATCATGTTTATCTTTACACACTGACAGAAAGGAGACACTCAATAATTAAAAGTAGGATGAGTTAACTGATTTTTTTCTTCAGCTAGTGTGCATAAAACATATTAATCCTAGGGAGATATTTTGAATATTTAAATATTCAAATAACTTTCTGAAATAATTTATTTCAGAAAAACAAATTTATTGTATGTTTTTATAGTGCAGAATTAGAAAGAAAAACTTATGAAGAAAATTAATCCACTTAAATTCATTGAAGTACTTTTTTCATGATCAAATGTGTCTCAAAATAGAATGTCTGAACTCAGGGGAGAGTAATCCCCCAAATTAAAGGATGGGTTATGACAGTATAGAAGCAATTCATTCTTTTATTCCATATCACCAAGATTTCACAAAATTATGCTGCATTGTGAATGGTTTGGAGAAGCAAGAAGGGTATAGAGTGATTTATATAACCTTATTCCAAATCTTCATTTGATTTTGACAAATGCAACAGTATGATCTTAATATATATGTTTAAAGAAAAATTGTCAGTTTACTGTTGGTTTACATTAATAGTGGTGTCCCAAAGTTTCACACCATGATGGAACTACTGGGAATATAAACACTTATACAATTAAGTCTGTACTGAGATATCACCCAAATATCCACAATTGAATTGTGATCTCTATGTTCTGGAGATTATTTTTGAGGAAAGTGTTTCAGCTTTTCCAAGGCAATGGAGGATATATACTCAAGGCAGGATAAGCTTCATAGGTTGTGGCCAAAGCAGTCACACAGCAGTGTAGGCTGAGAGGGTTTCATGCTTACGATTGGAATGTTGTTTGGTTGCTGTTTTGAAATTTTAGTGATTTATCTTTGAGTTTGTATTTTGTATCTTAAATCTAATAGAACAGTGGAACATGTGTTAGGCACTCAGAACCTCAACTTTTGTGTAGTCCTATCTCTTACTGTCCCCTTCCTGCCCCTGCTCTGTGACTGCTACTGCACTCCACCAGGAACAATGACCAGGTAGTCTGGGGTGGACACAGTCTGATGTCACCCTCTGTCCCTCTGTGATGATATGGTTTCTGGAGGCATTGGGGATCAGGTGTGATACCATTGGTAGTGGCTATCCCATCCTAGGCTGACGGGGTCATGAGGAGAGACAAATGGGGAGTCTGAATATGTTACAATAATGATAGACTCTGTGAGGAAATAAAGAATCAGAAATATAGGTTATTTTCATGCTTGAATTTGACAAGATAATAAATATATAAAATATATCTGTTTTAATCAGTCTTTTAGCCAAAGACCCTGGAGACATTTGTGGTATTTTATACTGTGATCCTAGGCAGTTTCTCTGGTTTGTGTTTCTTAGAGATGTTATTTCACAGGAACAGTGTCTTAATTGCACCTGTGGTGTTTGCTATATCATATTTCTAGTAGGTTATTCAGTTACATAAATAATTTCCCAGGTGGCGAAACTGATAAACTTTAGGTGCTTGAACCTGTTTCTAAAATTTCATTTAAAAAATAACCTTTAGTTGTCTTTGCTGTAAATTATTTTTGCTTATGAGAACCCAACCATTTCCTCTCTATTACTCCCATCCTCATCTGTGAGGCTGAAAATCCTTGGGCTGTCTCTTATGAATGCAAATAAACCAGAACTTGTCTGGATAAGGGGCATTCCTGTAACTTCCTGTGTAATACTAACTGATTAAATTTCAAGTGCCCAACCACTTTTTCAGTCCATTACCTCTTGGGAATAATTTATGGAAATTAAATGATACATTAATTTATAGGTGAAAGTCAAATGTGCCACCCAGGCAGGATTTTTGCTCCAGTTTGCCATTCTGTTAAAAACAAACAAACAAACAAAAAACTCTCTTCTTACACTTCAGAAGTTTGAGTCCAACTCCCAAGCTCTGTGGACACAACATCATAGCCTCCAATATAATAAGTTCTCCCAGACAGAGAGGCATGTGCTCTCATTTCTCAGAAAAACATGTTGTTATGAATGCTACCTATTATAAACAGTGACTTTCCTATGAGCTGACAGATTACAAAGCTTTTGTACAAATTAGAGTCAAGTAGCCAGGCTTAGGAAAGTTTAATTAACATATATATTGCTTCTCTTATAATTTTATTGCTGTGATGCTTTCCAAGACAATATCTACAGAGCTATGGAAATGTGAAGTATAAAAGCAAACACAGGTTAGCCATGACTCCCAACAAATTTAGCACTAAAAAAAAATCTTTGTATTTAAAAGTATATTAGGTGTACAGTATGGATATAATCAAGTATATAGTAATGTAGAAGTGTTGTGAAGTCGCTCAGTCGTGTCTGACTATTTGCGACCCCATGGACTGTAGCCTACGAGACTTCTCCATACATGAGATTTTCCAGGCAAGAGTACTGAAGTGGGTTGCCATTTCTTTCTCCAGGGGATCTTCCCCACCGAAGGATTGAACTCAGGTCTCCCGAATTATAGGCAGATGCTTTTATTGTCTGAGCCACCAAAGAAGTCACATATATAAATATGTTTAAAAATAATAATAAAGTCATAAAAAGGGATGGTTGAATACACATAAGAATAAACAAATAGCAGAGTAATATCATATCAACTTCTAATTATAGAGCTGTATTCTCTTCAATGTAAATAACAGCATTTTCCTAAATGACTTTTTTTTTTTTTTTTTTTGCTTCAACACTGACATACACTTGGTTGCTTCTACTAGTGTAGCATGACTCTCACCGACATTCTTCAGACACATGGTGATTCCAACATCTGGGAAATTTCACTCTGTGTGGTTTTAGGCTTTTGGAGCCTTCTCTTGCAGGATGATGGGATTCTCATGCCACTTTTATGTTCAGGTGTGTGCTTTCTTTACTGGTTAAACCCTTTTGTATTTCCAGGTCTTGCCTTTATTCCTGAAATTAACCTCAAATCTTTAACTTGTTAATATCCTACACTTCACACTTTATTATTTTACATGCATCTATTTAGCTACTGTAATTTGAATAGATTTTTCAGGAGGAAGAGGGTGAGTTGTATCATGCACATTTGATTCCCTGAATGAAATCCCCTCCGTTCAGTTCTGAGCTTGGTTGAAGTTTAGTGAACAGTTTTCTAAAGTGCAAACCCAGGGTATGAGCATCATAACTCATGGACAATCATTTCTGCATACGAATCACCTCCAATCTTCCATGAAACATGCTCAGCACATTGCAAAAAACAATTCAGAAAATGGAAGAGGCAAAACTTTGAATACAACTATTTGTAGATAAATGTGTCAGTCTTCTTTTCTTCACAATCGTAATTCTAAGAAGCATGATGTCTAGTATAATTACTTCTGTCACCATATGATCCATATTGTGAGACCATCTACATCTATTGCATCACTGAGGTGCCCTAAAGCACTTATTGTTTTGAGCACTTATTGCCCACTTATTGTTTCTGGTGATTGCCAGGAAGGAGAGGAGAGATAAACCTCAGCCTGGCCCACAGATGGATCAGTTCAGTAAGTGTCAGGTGATCTGATGATATGTCTACCTGTACTAATGCTTAATAAGAAGAAGTAAATGTCAGTGCTGAGGGGAAAACTCAAAACAGGTAAAAGGATGAATGGTATATAGCAGTCTCCTTCTTTGTATGGAGTAACAAATAGATTGAAATAAGTATTTCTTATTGCCACACTTCTAGGCTGTGGCAATAGTCTGACTATTTACTCAGGGTCCTGGAATGAGCAAAATTAATGAGAGTCTGAGATAAAATGAAGAAGCCTGTGGACAGACCTGGAAGGAACATACATGGAACTTGGTTGTTAGGTGCCATGTCGATGCCCATAGTAAAATACTTCTGAGAAGGAGTTTGACCACTAAATGGTCATCCTGTACAGAGAATATTAAACCCTGTCTTTGGCTACCCCAGAGCTTGCAAGTGGAATCATAAATGAAGTGGCCATGGTAACAGAGATGACACACAGGCCCTGGAAAAACTTTCTCTTACTAAGGCTGATTTATTCATTATTAAGAATTGACCCCTGAGAAAACTAGTAGTAGATTGGAAGCTTTCAACTCTGGATTTGTATACAGTGTACTTCATATCTGTACCATAAGTGTAAGTTAGGTTTTATTTGTGATTTTTCTCTGATTTTACCTTTATCTATAGGTCTTAGGAAAGTTTGATATGCTATTTTACACAATACTGCTTCAGTCCAAGAGATACTCTTTATGCTGAAGGAGATTCAGTGTTGCTTGTATGACCATGGCAGCCACTGGCCCCCTCCATGGATAGGATCCAGTGGAAGCAGGTAACCTAAGGGAACATTAGAAAGATCTATAAAAAGCCCAGCTAAGGTACCATCACACCCTTCATGTTGAGGTAATGCTTTCAGATGATGGCATCTGCATTGAACCAATATCCTACATATGCTTTTATGATTATCAAAAGTAAGAATATATGGCAACTAAGGATAAAGGAGTGGAAGTCAAGGTGACCAGTTTCAACATCATCCCAGTAATTAATGTGTATACATTTTTTTGCTCCCCCTCACCCCAGCTTTAATTTCTGTTGTACTTGCTTCCAAGGGATCCTAGAAAAGGGTAATAAAGAAATTTTCCACTGAGTGTGAAGTTACAACATCTATCTAGGTAATCTGGTCTTATCCTGATAGTGGAATTGCAAGCAAATGATAAGAAATAATTGAGTTCAGTAAAGCCTTAACTTGAAAATGGTTGCAATTAACTCTGATTACTATGTGGAAACAGAGTTTCTGCTACCTAGTATGGTCTGAGAGAAGTATGTTCAGGACCCAGGGCATTCACTTGGGCATTTCTTGTCATTCCAAATCTGACAATCATTGTGAAGATAATCTTTCTCAACCATGGTTTAATGAGAGCAAGGCAACCAAAGATTTTATTATTTATGAAAAAACACCAGTTTCACCCCACTAAAAATATAGACCACTTGAAAAGCTGAGTGAATTTTAAAGAGTGAGATGATAGACTTCAGTATAGCTTGGGTCCTTTTAAGCAATATAAATTAGATAATTTCAATAAACCTCCCAACATTTAAAAGGAAATCAATGAATCACTATCTCAAATAGAAAGTGATATTGTGAACATAAAGAATATAGGCATATGTGCCCTGTAAGTATGGACTGACCTACAGATGTTTGGTTTCTTGTATATCTTGCTCTGGTCCAGGTCTGATTTCAACTATAGCTATGGTACACCATTTCTGGGATGTTTGCTGTTCTTTAATCACTCAGTCATGTTCAACTCTTTTTAACCACATGTTCTGCAGCATTCCAGGCTACCTGTCCTTCACCATCCCCTGGAGCTTGATAAAACTCCTTCCATTGAGCCAGTGATGCCATCTCATCTTCTCTTGTTCCCTTCTCCTCCTGCCATCAATCATACCCAGCATCTAGGTCTTTTCTAATGAGTTGGCTCTTTGAATCAGGTGGCCAAAGTATTGGAGCTTCAGCCTCAGTCTTTCCAATGAATAGTCAGGGTTTATTTCCTTGAGGATTTACTGATTTGATCTCCTTTCAGTCCAATAGACTCTCAATAGCTTTCTCCAACACCACAGTTCAAAAAGCAACAATTCTTTGGTGCTCAACTGTTATGGTCCAACTCTCACATCCATGCATGACTATTGGAAAAACCATAGCTTAGACTATACAGACATTTTTTGGCAAAGTAATGCAACTGCTTTTTACAATGCTGTCTAGGTTTGTCAGAGCTTTACTTCCAAGGAGCAAGTGTCTTTTAATTTCATGTCTACAGTCACCATCTGCAGTGATTTTATAGCTCAATAAATAAATAAATAAATAAAGTCTGACAGTTTCCCCATCTACTTGCCATTAAGTGATGGGACCAGATGCCATACTCTTCGTTTTTTGACTGCTGAATTTTAAAGCAGCTTTTTCACTCTCTTCTTTTGCTTTCATCAAGAGGCTTTTTAGTTCCTTTTTCTTTCTGCCATAATAGTGGTGTCATCTGCATATATGAGATTACTGGTATTTCTCCCAAAAATTTTGATTCTAGTTTGTTCTTGATCCAGTCTGTCTCTTCACATGATGTACACTGAATAGAAATTAAATAAGCAGAGTGACAATATAGAGCCTTAACTTAATCTTCTCCCAATTTGGAATCAGTCTGTTATTCCATGCCTGATTCTAACTGTTGCTTCCAGGCCTGCATACAAGTTTTATAGGAGGCAGGTAAGGCAGTCTGGTATTCCCATATCTTTAAGAGTTTTCCACAGTTTGTTGTGATCCACACAGTAAAAACTTTAGCATAGTCAATGAAACAAAATTAGATGTTTTTCTGGAATTCTCTTGCTTTTACTATGATCCAGTGGATGTTGAAAATCGATCTGTGGTTCCTCTGCCTTTTCTAAATGCAGCTTGAACATCTGGAAGTTTGTGGTTCATATACTGTTGAAGCATAGTATGAAGAATTTGAGCATTACTTTGCTTGTGTGTGAAATGTGGTAGTTTGCACATTCTTTGGCATTGCCTTTGTTTGGGATTGGAATGAAAACTGACTTTTTCCAGTCCTGTGGCCACTGCTGAGTTTTCCAAATTTGTTGGCATATTGAGTGCAGCACTTTCACACCATCATCTATTAGGATTTGAAATAGCTCAACTGGAATTCCATCACCTCCATTAGCTTTGTTCATAGTGATGCTTCCTAAGGCCCATTTGACTTTGCACTCCAAGATATACGGCTCTAGGTGAGTGATCACACCATCATGATTATCTGGGTCACTAAGATCTTTTTTTTTGCACAGTTCTTCTGTGTATTCTTGCCATCTCTTCTTAATATCTTCTCTTTCTGTTAGGTCCATACCATTTCTTTCCTTTATTGTGCCAATCTTTGCATGAAATGTTCCCTTGGTATTTCCAATTTTCTTGAAGAGATCTCTAGTCTTTCCCATTCTATTGTTTTCCTCTGTTTCTTTGCATTGTTCATTTAGAAAGGCTTTTTTGTTTCTCCTTTCTATTTATTGGAACTCTGCATTCAGATGTTTATATCTTTCCTTTTCTCCTTTGCTTTTCTCTTCTCTGCATTTCTCAGCTATTTGTAAGGCCTCCTCAAACACCATTTTGCCTTTTTGAATTAGTTTTTAATGGGGATGGTCTTGATCATTGCCACCTGTAAAATATCATGAATCTCCATCCACAGTTCTTCAGCCACTCTATCAGATCTAATCCCTTGACTCTATTTGTCACTTTCATTGTATAATCATAAAGGATTTGATTTATGCCATACCTGAATGGTCTAGTGGTTTTCCCTACTTCCTTCAGTTAAAGTCTGAATTTGGCAATAAGGAGTTCATAATCTGGGCCAAAGTTAGCTCCCAGTCTTGTTTTTGCTGACTATATAGAGCTTCTCCATCTTTGGCTACAAAGAATATAATCAATCTGATTTTGATATTGACCATCTGGCGATGTCCATGTGTAGAATCGTCTCTTGTGTTTTTAGAAAAGGGTGTTTTCTCTGACCAGCGATTTCTCTTGGCAAAACTCTGTTAGCCTTTGTCACTCTTCATTTTGCAATCCAATGCCAAACTTTCCTGTTATTTCAGGTAAAATTTTGGGAAGTTGGATTCATGCTTAACAGCCTTCTGTTCAAGAGTATATTATGCATTTTATTTCCTTTTTTGCCTTAGAGTTTTCTCTAAAGATCTAGAAAGTCAGTTATTCTGTGCAAAAGCAAAGCCCAGAGGACAGAGGATCTAACATCTCAAAGAACAGGGATAGGAGCTGGTGGGTAGTTCCCCAGTCTCCCTTCTTTAGATTGAGACCTTCGAGGAGCATCTTGTAAGTATGTCAGAAGTCTTGGTCAGATTATTACTCCATTGAGTACTGCAGAAAACTCAATAATTTATCTTTACCTTGATTTTCATCTTTTCTGTCATTCCTTTGCTTCTTGGTATCACCTCACAAATAACCCATATGATCCCAAGTCCATGTTTGAGGTTCAGATTTCAGAGGGGACTAATTACTACTTAAAATATGTCCTTTAATTTACTTGCCTTTATATTTAACAGTGTGCACTATATGTTATTTTTGTTTTTTAAAATTGCCAGATATCAAGAAAAATAATACTAAGATTTTTAATATATTGCATGTCCAATTGTTTCTTGTTACTGATTTTCTTTTATTGTAAAAGCTATCAAATTTTTTTTTGGAATGAGATGCTGTATAACAAATACATTTAAGAACTAAAACTAAAAATAATAAAATCAAAGTTCATGTTGGTCTGGAAACTCATACATACTTGTTTTAAAGTGAATGTAATGGCTTATGTGTCTGTTTCTCTTCCAGACTATAAATTCCTTGATGTTAAGGGAATAAATTATTTATCCTTACTTCCATTAAATTGCCAGACAATGCAATTGTTTTTGGTGTGAAATTCAGTAGGTGCCCTTTATCCTAAAAAAGAAAACTGACAAAAGTTAAGTTAAACTTTTTGAAAATTCTTACTAAAGTCTAAAATAGTAAGGTTAAATATTTTAATTTAAAGGTTAAATATTCTCATCCAAATTATTAGTGAAATGAAATAGTATTATTTGTCTGAATTAAAACACAAAACAGACAAGATATTTGGGCGGGGGGAGAGCTACTCCAAAACTTTCAGAGAATGGAAAATGGAAAATTTTGTGCAGAACATGATGAAATTCTAGAATGCTAATAGTTCCAGAGAAGTTATTACTGAGAAAACACAACAAAACACTTGAATTTAATGTCTACTTTAGACCACCTCATTTAAATTCCTAGACTTGATCTTGAGATAGTTGGAATTAAGCAGTAAAATGAAACTTGGCTATCAAGCTACTTTTATCATCCCATAATTGTGTTAGTTGCTAGAGAAAAGCAATAACTTGGCCTCTAATCACTTAGATGAGGCAAATCTAACATATTTTGTTAAAACACCTTTAAGTTGAGCAGTGATGAAACTATGAAAAGAAAAATAATGACACAAAATGGATGGTTATAATATTGTTTAGAGTGAGAAAAAAGAGAAATACATTTTTATCATGGGCTAGAATAGAAACAAAATAATGTATTCAAAATAGATTAAAATGAATATCTTTGAAAAGGAATACAGAACACAAGGGAACCTAAAGAAAAAGATTAGAAAATGCATTTAGAGTGCAAGAAATAATCTGAACTCAAGAAAATATTTGTAATGATTAGTGATAGAAAATATAAATAGATAACAAAGAAAATTTACAGTAGATGTTGAAAATCACATTTGAGAGGGATATACTTAAGGCAACAGTAGTAACAGTGATATCTAGAGTGAATAAATATTTATTGGTCCTCTTGAGAGTTGACATTGCAAATAACCAAAGGTAACTATCAGTTTCCAGTGGTGATACTGGGAGAACAGGACATCAATGGCAAAATCACCAGAGTTGCAGAGGCAACCAATGTTGGGCAAAATTAAAATTCCCATCTAAAAAGTGTGCCCTGGATTCATAGATTGTAGACGTGAGCAATCAGTGAGAAGGAAGGCTGGAGACATTGGTCATCTTAATTTAGAGGAGATAGTTAAATGCATTCAAATAACATATTAATGAAGTAAATAAAACCATAAGATCAAAAGAATAAATTTAAAACCTCAAGCAGTATGCCTATTTAGAAAGAGGAAAAAACAACAAAAATACTGGAGAAATAGATTTTAAAAAATAGTAAGAAATATTGTCTTTCAGCTATCAAGTTGTATCCAACATTTTTCGACCCCTCATACTGAAGCCCTCAAGGCTCCTCTGTCCATGGGATTTCCCATGCCATAGAATTAAACTTGAAAAGTGAACAAAGTAAAATCAATCCCTACTTATGTAAAACAAAAATAAATTATGGAAATGTTAGGAACTTTAGAATACACACCTATTGAATTACATTAAGTATCTATTTGTATTTCTTTTGATTTTTAGGGAATATCTCACTAAGGACGTAGAGTGCAAATATTGTTAAAATCATTAAAAATAAATAATTTTATCTAAAAACAGAGTACAAAATTCATATACAGATGGTAAATTATTTTAGTTTGTCTTAAGTTGAGGGATTGCCTTTTCAAGTTTGTACAATTTTATTGAATATATAAAACACTCAGCTTTCATGAAAATTCAACTCTTTTAGCTGTTTTTTTCCTTGTTTTCAATTCAAACATCTGAGTGTCTAATTTCATTATTTATGTATGTTATTATTTCACCATTTATTAATGTATCTTGGGCAAAATGTATTTTTACCCATCTATAAAGGCCTTTGTTGCATTTCTTTATTAATCTAACACTTAACTGGTTAGTATGCACCATTCGTTGTATATAAAATTTCATTACTTTTGCTCAATATTAAAGGCCAGTTCAAATAGATTCTCAGTTTCATTGGCAACTCAATTATATATGCAGTTGTCATGAAAAAGTAGATTTGAAATAATTGAACCAATCTTTCTTCAACCACACTCCAATCTATACAGAAGTTGCATAATAACTTGAAACAGGCAATGCATTACAACTGACTGGTTTATGATTGCTTAGTGAGGACACTGATTAAACTTCATCTTGTTGATGGGAATCCATTTTGTCTTTAAAAAAAAAATCTATGTTCTATGATTTGCTTTGAAACAGGGAATAAAATGGACCCTCAGGTCAGGGTTGAAGAACGTTTAAGAGTATAGTTTGTTTCAGGAGGGCTCAGTTGCAGCTGGGCCACGTGGAGTCTGAGCAGGATTCAACCATATCTGTAACATGAAATGGGGCAAGTAACTAATATTTGTGAGCACTAAGAATAAATAATTTCAAGTTTAGGAGGGTAGGCTGAGGTTTGGATACTGTTTTGATTTTTAACTCCACTAGTGAACTTCAAGGACAATTGACATAAAGAGGAGTGATATCCCTTTGGGCCACCACAGGCATGGATAGTATTTAGCAGTACATACTCTTGTAGCTGGTAGAATAGGTCTTCATGAGTAGCCTAAACACCAGAGGAGGAAAACACACAGTAGGAAAAAGCACTTAGGGATTTAATTACTGGCAGATTGCTCTCTCCCATTTTGGCTTCTGGTTTTCGCCTCCTGGCCACCTCTATCTCCCACCTCCCTCTTCTCTTCTCTATATAACTCTGTGAATCTCTCTGGGTGTTCCTTCCTGTGGAGAAGTGTTTCACCATTAACCTAGGAGTTTTATCTTCTTTGCCATATTGATAGAGAAGTCTGGAGGCTCTTGTAAGAAAAGGAATGAAAGCCATAGACCTTTGGCTTAACTCCAAAACTTTAGAACATCAGAGAGCTCCTGAGTCCAGGGAACACTGATAGACAAGAGTTCACCCAAAAGTCTCCATTTTACACTGAAGCCAAGCTCCACAAACGAGCCAACAAGCTCCATTGCAGAACACGCCATGCTAATTCTCCAGCAAAACAGGAACACAACACTCAGCATTAAAAGATGGGCTACCCAGTTATGCCAAACCCATAGATACCCCAAAACTCACAACTGGACACTTCTTTGCACTCCAGAGAGAAGAAATACATCTCCACCCATGAGAACACAGACTCAAGCTCCCCCAACCAGGAAAACTTGACAGATCATTGGTCCAACCCCACCCACAGGGAGCAGACTCCACAGATAAGAGGAACCACTCACTTTCAGCCTGAAAAGGGGAACCCAAGCACAGCAAACTAAACAAAATGAAAAGTCAGAAAAATATTCAAGTAACATGATAAAAACCCACTAAACCAAACAAAATAGGAGGAGATGGGGAGTCTATCTGAAAAGAATTAAGAATAATGATAGTAAATGTGGTCTAAAATCTTGAAAGTAAAATATATTTACAGATAAAGAGACTAGACAAGGACTGAAAATATGCAAGAAATGTTTAACAAGGACATAGAAGAAATAAAAAAGAGTCAATCAATAATGAGCATGCAATAACTGAGATTAAAAACACTCTGGAGGGAATCAACAGTAGAATAATTGATCAAAAGAGAATATAAGTGGGGAGGCAGATAGAATTGTGGGAATAAATGAAACTGAAAGGAAAAAAAGGAAAAAAAAATTAAAGAGAGGACAACCTCAGAGATTTCTGGAACAATGTTAAATGTCCCAACATTGGAATCACAGGTGTCCCAGAAGACGAAGACAAAAAGAGAGGGCATGAGAGAATACTTGAGGAGATAATAGTAAAACATTTCCCTAAAATAGGGAAGAAATAGCCACTCAAATCAGAGAAAACCAGAGAGATATAAACAGGGTAAACCCAAGGCAAAACACCCCAAAACACATATTAATCAAAGTAACAAAAATCAAACATAAAGAGCAGGTATTAAAAGCAACAAGGGGGGACAAAAACCAAATAACACACAAGGGGATTCCCATAAGGATAACAGCTGAAATTTCAACAGAAGCTCTTCAGTCCAGAAGGGAATTGTAGGAAATACTTAAAGTGTTGAAAGAGAAAAACCTACAGCCAAGATTACTCTACCTAGCAAATATCTTATTCAGATATGAAGGAGAAATCAAAAGCTTTACAGACAAGCAAAAACTGAGAGAATTCAGCACCATAAAACCAGCTCTTCAACAAAGACTAAAGGATCTTCTTTAGACAGGGAACAGAGAAAAGATTTATAAAAACGACCTCAAAACAACAAAGTAAATAATAATGGGATCATACTTATCAATAATTACCTTGAATGCAAATGGATTAAATGCTCCAATGAAAAGACAAAGACTGGCTGAATTGATACAAAAAAAACCAACACCCCTATATATGCTGTCTACAAGAGACCCACCTCAAATCTAGGGACACATACAGACTGAAAGAGAAGGTCTAGAAAAAATATTTCATGCAAATGGAGACCAAAAGAAGCAGGAGTAGCAATACTCATATAAGATAAAATAGACTTTGAAATAAAGGCCATGAAAAGAGACAAAGAAGGACACTACATATGATAAAAGGATCAATCCAAGAAGATAGAATGATTATAACTATATATGCACCCAAAATAGGAGTACTGCAATATGTAAGGCAAATGCTAACAAGTATGAAAGGGGAAATTAACAGTAACACAATAGTAGTGGGAGACTTTAATAGCCCACTGACACCTATGGGTATATCAACTAAACAGCAAATTAGCAAGGGAACACAAACTTTAAATGATACAATGGACCAGTTAGACCTAATTAATAGCTATAGGGCATTTCATCCCAAATAATCAATTTCGCATTTTTCTCAGGTGCACAGGGAACATCTCCAGGATAGACCACATTCTGGACCATAAATCTAGCCTTGGTAAATTAAAAAAAGAAAAGAAAAGAAATTCATTTCAAGCATCTTTTCTGATCACAGTGTGGGAAGATTAGATGTCAACTACAGAAAAAAAATCTATTAAAAATACTAACATATGGATACTAAGCAACACACTTCTGAATAACCAGCAGATGACAGAAGAAATCAAAATATGTATAGAAACAAATGAAAACAAAAACATGACAGCCCAAAACCTATGGGATTCCGTAAAAGCAGAACTAAGAATGAGATTCATAGCAATGCAAGCCTACCTTTAGAAACAAGAAATACATTAAAAAAAAAAATCTAACTTATACCTTCAGGTAACTAAAATTAGAAAAAGATGAACAGAAGTACACCAAAGTTAGTAGAAGGAAAGAAATTTAAAAAACAAAAAAAAACAAAAAAACAGCAGAATTAATTGAAAAATAAATGAAGGAGACCATAGTAAAAATCAATAAAACTAAAAGTTGGTTATTTGATAAGACAAATAAAATAGACAAGCTGTTAACCAGACTCATCAAGAAAAAAAGGGAGAAGAATCAAATCAATAATATTAGAAATGAAAATGGAGAAAACACAACAGACAACACAGAAATTACAAAGGATCATAAGGACTGCTATTAGCAGTGCTTGGAAGAAATGGACAAATTCTTGGAAAAGTATAACCTTCCAAAACTGAATAAGGAAAAAATAGAAAATCTTAACAGACCTATCACAGGAACAGAAATAGAAACTATAATAAAAAATCTTCCAACAAACAAAAGTCAAAGACAAGGTGACTTTATAAGTGAATTATACCAAAAAATTAGAAAAGAGTTAACACCTATCCTACTCAAATTCTTCCAGAAGATTACAGAGGAAGGTAAACACCCAAACTCATTCTATGAAGCCACCATCACCCTAATACCAAAACCAGACAGAGATGTCACAAGGCAAAGAAAACTACAGGCCAATATCACTGATGAACATAGATGCAATAACTCTGAACAAAATTCTAGCAAACAGAATCAAACAACATATTAAAAAGATCATACATCATGACTAAGTGGGCTTTATCCCAGGAATGCAAGAATTCTTTAATATTTGCGAATCAGTCTGTGTGATACACACCACATTAACAAATTGAAAGATACAAACCATATGATTATCTCAATAGATGTAGAGAAAGCATTTGAAAGAATTCAAGACACATTTATGATCAAAACTCTACAGAAAGCAGGCAGAGAAGGAACATACCTCAACATAATAAAACCCATATATGACAAGCACACAGCAAACATCATCACCAATGGACAAAAATTGAAAGCATTTCCTCTAAAATCAGGAAAAAGACAAGAGTGCCCACTCTCACAACTACTATTTAATATAGTTCTGGAAGTCCTAGCCACAACAATCAGAGAAGAAAAAGAAATAAAATGAATCCAGATTGGAAAAGAGAAGTAAAACTCTCACTCTTTGCAGATGAGAGGATAATCTATATACAAAACCCAAAAGACACCACTAGAAAATTGTTAGAGCTAATCAACAAATATAGTAGAGTTGCAGGATATAAAATTAATATGCAAAAATCTCTTGCATTCCTATACACTAACAATGACAAAACAGAGAAATTAAGGAAGCAAATGCATTCACCATGGCAATAAAAAGAATAAAATTCACCTAAAGAAACAAAAGGCCTATACATATGCTATGCTATGCTAAGTCACTCCAGTCGTGTCCGACTCTGTGCAACCCCATAGATGTCAGCCCACCAGGCTCCCCAATCCCTGGGATTCTCCAGGCAAGAACACTGGAGTGGGTTGCCATTTCCTTCTCCAATGCATGAAAGTGAAAAGTGAAAGTGAAGTCGCTCAGTCGTGTCCGACTCTTAGTGATCCCATGGACTGCAGCCTACCAGGATCCTCCATCCATGGGATTTTCCAGGAAAGAGTACTGGAGTGGGGTGCCATTGCCTTCTCCATACATAGAAAACTATAAAACACTGATGGAAGAAATAAAAAAATGAAACAAATATGATACCATGTTTATTGATCAGAAGAAGCAATATAGTGAAAATAAGTATATTACCCAAAGCAATCTATAGCTTCAATGCAATCCCTATCAAGCTACAAATATATTTTTCATAGAACTAGAACAAATAATTTCACAATTTGTACAGGTAAACAAAAATTCTCAAATAATCTTGAAAAAGAAGAGTGAAACTGGAGGAAACAACTCACCTGACTTCAAACTATACTACAAAGCTACAGTCTTTAAAACAATATGATACTAGCACAAAGACAGGAATATAGATCAACAGGAAAAAATAGAAAGCCCAGAGATAAACACACACACCTATGGAAACTTATCTTTGACAAAGGAGGCAAAAATATACAATGGAAAAAAGATAATCTCTTGAGCACGTGGTGCTGGGAAAACTAGTCAACCACGTGTAAAAGAATGAAACTAGAACACTTTCTAACACCATACACAAAAATAAACTTAAAATGGATTAAAGATCTAAATGTAAGATCAAAAACTCTAAAATTCTTCGATGAAAACACAGGCAGAACAATCTGACATAAATCACAGCAAGAACCTCTATGACCCACCTCCTGGAGTAATGGAAATGAAAGCAAAGATAAACAAATGGGACCTAATTAAACTTAGAACTTTTGCAGAATGAAGGAAACTATAAGCTAGGGGGAAAAGCAGCCTTCAGAACGGGAGAAGACCAAAAAAAATGAAACAACTGACGAAGAATCAATTGCCAAAATGTACAAGCAACTCATGTAGCTCAATATCAGAAAAATAAATGACCCAATCTTCAGTTCAGTTCAGTTCAGTCCCTCAGTCATGTCCGACTCTTTGTAACCCCATGAATCAGAGCACTCCAGGGCTCCCTTTACATCACCAACTCCCATCACTCAACTCATGTCCATCGATTCCATAATGCCATCCAGGTATCTCATCCTTTGCTGTCTCCTTCTCCTCCTGCCCCCAATCCTTCCCAGCATCAAGGTCTTTCCCAATGAGTCAACTCTTTTCATGAGGTGGCTAAAGTATCGGAGTTTCAGGTTCAGCATGAGTCCTTCCAATGAACACCTAGGACTGATCTTTAGCATGGACTTGTTGGATCTCCTTGCAGTCCAAAGGATTCTCAAGAGTCTCCTCCAGCACCACAGTTCTAAAGCATCAACATGTTGGTGCTCAGCTTTCTTCACCGTCCAACTCTGACATGCATACATGACCACTGGAAAAACCATCAGATCAGATCAGATCAGTCGCTCAGTCGTGTCTGACTCTTTGTGACCTCATGAATCAAAGCCCACCAGGACTCCCTGTCCATCACCAACTCCCAGAGTACACCCAGACTCACATCCATGGAGTCACTGATGCCATCCAGTCATCTCATTCTCTGTCATCCCCTTCTCTTGACCCCAATCCCTCCCAGCATCAGAACTTTTTCCAATGAGTCAACTCTTCACATGAGGTGGCCAAAGTACTGGAGTTTCAGCTTCAGCATCATTCCTTCCAAAGAAATCCAAGGGCTGATCTCCTTCAGAATGGACTGGTTGGATCTCCTTGCAGTCCAAGAGACTCTCTAGAGTTTTCTCCAACACTACAGTTCGAAAGCATCAATTCTTTGGTGCTCAGCCTTCTTCGTAGTCCACATCCATACATGACCACAGGAAAAAACATAGCCTTGACTAGATGGACCTTTGTATGCAAAGTAATGTCTCTGCTTTTGAATATGCTATATAGGTTGGTTTCCTTCCAAGGAGTAAGCATCTTTTAATTTCATGGCTGCAGTCATCATCTGCAGTGATTTTAGACTCCAGAAAAACAGAGTCTGATACTGTTTCCCCATCTATTTCCCATGAAGTGATGGGAACGGTTGCCATGATCTTCGTTTTCAAAATGTTTAGCTCTAAGTCAACATTTTCACTCTAAACTTTCACTTTCATCAAGAGGCTTTTTAGTTCCTCTTCACTTTCTGCCATCAGGGTGGTGTCATCTGCATGCTGCTGCTGCTGCGAAGTCACTTTAGTCGTGTCCAACTCTGTGTGACCCCATAGATGGCAGCCCACCAGGCTCCCCCATCCCTGGGATTCTCCAAACAAGAACACTGGAGTGGGTATCTGAGGTTATTGATATTTCTCCTGGAAATCTTGATTCCAACTTGTGCTTCTTCCAGTCCAGCTTTTCTCATGATGTACTCTGCATATAAGCTAAATAAGAAGGGTGACAATATATAGCCATGATGTACTCCTTTTCCTATTTGGAACCAGTCTGTTATTCCATGTCCTGTTCTAACTGTTGCTTCCTTACCTGAATACAAATTTCTCAAGAGGCAGATCAGGTGGTCTGGTATTCCCATCTCTTTCAGAATTTTCCACAGTTTATTGTGATCCACACAGTCAAAGGCTTTGGCATAGTCAATAAAGCAGAAATAGATGTTTTTCTGGAACTCTCTTGCTTTTTCCATGATCCAGCAGATGTTGGAAATTCAATCTCTCGTTCCTCTGTCTTTTCTAAAACCAGCTTGAACATCAGGAAGTTCACAGTTCACATATTGCTGAAGTCTGGATGGAGAATTTTGAGCATTATTTTACTAGCATGTGAGATGAGTGCAATTGTGCAGTACTTTGAGCATTCTTTGGCATTGCCTTTCTTTGGGATTGGAATGAAAACTGACTTTTTCCAGTCCTGTGGCTGCTGCGGAGTTTTCCAAATTTGCTGGCATACTGAGTGCATCACTTTCACAGCATCATCTTTCAGGATTTGGAATATGGAATAGCTCCACTGGAATTCCATCACCTCCACTAGCTTTGTTCGTAGTGATGCTTTCTAAGGCCCTCTTGACTTCACATTCTAGGATGTCTGGCTTTAGGTCAGTGATCACACCATCATGATTATCTGGGTCTTGAAGATCTTTTTTGTGCAGTTCTTCTGTGTATTCTTGCCATCTCTTCTTAATATCTTCTGCTTCTGTTAGGTCCATACCATTTCTGTCCTTTATTGAGCCCATCTTTGCATGAAATGTTCCTTTGGTATCTCTGATTTTCTTGAAGAGATCCCTAGTCTTTCCCATTCTGTTGTTTTCCTCTATTTCTTTGCACTGATCGCTGAAGAAGGCTTTCTTATCTCTTCTTGCTATTCTTTAGAACTCTGCATTCAGATGCTTATATCTTTCCTTTTCTCCTTTTCTTTTGCTTCTCTTCTTTTCACAGCTATTTGTAAGGCCACCCAGAGAGCCATTTTGCTTTTTTGCATTTCTTTTCCATGGGGATGGTCTTGATCCTTGTCTCCTGTACAATGTCATGAACCCCCATCCATAGTTTATCAGGCACTCTATCTATCAGATCTATACCCTTAAATCTATTTCTCACTTCCTCTGTATAAGGGATTTGATTTAGGTCATACCTGAATGGTCTAGTGGTTTTCCCTACTTTCTTCAATTTAAGTCTGAATTTGGCAATAAGAAGTTCATGATCTGAGCCACAGTCAACTCCTGGCCTTGTTTTTGCTGACTGTATAGAGCTTCTCCATCTTTGACTGCAAAGAATGTAATCAATCTGATTTCAGTGTTGACCATCTTTTGATGTCCATGTATAAAGTCTTCTCTTGTGTTGTTGGAGGAGGGTGTTTTTTTATGACCAGTGCATTTTCTTGGCAAAACTCTATTAGTCTTTGCCCTGTTTCATTCTGTATTCCAAGGCCAATAGCCTTGACTAGATGGACTTTTGTTAGCAAAGTAATATCTCTGCTTTTCAATATGATATCTAGATTGGTCATAACTTTCCTTTCAAAGAGCAAGCATCTTTTAATTTCATGGCTACAATCACCATCTGCAGTGATGTTGGAGCCCAGAAAAGTAAAGTCTGACACTGTTTCCACTGTTTCCCCATATATTAGCCATGAAGTGATGGGACCAGATGCCATGATTTTAGTCTTCTGAATGCTGAACATTAAGCCAACTTTTTCACTCTCCTCTTTCACATTGATCAAGAGGTTTTTTAGTTCCTCTTCACTTTCTGCCATAAGAAAGTGAACCTCTGCATATCTGAGGTTATTGATATGTCTCCCAGCAATCTTGATTCCAGCTTGTGCTTCTTCCAGCCTGGCATTTCTCATGATGTACTCTGCATATAAGTTAAGTAAGCAGGGTGACAATATACAGCCTTGATATACTCCTTTTCCTATTTGGAACCAGTCTCTTTTCCATGTCTAGTTCTAACTGTTACTTCCTTACCTGCATATAGGTTTCTCAAGAGGCAGGTGAGGTGTTATGGTATTCCCATCTCTTTCAGAATTGTCCACAGTTTATTGTGATCCACCCAGTCAAAGGCTTTGGCATAGTCAATAAAGAAGAAATAGATATTTTTCTGGAACTCTCTTGCTTTATTGATGATCCAGTGGATGCTTGCAATTTGATCTCTAGTTCATCTGCCTTTTATAATACAAGCTTGAACATCTGGCAGTTCACGGTTCATGTATTTGTGAAGCCTGGCTTGGAGAATTTTGAGCATTACTTTACTAGCGTGTGAGATGAGTGCAATTGTGCAGTAGTTTGAGCATTCTTTGGCATTGCCTTTCTTTGGATTGGAATGAAAACTGACCTTTTCCAGTCCTGTGGCCTCTGCTGAGTTTTCCAAATTTTGGCCTATTGAGTGTAGCACTTTCACAGCATCATCATTTAGGATTGGAAATAGCTGAACTGGAATTCCATCACCTCTACTAGCTTTGTTCATAGTGATGCTTTCAAAGGCCCACTTGACTTCACATTCCAGGATGTCTGGCTCTAGGTGAGTGATCACACCATTTTGATTATTTTGGTCATGAAGATCTTTTTTTACAGTTCTTCTGTGTATTCTTACGACCTCTTGTTAATATTTTCTGCTTCTGTTAGGTCCACATCATTTCTGTCCTTTATTGTACCCATCCTTGCATGTAATGTTCACTGGTATCTCTAATTTTCTTGACGTGATCTCTAGCCTTTCCCTTTCTGTTGTTTTCCTCTATTTCTTTGCATTGATTGCTGAAGAAGGCTTTCTTATCCCTTCTTGCTATTCTTTGGAACTCTGCATTCAGATGCTTACATATTTCCTTTTCTCCTTTGCTTTTGCTTCTCTTCTTTTCACAGCTATTTGTAAGGCCTCCCCAGACAGCCATTTTGCCTTTTTTGCATTTGTTTTCCATGGGGATAGTCTTGATCCCTGTCTCCTGTATGATGTCATGAACCTCCATCCATAGTTCATTAGGCACTCTGTCTATCAGATCTAGTCCCTTAATCTATTTATCACTTCCACTGTATTATCATAAGTGATTTTATTTAGATCATACCTGAATGGTCTAGCTGTTTTCCCCACTTTCTTCAATTTCAGTCTGAATTTTGCAATCAGGAGTTCATGATGTGGGCCACAGTCAGCTCCCAGTCTTTTTTTTTTTTTTTTTTTTTTTGCTTACTTTATATAGCTTCTCCATCTTTGGCTTCAAAGAATATAATCAATCTGATTTTGGTATTGACCATCCGGTGATGTCCATGTGTAGAGTCTTCTCTTGTGTTGTTGGAAGAGGGTGTTTTCTATGACCAGTGTGTTCTCTTGCAAACTCTATTCGCTTTTGCCCTGCTTCATTCCGTATTCCAAGGCCAAATTTGCCTGTTACTCCAGGTGTTTCTTGACTTCCTACTTTTGCATTTCAGCAATCTTTAATGAAAAGGACATTTTTTTGGGGGTGGTGGTGTGGGGGGTTGTTAGTTCTAAAAGGTCTTGTAGGTTTCCATAGAACCATTCAGCTTCAGTTTCTTCAACATTGCTGGTTGGGGCATCAGCTTGGATTACCGTGATATGGATTGATTGCCTTGGAATTGAGCAGAGATCATTCTGTCGTTTTTGAGATTATATCCAAGTACTGCATTTCAGACTCTTTTGTTGACCATGATAGCTACCGCATTTCTTCTAAGGGATTCCTTCACACAGTAGTAGATATAATGGTCATCCGAGTTAAATTCACCCATTTCAGTCTATTTTAGTTCGCTGATTAATAGAATGCTGACGTTCACTCTTGCTATCTCCTGTTTGACCACTTCCGATTTGCCTTGATTCATGGATCTGACATTCCAGGTTCCTATGCAATACTGCTCTTTACAGCATTGGACCTTGCTTCTATCTCCAGTCAGATCCACAACTGGATATGCTTTTGCTTTGGCTCCTGCATGCTTTCTGGAGTTATTTCTGCACTTATCTACAGTTGTATATTGGGCACCTACTGACCTGGGGAGTTCCTCTTTCAGTATCCTATCATTTTGTCTTTTAATACTGTTCATGGGGTTCTTTGGCCCAATCTTAAAGTAGGCCAAAGAAGTAAACAGACATTTCTCCAAAGAAGACATACAAATTTCTAACAAACAGATGAGAAAAAAATGCTTATCATTCATTATCTGAGAAATGCAAATCAAAACCACATTGAAAAGCCATCTCAAACCAATCAGAATGGCTCCCATCAATAAGTCTACAAACAATAAATTCTGGAGAGCATGAGGAGAAAAGGGAACACGCTTACATTGTTAGTGATGATGCAAACTAGTACAACCACTGTTGAGAACATTGTGGACATTCTTTAAAAAACTGGAAATAAAACTGTCATATGACCCAGCAATCCCACTCCTGGTTATGCACTCTGAGGAAACCATAAATGACAGAGACATGCATACTCCAATGTTCATTGCAGCATTGTTTACAATAGCTAGGACATGGAAGCAACCCAGATGTCCAACAGCAGATGAATGGATGAGGAGGTATGGTACATAAATACAATGCAATATTACTCAGTTATGAAAAAGAATGCATTTGAGTCAGTTCTAATAAGGTTCATGAAACTGGAGCCTATCATACAGAATGAAGTAAGTCAGAAAGAGAAACACCAATAGAGTACATTGATGCATAATATATGGTATTTGGAAAGACAGTAACAATGACCCTATATGCAAAATAGCAAAAGAGACACATATACAAAAACAGACTTTTGGATTCTGTGGGAGAAGGCAAGGATGGGATGACTTGAGAGAATAGCATTGACATGTATATTACCATATGTAAAATAGATGACATGTGCAAGTTAAATGTATGAAGTAGGGCACTCAAAGCCAGTGCTCTGGGACAACCCAGAGAGATGAGGTGGGGAGAAAGGTGGGATGGGGATTAAGGGTGAAGAGACACACACACACGCATGACTAATTCACGTCAATGTATGGTAAAAGCCACCACACTATTATACAGTAATTAGCCTCCAATTAAAATAAATTAAATATTTTTTAAAAATAAAAAACAAAATAATAAAATGATGTGTTGTGCTTTCCCTAATGAGCCTTTGCAGGTAGGGAACTACAATAAGAAACCTTTCCCTGTAGGAACAGAGCCACACAGTGCACCCAAGAAAGATAGGTCATCCTATAAGGAGACACCACTCTGGTTGAGGTTCAGTTTCTCAAACGAGGCAATCCTGAGGGCTAATGGTAGAGGATTCCTGCTAGAAGTGTTCCCAGTACCGGGGAGATGTGGCTTTCTCTCCTGTGGAGATCTGGTGAATACATCACAGCATTTACTAGATTTAGTTGGTCAAGTGAAAATTTAGAGAGGAAAAGTTTCTGTCCTCTTGGGAAGAGTTTCAAGACTAAGTAGAAAAATTTACAATATTTGGAAAGGTTCAGTAGTTATGATTACCATCAGACACATTACATGAGATTGCAAAGGTAACTATCATTTCAGTTCAGTTCAGTCCTCAGTCATATCCGACTCTTTGCAACCCCATGAATCGCAGCACGCCAGGCCTCCCTGTCCATCACCAACTCCTAGAGTTCACCCAGACTCACGTCCATGGAGTCACTGATGCTATCCAGTCATCTCATCCTCTGTCGTCCCCTTCTCCTGCCCCCAATCCCTCAGAACATCAGAGTCTTTTCCATGAGTCAAGTCTTCACATGAGGTGGCCAAAGTACTTGAGTTTCAGCTTCAGCATCATTCCTTCCAAAGACATCCCAGAGCTGATCTCCTTCAGAATGGACTGGTTGGATCTCCTTGCAGTCCAAGGGGCTCTTAAGAGTCTTCTCCAACATCACAATACAAAGGCATCAATTCTTCAGCACTCAGCCTACTTCACAGTCCAACTCTCACATCCATACATGACCACAGGAAAAACCACAGCCTTGACTAGACGAACCTTTGTTGGCAAAGTAATGTCTCTGCTTTTGAATATGCTATCTAGGTTGGTCATAACTTTCCTTCCAAGGAGTAAGCCTCTTTTAATTTCATGGCTGCAGTCACCATCTGCAGTGATTTTTAAGCCCCCCAAAATAAAGTTTGACACTGTTTCCACTGTTTCCCCATCTATTTCCCATGTAGTGATGGGACCAGATGCCATGATCTTCCTTTTCTGAATGTTGAGCTTTAAGCCAACTTTTTCACTCTCCTCTTTCACTTTCATCAAGAGGCTTTTTAGTTCCTCTTCACTTTCTGCCATAAGAGTGGTCTCATCTGCATATCTGAGGTTATTGATATTTCTCCCGGCAATCTTGATTTCAGCTTGTGTTTCTTCCAGTCCAATGGTATATCAATTCAGTTCAGTCGCTCAGTTATGTCCAACTCTTTTGAACCCCATGAACCACAGCATGTCAGGCTTTCCTGTCCATCACCAACTTCCAGAGTCCACCCAAACCCATGTTCATCCAGTCGGTGATGCTTTCCAACTATCTCATCCTCTTTCTCCTCCAGCCCTCAATCTTGCCCAACATCAGGGTCTTTTCAAATGAGTCAGTTCTTCACATCAGGTGGCCAAAGTATTGGGATATCAGCTTCAAAATCAGTCCTTCCAATGAACACCTAGGACTGATCTCCCTTAGGATGGACTGGTTGGATCTCGTTGGAGTCCAAGGGAATCTCAAAGTCTTCTCCAACACCACAATTCAAAAGTATCAGTTCTTCAGTGCTCAGCTTTCTTTTTATAGTACAACTCTCACATACATACATGACCACTGGAAAAACCATAGCCTTGACTAAATGGACTTTTGTTGGCAAAGTAATGTCTCTGCTTTTTAATATGCTGTCTAGGTTGGTCATAAATTTCCTTCCAAGGAGTAAGCATCTTTTGATTTCATGGCTGCAGTCACCATCTGCAGTGATTTTTGAGCCCAAAGAAATGAAGTCAGCCACTATTTCCACTGTTTACCCATCTATCTGCCATAAAGTGATGTGACTGGATGCCATGATCTTAGTGTTGTGAATGTTGAGCTTTAAGCCATCTTTTTCACTCTCCACTTTCACTTTCATCAAGAGGCTTTTTACTTCTTCTTATGTTCTGCCATAAGGGTGGTGTCATCTGTCTATCTGAGGTTATTGAGATTTCTCCTGGCAATCTTGATTCCAGCTTGTACTTCCTCGAGCCAAGCATTTCTCAAGATGTACTCTGCATATAAGTTAAATAATCAGCGTGACAATATACAGCCTTAATGTACTCCTTTTCCTACTTGGAACCAGTGTGCTGTTCCATATCCTTCTAACTGTTGCTTCCTGACGTGCATATAGGTTTCTCAAGGGGCAAGTCAGGTGGTCTTGTATTCTCATCTCTTGAAGAATTTTCCACAGTTTATTGTGGTCTACAAGGTCAAATGCTTTGGCATAGTCAATAAAGCAGAAATAGATTTTTTTTTCTGGAACTATCTTGCTTTTTCCATGATACAGCAGATGTTGGCAATTTGATCTGTGGTTCCTCTGCTTTTTCTAAAACCATCTTTAACATCTGGAAGTTCAGAGTTCACTTATTGCTGAAGGCTGGCTTGGATAATTTGAACATTATTTTACAAGCGTGTGAGATGAATGCAATTGTGCTGTAGTTTGAGCATTCTTTGGCATTGCCTTTCTTTGAGATTGGAATGACAATTGACCTTGTCCAGTCCTGTGGCCACTGCTGAGTTTTCCAAATTTCCTGGCATATTGAGAGCAGCAATTTTGCAGCATCATCTTTCAGGACTTGAGAACCTCAACTGGTATTCCATCACCTCCACTAGTTTTGTTTGTAGTGATGCTTTCTAAGGCCAACTTGATTTCACTTTCCAGGATGTCTGACTCTAGGTGAATGATGACAACATCATGATTATCTGGGTCGTGAAGCTCTTTTTTGTACAGTTCTTCTGTGTATTCATGCCACCTCTTCTTAATATCATCTGCTTCTTTAGGTACTTACCATTTCTGTCCTTTATTGTGCCCATTCCTGCATGAAATGTTCCCTTGGTATCTCTAATCTTTTTGGAGAGATCTCTAGTCTTTCCAATTTTATTGTTCTCCTCTATTTCTTTGCATTGATAGCTGAGGAAGGCTTTCTTAGCTCTCCTTGGTATCCTTTGGAACTCTTCATTCAGACGCTTGTATCTTTCCTTTTCTCCTTTACTTTTTGCTTCCTTTCTTTTCACAACTATTTTTAAGGCCCCCTTAGACAGCCATTTTGCTTTTGTGCATTTAACTTTCTTAGGGATGATCTTTATTCCTGTCTCTTGTACAATGCCATGAACCTCCGTCCATAGCTCATCAGGCATTCTATCAGATCTAGTCCCTTAAATCTATTTCTCACTTCCACTGTATAATCATAAGGGATTTGATTTAGGTCATACCTGAATGTTCTAGTGGTTTTCCCTACTTTCTTCAATTTAAGTCTGAATTTGGCAATAAGGAGTTCATGATCAGAGCCACAGTCAGCTCCTGGTCTCATTTTTGCTGACTGTATAGAGCTTCTCCATCTTTGGCCGCAAAGAATATAATCAGTCTGATTTTGATGTTGACCATCCGGTGATGTCCATGTGTAGAGTCTTCTCTTGTGTTGTTGGAAGAGGGTGTTTGCTATGACCAGTGAGTTCTCTTGGTAAAACTCTTTTGGCCTTTCCCTGCTTCATTCTGTATTCCAAGGCCAAATTTGCTTTTTACTCCAGGTGTTTCTTGACTTCCTACTTTTGTATTCCAGTCCCCTATAATGAAAAGGCCATCTTTTTTTGCTGTTAGTTCTAAAAGGTCATGTAGGTCTTCATAGAACTGTTCAGCTTCAGCTTCTTCAGTATTACTGGTCGGGGCATAAACTTGGATTACCATGATATTGAATGGTTTGCCTTGGAAACGGACCGAGATCATTTTGTCGTTTTTGAGATTGTATCCACGTACTGCATTTCAGACTCTCTTGTTCACCATGATGGCTACTCCATTCCTTCTAAGGGATTGTTGCCTATAGTAATATATATAATGGCAATCTGGATTAAATTCACCCATTCCAGTCTATTTTAATTTGCTGCTTCCTAGAATGTTTTCGTTCACTCTTGCCATGTCTTGTTTGACCACTTCCAATTTGCCTTGATTCATGGACCTAACATTCCAGGTTCTTATGCAATATTGCTCTTTACAGCATTGGACCTTGCTTCTCTCATCAGTCACGTCTGCAACTGGGTGTTGTTTTGGCTTTGGCACCATCTCTTCATTTATCATTTAAAAAGTGCTCCCAAGGGCTCAATGCCTTACATTAATTGCACTAAGTTTGTGATCCTTATGCCACTGCTAATTGTACATTATCTGTCAATAAGATTTAGATCTGAATAAATGAAAACATGAAATGACAAATATGATGTAAACAAAGCAAGTATTTTTTTTTTTTGTAGTCTTTAAAAAATACAGCTAACAGTTTAAAGCAAAAAAAAAAAAAAATAACACTGTGGGATGCATAACATATGTCAATTTTAAATATATGATTGGAAACATGGGGCATGAAAGGAATTAGCTATAATTTTCATATATTTAAATGAAGTGCTGAAATATTAGGCTTAAGCAGACTGTATGGACTTCCCTCATGGCTCAGATGGTAAAGAATCTGCCTGCAATACAGGATACCTGGGTTCAATCCCTGGATTCAATATCTGGGTTGGGAAGATACCCTGAAGAAGGGAATGGCTACCCACTCCAGTATTTCTGCCTGGAGAATCTCACGGGCAGAACTTGGCAGGCTGCACTCCATGGGTCACAAAGTTTCAGACATGACTGAATAAACACACACCAGAAGGCTATAATAAGTTAAATAAAACCATATTAATATCAAGAAAAGCTCTTAAAAGTAGAAGAAATACAGCTGAAAAGTCAAGAATGAATTTATTTGGAAATCTAAAAATGCTCAATAAACCAAAATTGAAGAGAAACATGTTAGTTTCTTGTAACAAATTGCTACAGATTTAGTGGCCTCAATAATACAGCTTACTTGCTTATAAGTGAAAGTGTTAGTTGCTCAGTAGTGTCCAACTCTTTGCAACTTCATGGACTGTAGCCCGCCAAGCTCCTCTGTGGTCCTAGCGGTAAAGAATCTGACTGCCAATGCAAGAATAGGTGGGTTTGATCCATGGGTTGGGAAGATCCCCTGGAGGATGAAATGGCAACCCATTCCAGTATTCTTGCCTGGGAAATCCCATAGACAGGGAAGACTGACAGGCTACTGTCTTTGAGGTTGCAAAGAATTGGACACAACTAAACACACACACACTATTTTATAGGAGGTGCTGGTGGCTAAAAACCTGCCTACCAATGCAGGAGACATAAGAGACACACGTTCAACCCCAGAGTCAGGAAGATTCTCTCTTGCATGGGCAATCCCATGGACAGAAGAGCCTGGCATTTTACAGTCCATAGAGAAAGAGTTGGACAAATCGAAGCAACTTTGCACGCATGCATTTTCTTATAGTTCTGGAACTCAGAGTTCCAAAATAAGATATTAAGGAGTTTTTAAAATCGAAGTATTATCAGGGCTATCTCCCTCTGGAGGATTTCTTCACTTCTCTGCTTTTTGAGGTTGCAGAATTTATGGGCTCTTGGGCACATCCCTGCAGATCAGCCTCTGTCCTCACACAGCCTTCTTCCTCTAAATGTGACTCTTCCTACATACATTGCATAAGGACCTATGACTGCTTTAGATTTATCTTGATAGTCTGTAGCAGTGTACTCACACCAATATCCTTAATGAACTCCATTTGCAAAATCCTCTTTTTATGTAAGGTAGTATTCACGGGTTCTGAAGATGAAGACGTTAACCCATTTTGGGAGGAAGTTATTCAGCTTACAATAACTGGAAAGTAGAAGCTGAAGGAAAATTGGGATAAATAGAAAACAGTAACATATACTTAACTACATAAATGATTGCATTATATGTCAACTAGCAAAACTCTGTAATTGAAAGAACAGAAATTACCAGAAAAGATTAAGCAAATATATATGTTCTGTTCAAGAAAGGCACTTTATTTTCTTTTTAAAAAAACTTTTTACTTTGTATTGAGGTTTAGATATTTAACAACAATGTTGTGATAGTTTCAGGTGAATAGAAAAAGGACTCTGTCATACATATACATGCACCCATTCTTCCCCAAACTCCTTTCCCATCCAGGTTGCCACATAACATTGAGCAAAGTTCCATATGCCAAACAGTAGTTATGTGTTGGTTATCCATTTTAGATATAGCGATGTGTACCTGTCCATTCCAAACTCGGTAACTATCCCATCCCCCATCCCTCCCGCTGGCAATCATAAGTTAGTTCTCTAACTCTGCAGATTTCCTTCTAGTTTGCAAATAAGGTCATTTGCATAATTTCTTTTTAGATTCCACATATAAGAGAAGCAGACATAGAGAGAGGTAAAAGTTGAGGAAAAGAAAGATATATGAGATGAATTGTGAGAAAGGAAATCTGGTATACTATAATAATATAAAACCAAGCAAGTAGAATTTTGTAAGAAGGCCATATTCATAAAACAGGGTCATTTTAATAGCAGTGAAAGGGTAAATCCATCAGGATAATAAGATTACGTTCCTAATAAGAGTTTCAAAATGAAGCAACAAAAAAATAGGATAAATGGTGATGTAGGTAAATCTTCAAGCATCAGTTCAGTTCAATTGCGCAGTCGTGTCCGACTCTTTGCGACCCCATGAATCACAACATGCCAGGCATCCTTGTCCATCACCAACTCCCAGAGTCCACTCAGATTCACATCCATCAAGTCAGTGATGTCATCCAGCCATCTCATCCTCTGTCGTCCCCTTCTCCTCTTGCCCCCAATCCCTCCCAGCATCCGAGTCTTCTCCAATGAGTTAACTCTTCGCATGAGGAGGCCAAAGTACTGGAGCTTCAGCTTTAAGCATCATTCCTTCCAAAGAAATCCAGGGCTGATCTCCTTGAGAATGCACTGGTTGGATCTCCTTGCTGTCCAAAGGACTCTCAGGTGTCTTCTTCAACACCACAATTTGAAAACATCATGTCTTCATCATTCACCTTTCTTCACCATCCAACTCTCACATCCATACATGACCACTGGAAAAACCATAGCCTTGACTAGACAGACCTTTGTTGGAAAAGTAATGTCTTTGCTTTTGAATATGCTATCTAGGTTGGTTGGTAAAGTAATGTCTCTGCTTTTGAATATGCTATCTAGGTTGGTCATAACTTTCCTTCCAAGGAGTAAGCGTCTTTTAATTTCATGGCTGCAGTCACCATCTGCAGTGATTTTGGAGCCCAGAAAAACAAAGCCTGACACTGTTTCCACTGTTTCCCCATCTATTCCCCATGCAGTGATGGGACCAGATGCCATGATCTTCGTTTTCTGAATGTTGAGCTTTAAGCCAACCCTTTCACTCTCCACTTTCACTTTCATCAAGAGGCTTTTTAGCCCCTCTTCACTTTCTGCCATAAGAGTGGTGTCATCTGCATATCTGAGGTTATTGATATTTCTCCCGGCAATCTTGATTCCAACTTGTGTTTCTTCCAGTCCAGCATTTCTCATGATGTACTCTGCATATAAGTTAAATATACATGGTGACAATATGCAGCCTTGACGTACTCCTTTTCCTATTTGGAACCAGTCTGTTGTTCCATGACCAGTTCTAACTGTTGCTTCCTGACCTGCATACAGATTTCTTAAGAGGCAGATCAGGTGGTCTGGTATTCCCATCTCTTTCAGAATTTTCCATAGTTTATTGTGATCCACACAGTCAAAGGCTTTGGCATAGTCAATAAAGCAGAAATAGATGTTTTTCTGGAACTCTCTTGCTTTTTCCATGATCCAGCGGATGTTGGCAATTTGATCTCTGGTTCCTCTGCCTTTTCTAAAACCAGCTTGAACATCAGGAAGTTCACGGTTCACATATTGCTGAAGCCTGGCTTGGAGAATTTTGAGCATTACTTTACTAGCATGTGAGATGAGTGCAATTGTTCGGTAGTTTGAGCACTCCTTGGCATTGCCTTTCTTTGGGATTGGGATGAAAACTGACCTTCTCCAGTCCTGTGGCCACTGCTGAGTTTTCCAAATTTGCTGGCATATTGAGTGCAGCACTTTCACAGCATCATCTTTCAGGACTTGGAATAGTTCCACTGGAATTCCATCACCTCCACTAGCTTTGTTCGTAGTGATGCTTTCTAAGGCCCATTTGACTTCACATTCCAAGATGTCTGGCTCTAGGTCAGTGATCACATCATCATGATTGCTAGGTCTTGAAGCTCTTTTTTGTACAGTTCTTCTGTGTATTCTTGCCACCTCTTCTTAATATCTTCTGCTTCTGTTAGGTCCACACCATCTCTGTCCTTTATCGTGCCCATCTTTGCATGAAATGTTCCTTTGGTATCTCTGATTTTCTTGAAGAAACGCCGAAGAATTGATGCTTTTGAACTGTGGTGTTGGAGAAGACTCTTGAGAGTCCCTTGGACTGCAAGAAGATCCAACCAGTCTATTCTAAAGGAGATCAATCCTGGAATTTCTTTAGAAGGAATGATGCTAAAGCTGAAACTCCAGTATTTTGGCCACCTCATGCGAAGAGTTGACTCATTGGAGAAGACTCTGATGCTGGGAGGGATTGGGGGCAGGAGGAGAAGGGGACGACAGAGGATGAGATGGCTGGATGGCATCACTGACTCGATGGATGCAAGTCTGAGTGACTTCCAGGAGCTGGTGATGGACAGGGAGGCCTGGCGTGCTGCGGTTCATGGGGTCGCAAAGAGTCGGACACGACTGAGCGACTGATCTGATCTGATCTAGGTTGGTCATAAATTTTCTTCCAAGGAGCAAGCATCTTTTAATTTCATGGATGCAATAACCATCTGCAGTGATTTTGGAGCCCCAAAATAAAAAGTCAGCCACTGTTTCCCCATCTATTTCCCATGAAGTGATGGGATCAGATGCCATGATCTTACTTTTCTGAATGTTGAGCTTTAAGCCAACTTTTTCACTCTCCTCTTTCACTTTCATCAAGAGGCTTTTTAGTTCCTCTTCACTTTCTGCCATAAGGTTGGTGGCATCTGCATTTCTGAGGTTATTGATATTTCTCCCAGCAATCTTGATTCCAGCTTGTGGTTCTTCCAGCCCAGCGTTTCTCGTGATGTACTCTGCATATAAGTTAAATAAACAGGGTGATGATATACAACCTTGACGTACTCCTTTTCCTATTTGGAACCAGTCAGTAGTTCTATGTCCAGTTCTAACTGTTACTTCCTGACCTGCATATAGGTTTCCCAAGATACAGGTCAGGTATTCCCATCTCTTTCAGAATTTTCCACAGTTTATTGTGATCCACACAGTCAAAGGCTTTGGCATAGTCCATAAAGCAGCAATAGATGTTTTTTGAAAATCTCTTGCTTTCTCCATGATCCAACGGATGTTGGCAATTTGATCTCTGGTTCGTCTGCCTTTTCTAAATTCAGCTTGAACATCTGGTAGTTTACGGGTCACATACTGGTGAAGCCTGGCTTGGAGAATTTTGATCATTACTTTACTAGCGTGTGAGATGAGTGAAATTGTGTGGTAGTTTGAGTATTCTTTGATATTGCCTTTCTTTGGGAATTGAATGACAGCTGAACTTTTCTAGTCCTGTGGCCACTGCTGAGTTTTCCAAATGTGCTGGCATATTGAGTGCAGCACTTTCACAGCATCATCTTTCAGGATTTGGAATAGCTCCACTGGAATTCCATCACCTCCACTAGCTTTGTTCATAGTGATGCTTTCTAAGGCCCACTTGACTTCACGTTCCAGGATGTCCTCACACTCCAGTATCTTCAAGCATACTTACTTAAAATTTTAAGTCTCCTCTCTTAAGAGCTATAGTGCAAATAGACAAGATTCAGTAAAGATGCAAAATATCTGAATAAGATAAGATAATTGAGAAGACAAATCACATTGATATTTCTAGAAAAATAGAGACAATTTCTGTAGAATATACATATTTATCAAGTGTATATGAAACCTTCCCTGAGATGATAATAGCCTGAGTCATAAAACAAATCTCTAATTCCAAAGTGTTAAATAATTATAGTGTCTCTGCACAAATAGAATTACAATACAAAAATAAATGTTTGAAAACTAAGCTGTATGTTAATAATTAACTCCTGAATCGTAGTAAAATTGCAGTGAACAATTTTAAAGAAAATCATAGTGAATGAATTTAAAAGCACTGATAAAATGATATTGTTTATATCTAAGCTTTGGCATAGTATGAAATTAAAGATTTTCAGTTAGTTATATGATTTAACTTCACTTAGTGACTTCCCTGGTGGCTCAGAAGGTAAGATGTCTGTCTACAATGTGGGAGACCCAGGTTTGAGCCCTGGGTTAGGAAGATCCCCTGGAGAAGGAAATGGCAATCCATTCCAATGCTATTGCCTGGAAAATCCCATGGACAGAGGAGCCTGGTAGGCTAGTGTATGGGGTCGCAAAGTGTTGGACACGACTGAGCGACTCCACTCACTCAGTGAAAGCAAATTGAACCTAAAGATGTAAAAGCATGAAAATAATAAAAATGTGTTTCTAAAATATTGGATTGAAAAAGTCGACTGACACAAAGTTTGATACTTTCTTTGTTTATTTTATATATTTAAAACCCAGGTTCTCAGTGATAAAAATTTTTCCTGCCATTGTAGGAACCACAGGAGACATGATTCAGTCTGGATCAGGAAGATCCCCTGGAGGAGGAAATGGCAATACACTCCAGTATTATTGCCTGGAAATCCCATGGACTGAGGAGCCTGGCAGTCTACTGTCCCTGGTGTCACAGAGAGTCAGACACCACTGAGAAGGAAATGCACAATACACAGTAGATAAAACTAACCTGAGATGGTTGAATAGTATCATTGACACAATGGACATTAGTTTGAGCAAACTCCAGGAGATACTGACTGGAAGCCTGATGTATTGCAGTCCACAGGGTCTCAGAGAGTTGGACACAATTTAACAGCTAAACAGCAACAACAAATCTGCAGTAATAGGAATAAGGTAATAAGAAATAACACCATCTATCTAGTCTTTCAAACCAAATTATTTTTTAGTTTTTCCTACTCTCAAAACCTACAGCTAATGACTCACTGTCACTCATTCCTTCTATCGTTTCAACCTTTTCCTTTAATTGTTTCATCTTCTCCTGTGCTGTTGCCATAGTAATCTAAGCCATGAATATCTTTCATCATAATGATAACATGATGAGAGATATTTCATTTTTTAATTCATCAAATATTAAGGAAATGACAACTATATGGAGAGCCTTGTGATACTCACTAGGGAACTCAAGAGTAAGGGAACAGATACGATTCTTGCTCTTATGTGATTTATTGCCAAACTGTGAAAACAAATATTCAAAAAACCATATAAATAAATACAGAATAACTGATTTGTTAGTATTTTTTGGCAATCAAGTATATAATAAGATCATATATGATGATACAAGAGGATTCTTAAAAGAGGGATACAGTTGATTCTGAAAATTGAATAGAATTTATTTAGGTTAAAATGATAAGGCGCATTCCAGGAAGAGGAAACTATTTTATTGCCTTGAGAGGAAGTGTGGCATTTTAAAGAATTGAAAGGCAAAAAAAAAAAAAAAAAAAGGAACGATTAAGAGGACCACTGAAATTAGAGAGCTACAGTGGAAGAGGATGACTGAGACCTGAGTACAGGTATGGAGAGGAGAACATTCAGAGACTTCTCCTATAAACACATATGATGATATCAGAGGAGAAATATTACTATATTTTTTAACTACAACTGTGTTTTCAAGTGCGAATGAGATACACAAATGCTACTGCAGAAGTCTTAGTAGGAAAAACTTATGAAGCAAAGAGAATCAGCTCACATATAGATAAGAGGTAAAATGGAGATGGCAGGGTAAAGGTTCCAATACTGAAGACATAGGGAACAGAAAGATATTGATGGTATATAAAAGGATTCTGCTCTGCAGATTTGAAAGGGTGCACCAGTGCCTTCTCACAAAGAAATTTCCAGGAGCGGAAAAAAAAAAAAAAAAAAAGCCAACTCAATTCTACATAAATCCTTCAAGAACATAAAAAAAAAAAAATCCAGCTTGATGTATGAGGGAAGCATTATACGTATATTAAAAATAAGAAAAGGAATATTAAAAAAAAAAAAAAAAACAAACTATAAACCAAAATTGGAGAAGGCAATGGCACCCCACTCCAGTACTCTTGCCTGGAAAATCCGATGGATGGAGGAGCCTGGTAGGCTGCAGTCCATGGGGTCACTGAGGGTCAGACACGACTGAGCGACTTCACTTTCACTTTTCACTTTCATGCATTGGAGAAGGAAATGGCAACTCACTCCAGTGTTCTTGCCTGGAGAATCCCAGGGATGGCGGAGCCTGATGGGCTGCCATCTATGGGGTCGCACAGAGTTGGACATGACTGAAGCAACTTAACAGCATAAACCAAAATACTTCATGAATATAATTTCAAAATATCCTTTAAAAATATAGGAAATTGAGTCCTCCAAAATATAAAATGATAAGATACCAAACAAAAGAATGTGTTTCATTCCAGAGATGAAATATACATTTAACATTGAAAATAAATTAGCATAATTTGCCTCAGCCTCAGAAACAGTGTCTATGGAAAACTTATAATTAAATTGATATGTAGATGTTGAAAATGAAATATTTTCCCCTGAGGTAGAGAATAAGGCAAGGACATCTGCCTTAAAACTTTCATTTACTGATATTTAGATATACACTAGAAATACTAACTATTGAGACAAGAAAAGAAAAATAATATAGATAATTGAAAGGATGAAGCAAAAAAATATTCTTTATATGCTCATACCATTTGATCATCTAAGTAGAACCACCTGAAAAATGAATAAAAAGTAGCAATTATTGGGTATTTGGCAAGGTTGGAGTACATATACTATCTACATACACAAGGTGGTATACCTTGCTTATGGACTGGGATACTTAAGATGGCACCTGTGAGTGCGTACATTTTTCTCAAATTATTTACCAATTCAGCACAATACCAAACAAAACTAATAGAGGCTTTTTTGGACAGAAATTTACAAGTTAATGTTAAAGTTTATACAGAAATGCAAATAGCCTAACTAGTTTAACTTTAGAAAAGAAGGACAATGTGAAAAGACTTATATAACCTGATTTCAAGACTGACTAGAGAGTCACAGCAAGGAAAAGTTGTATATGGGAGAGAACAGTCAGATAAATTAGTGACTCACCCTATATATTGCTAATTATTTTTCTAACAAGATGCCAGGTTAATTCAATACAGAACAGCATAGGCTTTTCAGCAAATACTGCTGGAACAATTCAGTTTTTGTGTGAAAAAAAAAAAGAATTAACCTGAATAATTGCCTTCATGCTATACACAAAAGAGATTATCAGCCTAAATGCAAACATAAAACCATAGATGTTCTAGAAGATAACAAAGACATAAATCTTTGAAATACTGAGGTGTCCAAATATTTCTTAGACAAGAAACACAGACACCTATCATAAGATTTAAATTTGATGAGGTGGATTTTTAGCAAAATTAAGAATGTCTGCTCTAAAAGAGACATCTTAAGAATAATGCAAAGTAAAGATACAATCATGAAAAAACTTTTAGTAATGTATATATCTGTAAAATGATTTATGCTCATTGTATATAAAAATGTTGTAACTCAAGAAAAAAAGAGGAAAATAACCATTTAAAAAGGGGTAGAAAATTTTAACAGATGCTTCACAGCATTTAGGAAGATACAATAAATACTTGAAGACATGTTCAGTTCAGTTCAGTCGCTCAGTCGTGTCTGACTCTTTGTGACCCCTTGGACTGCAGCACGCCAGGTCTCCCTGTCCATCACTAATTCCAAGGAGTTTACTCAAACTTATGTCCATTGAGTCGATGATACCATTCAACCATCTCATCCTCTGTCATCCCCTTTTCCTCTCACCTTCAGTCTTTCCCAGCATCAGGGTCTTTTCAAATGACTCAGTTCTTCACATCAGGTAGCCAAAGTATTGGAGTTTCAGCTCCAGCATCAGTCCTTCCAATGAAGATTGGGAACTGATTTCCTTTAGTGTTGACTGGTTGGATCTCCTTGCATTCCAAAGGACTGTCCAGAGTCTTCTCCAACAGCACTGTTCAAAATTATCAATTCTTCTGTGCTCAACTTTCTTTATTGTACAAACCTCACATCCATTCATGACTACTGGAGGAAAAAAATAACTTTGACTAGATGGACCCTTGCCAACTAAGTAATGTCTCTGCTTTTTAATATGCTGTGTAGGTTGGTCATCTCTTTTCTTCCAAGGAGCAAGCATCTTTTAATTACATGGCTGCAGTCACCATCTGAAGTGATTTTGGAGCCCCTCAAAATGAAATCTGTCACTGTTTTCCTTGTTTTCCTATCTCTTTGCCATAAAGTGATGGGACCAGATGCCATAATCTTAGTTTTCTGAATGTTGAGTTTTAAGCCAACTTTTTCACTCTCCTCTTTCACTTTCATCAAGAGGGTCTTTAGTTCTTCTTCACTTTGTGCCATAATTGTGGTGTCATCTGCATATCTGAGGTTATTGATTTCTCCCTGCAATCTTGATTCCAGCTTTGCTTCATCCAGCTCAACATTTCTCATGATGTATTCTGCACAAAAGTTAAATAAGCAGGGTGACAATATAGAGCCTTGACTTACTCCTTTCCCTATTATTTTTTTATTTTGCTTAACTTTACAATATTGTATTGCTTTTGCCATTCATCAAAATGAATCCTACACAAGTATACATGTGTTCCCCATCCTGAACCCTCCTCCCTCCTCCCTCCCCATACCATCCTTCTAGGTCGTCCCAGTGCACCAGCCCCAGGCATCCGTTATCAGGCATCATACCTGGACTGGCGACTCCTTTCAGATTTGATATTATACATATTTCAACGCTATTCTCCAAAATCATCCCACCCTCTCCCTCTCCCAGAGTCCAAAAGACTGTTCTATAGATCAGTGTCTCTTTTACTGTCTCGTAAACAGGGTTATTGTTACCATCTTTCTAAACTCCATATACATGCGTTAGTATACTGTATTGGTGATTTTCTTTCTGGCTTACTTCACTCTGTATAATAGGCTCCAGTTCCATCCACCTCATTAGAACTGATTCAAATGCATCCTTTTTAATGGCTGAATAATACTCCATTGTGTATATGTACCACTGCTTTCTTATCCATTCATCTGCGGATGGACATCTAGGTTGCTTCCAAGTCCTGGCTATTGTAAACAGTGCTGCTATGAACATTGGGGTACACGTGTCTCTTTCAATTCTGGTTTTCTCAGTGTGTATGCCCAGCAGTGGGATTGCTGGATCATAAGGCAGTTCTATTCCCAGTTTTTTGAGGAATCTCCATACTGTTCTCCATAGTGGCTGTACTAGTTTGCATTCCTACCAACAGTGTAAGAGGGTTGCCTTTTCTCCACACCCTCTCCAGCATTTATTGCTTGTGGACTTTTGGATTGCAGCCATTCTGACTGGTGTGAAATGGTACCTCATAGTGGTTTTGATTTGCATTTCTCTGATAATGAGTGATGTTGAGCATCTTTTCATGTGTTTGTTAGCCATCTATATATTTTCTTTGGAGAAATGTCTCTTTAGATCTTTGGTCCATTTTTTGATTGGGTAATTTATTTTTTCTGGACTTGAGCTGTAGGAGTTGCTTGTATATTTTTGAGATTAATTGTTTGTCTGTTGCTTCATTTGCTATTATTTTCTCCCATTCTGAAGGCTGTCTTTTCACCTTGCTTATAGTTTCCTTTGTTGTGCAGAAGCTTTTAAGTTTAATTAGATCCCATTTGTTTATTTTTGCTTTTATTTCCAATATTCTGGGAGGTGGGTCATAGAAGATCCTGCTGTGATCTATGTCAGAGAGTGTTTTGCCTATGTTTTCCTCTAGGAGTTTTATGGTTTCTGGTCTTACATTTAGCTCTTTAATCCATTTTGAGTTTATTTTTGTGTATGGTGTTAGAAAGTGTTCTAATTTCATTCTTGAACAAGTGGTTGACCAGTTTTCCCAGCACCTCTTGTTAAAGAGATTGTCTTTAATCCATTGTATGTTCTTGCCTCCTTTGTCAAAGATAAGGTGTCCATAGGTGCATGGATTTATCTCTGGGCTTTCTATTTTGTTCCATTGATCTATATTTCTGTCTTTGTGCCAGTACCATACTGTCTTGATGACAGTGGCTTTGTAGTAGAACCTGAAGTCAGGCAGGTTGATTTCTCCAGTTCCGTTCTTCTTTCTCAAGATAGCTTTGGCTATTCGAGGTTTTTTTGTATTTCTATACAAATTGAGAAATTATTTGTTCTAGCTCTGTGAAGAATACCGTTGTTAGCTTGATGGGATTGCATTGAATCTATAAATTGCTTTGGGTAGTATACTCATTTTCACTTTATTGATTCTACTGATCCATGAACATGGTATATTTCTCCATCTATTAGTGTCCTCTTTGATTTCTTTCACCAGTGTTTTGTAGTTTTCTGTATATAGGTCTTTAGTTTCTTTAGGAAGATATATTCCTAAGTATTTTATTCTTTTAATTGCAATGGTGAATGGAATTGTTTCCTTAATTTCTCTTTCTATTTCCTCTTTATTAGTGTACAGGAATGCAAAGGATTTCTGTGTGTTGATTTTATATCCTGCAACTTTATTATATTCATTGATTAGTTCTAGTAATTTTCTGGTGGAGTCTTTAGGGTATTCTACATAGAGGATCATGTCATCTGCAAACAGTGAGAGTTTTACCTCTTCTTTTCCAATTTGGATTCCTTTTATTTCTTTTTCTGCTCTGATTGCTGTGGCCAAAACTTCCAAAACTATATTGAATAGCAATGGTGAAAGTGTGCATCCTTTTCTTGTTCCTGACTTTAGAGGAAATGCTTTCAATTTTTCACCATTAAAGATAATGTTTGCTGTGGGTTTGTCATATATAGCTTTTATTACGTTGAGGTATGTTCCTTCTATTCCTGCTTTCTGGAGAGTTTTTATCATAAATGAAAGTTGAACTTTGTCAAAGGCTTTCTCTGCATCTATTGAGATAATCACATGGTTTTTATTTTTCAATTTGTTAATGTGGTGTGTTCCATTGATTGATTTGCGGATATTGAAGAATCCTTGCATTCCTGGGATAAAGCCCACTTGGTCATGGTGTATGATCTTTTTAATGTGTTGTTGGATTCTGATTGCTAGAATTTTGTTAAGGATTTTTGCATCTATGTTCATCAGTGATATTGGTCTGTAGTTTCCTTTTTTTGTGGCATCTTTCTCAGGTTTTGGTATTAGGGTGATGGTGGCCTCACAGAATGAGTTTGGAAGTTTGCCTTCCTCTGCAATTTTCTGGAACAGTTTGAGTAGGATAGGTGTTAGCTCTTCTCTAAATTTTTGGTAGAATTCAGCTGTGAAGCTGTCTGGACCTGGGCTTTTGTTTGCTGGAAGATTTCTGATTACAGTTTCAACTTCCGTGCTTGTGATGGGTCTGTTAAGATTTTCTATTTCTTCCTGATCCAATTTTGGAAAGTTGCACTTTTCTAAGAATTTGTCCATATCTTCCACATTGTCCATTTTATTGCCATATAATTGCTGATAGTATTCTCTTATGTTCCTTTGTATTTCTGTGTTGTTTGTTGTGATCTCTCCATTTTCATTTCTAATTTTATTGATTTGATTTTTCTCCCTTTGTTTCTTGATGAGTCTGGCTAATGGTTTGTCAATTTTATTTACCCTTTCAAAGAACCAGCTTTTGGCTTTGTTGATTTTTGCTATGGTCTCTTTTGTTTCTTTTGCATTTATTTCTGCCCTAATTTTTAAGATTTCTTTCCTTCTACTAACCTTGGAGTGCTTCATTTCTTCCTTTTCTAGTTGCTTTAGGTATAGAGTTAGGTTATTTATTTGACTTTTTTCTTGTTTCTTGAGGTATGCCTGCATTGTTATGAACTTTCCCCTTAGGACTGCTTTTACAGTGTCCCACAGGTTTTGGGTTGTCTTGTTTTCATTTTCATTCGTTTCTATGCAGTTTTTGATTTCTTTTTTGATTTCTTCTGTGATTTGTTGGTTATTCAGACGTGTGTTGTTCAGCCTCTGTATGTTGGAATTTTTTAATAGTTTTTCTCCTGTTATTGAGGTCTAATCTCACTGCATTGTGGTCATAAAAGATGTTTGGATTTATTTTAATTTTTCTGAACTTAACAAGGCTAGATTTATGGCCCAGGATGTGGTCTATCCTGGAGAAGGTTCCGTGTGCGCTTGAGAAAAAGGTGAAATTCATTGTTTTGGGATGGAATGTCCTATAGATATCAATTAGGTCTAACTGGTCTATTGTATCGTTTAAAGTTTGTGTTTCCTTGTTAATTTTCTGTTTAGTTGATCTATCCATTGGTGTGAGTGGGGTATTAAAGTCTCCCACTATTACTGTGTTATTGTTGAGTTCTCCTTTCATCAGATCAGATCAGTCGCTCAGTCGTGTCCAACTCTTTGCGACCCCATGAACCGCAGCACGCCGGGCCTCCCTGTCCATCACCAGCTCCCGGAGGTCACCCAGACTCGCATCCATCGAGTCAGTGATGCCATCCAGCCATCTCATCCTCTGTCGTCCCCTTCTCCTCCTGCCCTCAATCCCTCCCAGCATCAGAGTCTTCTCCAATGAGTCAACTCTTCGCATGAGGTGGCCAAAATACTGGAGTTTCAGCTTTAGCATCATTCCTTCCAAAGAAATTCCAGGATTGATCTCCTTCAGAATGGACTGGTTGGATCTTCTTGCAGTCCAAGGGACTCTCAAGAGTCTTCTCCAACACCACAGTTCAAAAGCATCAATTCTTCGGTGCTCAGCCTTCTTCACAGTCCAGCTCTCACATCCATACATGACCACAGGAAAGACCATAGCCTTGACTAGGCGAACCTTTGTTGGTAAAGTAATGTCTCTGCTTTTGAATATGCTATCTAGGTTGGTCATAACTTTCCTTCCAAGGAGCAAGCGTCTTTTAATTTCATGGCTGCAGTCACCATCTGCAGTGATTTTGGAGCCCAGAAAAACAAAGTCTGACACTGTTTCCACTGTTTCCCCATCTATTTCCCATGCAGTGATGGGACCAGATGCCATGATCTTCGTTTTCTGAATGTTGAGCTTTAAGCCAACCTTTTCACTCTTCACTTTCACTTTCATCAAGAGGCTTTTTAGCCCCTCTTCACTTTCTGCCATGAGAGTCGTGTCATCTGCATATCTGAGGTTATTGATATTTCTCCCGGCAATCTTGATTCCAACTTGTGTTTCTTCCAGTCCAGCATTTCTCATGATGTACTCTGCATATAAGTTAAATAAACATGGTGACAATATGCAGCCTTGACGTACTCCTTTTCCTATTTGGAACCAGTCTGTTGTTCCATGACCAGTTCTAACTGTTGCTTCCTGACCTGCATACAGATTTCTTAAGAGGCAGATCAGGTGGTCTGGTATTCCCATCTCTTTCAGAATTTTCCATAGTTTATTGTGATCCACACAGTCAAAGGCTTTGGCATAGTCAATAAAGCAGAAATAGATGTTTTTCTGGAACTCTCTTGCTTTTTCCATGATCCAGCGGATGTTGGCAATTTGATCTCTGGTTCCTCTGCCTTTTCTAAAACCAGCTTGAACATCAGGAAGTTCACGGTTCACATATTGCTGCAGCCTGGCTTGGAGAATTTTGAGCATTACTTTGCTAGCGTGTGAGATGAGTGCAATTGTGCGATAGTTTGAGCACTCCTTGGCATTGCCTTTCTTTGGGATTGGGATGAAAACTGACCTCTTCCAATCTTGTGGCCACTGTTGAGTTTTCCAAATTTGCTGGCATATTGAGTGTAGCACTTTCACAGCATCATCATTCAGGACTTGGAATAGCTCCACTGGAATTCCATCACCTCCACTAGCTTTGTTCGTAGGGATGCTTTCTAAGGCCCATTTGACTTCACATTCCAAGATGTCTGGCTCTAGGTCAGTGATCACATCATCATGATTATCTGGGTCTTGAAGCTCTTTTTTGTACAGTTCTTCTGTGTATTCTTGCCACCTCTTCTTAATATCTTCTGCTTCTGTTAGGTCCACACCATCTCTGTCCTTTATTGTGCCCATCTTTGCATGAAATGTTCCTTTGGTATCTCTGATTTTCTTGAAGAGATCCCTAGTCTTTCCCATTCTGTTGTTTTCCTCTATTTCTTTGCATTGATCACTGAAGAAGGCTTTCTTATCTCTTCTTGCTATTCTTTGGAACTCTGCATTTAAATGTTTATATCTTTCCTTTTCTCCTTTGCTTTTCGCTTCTCTTCTTTTCACAGCTATTTGTAAGGCCTCCCCAGACAACCATTTTGCTTTTTTGCATTTCTTTTCCATGGGGATGGTCTTGATCCCTGTCTCCTGTACAATGTCACGAACCTCACTCCATAGTTCATCAGGCACTCTATCTATCAGATCTAGGCCCTTAAATCTATTTCTCACTTCCACTGTATACTCATAAGGGATTTGATTTAGGTCATACCTGAATGGTCTAGTAGTTTTCTCTACCTTCTTCAATTTCAGTCTAAATTTGGCAATAAGGAGTTGATGGTCCGAGCCACAGTCAGCTCCTGGTCTTGTTTTTGCTGATTGTATAGAGCTTCTCCATCTTCGGCTGCAAAGAATATAATCGATCTGATTTCGGTGTTGACCATCTGGTGATGTCCATGTATAGAGTCTTCTCTTGTGTTGTTGGAAGAGGGTATTTGCTATGACCAGTGCATTTTCTTGGCAAAACTCTCTTAGTCTTTGCCCTGCTTCATTCCGTATTCCAAGGCCAAATTTGCCTGTTACTCCAGGTGTTTCTTGACTTCCTACTTTTGCATTCCAGTCGCCTATAATGAAAAGGACATCTTTTTTGGGTGTTAGTTCTAAAAGGTCTTGTAGGTCTTCATAGAACTGTTCAACTTCAGCTTCTTCGGAGTTACTGGTTGGAGCATAGACTTGGATTACTGTGACATTGAATGGTTTGCCTTGGAAACGAACAGAGATCATTCTATCGTTTTTGAGATTGCATCCAAGTACTGCATTTCGGACTCTTTTGTTGACCATGATGGCCACTCCATTTCTTCTGAGGGATTCCTGCCCACAGTAGTATATATAATGGTCATCCAAGTTAAATTCACCCATTCCAGTCCATTTTAGTTCGCTAATTCCTAGAATGTCAACATTCACTCTTGCCATGGAAGTGGTCAAACAAGAGATGGCAAGAGTGAATGTTGACATTCTCCTTTCATACTTGTTAGTATTTGTCTTACATATTGCAGTGCTCCTATGTTGGGTGCATATATATTTATAATTGTTATATCTTCTTCTCTGATTGATCCTTTGATCATTATGTAGTGCCCTTCTTTGTCTCTTTTCACAGCCTTTGTTTTAAAGTCTATTTTATCTGATATGAGTATTGCTACTCCTGCTTTCTTTTGGTCCCTATTTGCATGGAAAATCTTTTTCCAGCCCTTCACTTTCAGTCTGTATGTGTCCCCTGTTTTGAGGTGGGTCTCTTGTAGACAACATATGTAGGGGTCTTGTTTTTGTATCCATTTGGCCAGTCTCTGTCTTTTGGTTAGGGCATCCAACCCATTTACATTTAAGGTAATTATTGATAAGTATGATCCCTTTGCCATTTACTTTATTCTTTTGGGTTTGAATTTATATACCCTTTTTGTGTTTCCTGTCTAGAGAATGTCCTTTAGTATTTGTTGGAGAGGTGGTTTGGTGGTGCTGAATTCTCTCAGCTTTTGCTTGTCTGTAAAGCTTTGATTTCTCCTTCATATTTGAATGAGATCCTTGCTGGGTACAATAACCTGGGCTGTAGGTTCTTTTCTTTCATCACTTTAAGTATGTCTTGCCATTCCCTCCTGGCTTGAAGAGTTTCTATTGAAAGATCAGCTGTTATCTTTATGGGAATTACCTTGTGTGTTATTTGTTGATTTTCCCTTTCTGCTTTTAATATTTGTTCTTTGTGTTTGATCTTTGTTAATTTGATTAATATGTGTCTTGGGGTGTTTTGCCTTGTGTTTATTTTGTTTGGGACTCTCTGGGTTTCTTGACTTGAGGGATTATTTCCTTCCTTATTTTAGGGAAGTTTTCAACTATTATCTCCTCTAGTGTTTTCTCATGGTCTTTCTTTTTGTCGTCTTCTTCTGGGACTCCTGTGATTCGAATATTGTAACATTTAATATTGTCCTGGAGGTCTCTGAGATTGTCCTCATTTCTTTTAATTCTTTCTTTTTTCTCCTCTGATTCATTTATTTCTACCATTCTATCTTCTAATTCACTAATCCTATCTTCTGCCTCTGTTATTCTACTATTTGTTGCCTCCAGAGTGTTTTTGATCTCATTTATTGCATTATTCATTATATATTGACTTTTTTATTTCTTCTAGGTCCTTGTTAAACCTTTCTTGCATCTTCTCAATGCTTTTCTCCAGGCTATTTATCTGTGATTCCATTTTGATTTCCAGATTTTGGATTAATTTGACTATCATTATTCAGAATTCTTTATCAGGTAGATTCGCTATTTCTTCCTCTTTTGTTTGGTTTGGTGGGCATTTATCCTGTTCCGTTACCTGCTGGGTATTCTTCTGTCTCTTCATCTTGTTTAAATTACTGAGTTTGGGTTGTCCTTACAGTATTCTGGCAGTTTGTGGAGTTCTGTTTATCGTGGCCTTTCCTCACTGTGTGTGGGTTTGTACAGGTGGCTTGTCAAGGTTTCTTAGTTATGGAGGCTTGTGTCGGTGTTCTGGTGGATGGAGCTGGATTTCTTCTCTCTGGAGTGCAATGGAGTGTCTAGTAATGAGTTATGAGATGTCTATGATTTTGGGGTGACTTTGGGTAGCCTGTATATTGGAGCTCAGGGCTGTGTTCCTGGAGAATTTGCTTGGTATGTCTTGCTGTGGAACTTGTTGGCCCATGTGTGATGCTTGGTTTCAGTGTAGGTATGCAGGCATTTGATGAGCTCCTGTCAATTAATGTACCATGGAATCAGGGTTTGGACTTAAGCCTCCTGCTTCCAGTTATCGGTCTTATTTTTACAGTAGTCTCAAAACTTCTCCTTCTATACTGCACTCCACAAGTGGACCGCTCAGAGATGTTTGCAGAGTTATACAGAGAAGAGAAGAGGGAGGAAGGAGCTAGAAGTGGTCAGGAGGATAAAAGGAGGGAATGAAAAGGAGAGAGACAGATCCAGTCAGTAATCAGTTCCCTACGTGTTTTCCTTTATTTGGAACACTCAAAAATTCACAGAATTGGATAGAGTAGAGAGGGGTTAGGGGAGGAGACACAGGCAAACTGCTGGAGAAAAAGGAGAGTCCAGAGGTGGAGAGAACAGTCAAGCCAGTAATCTTGCTCGCTAGTAAAAATGGGTACTGAAGATTAGGTTCTTAAAGGTACAGAATTGGTAACATATACCTAAAAGCAAAAATTAAAAATCTAGAGTAGTGTTTGGAGTTTCAAAAATACAGTGTTAAAGAAAAGAAGAAGGAAAAGAAAGAGAGAAAAATAAAAAAGAAAAAAAAAAGAATCACAAAAGTTACAAAGAAAATATAGGTACAAAATGATAACCAATATTAAAAAGCAAAAGTTAAAAATCTAGAGTAGGGTTTGGAATTTCAAAAATACAATGTTTAAGAAAAGAAGAAGAAAAAGAAAGATAGAAAGAAAAAAGAAAGAAAGAAAATAAAAACAAAACAAAAAACAAACAAAGTCACAAAAATTATAAAGAAGATATAGGCACAAATTGATTACATATACCAGAAACCATAAATTAAAGATCTAGATTAGAGTTTGGAATTTCAGGAATACAATGTCAAAGAAAAGATGAAGAGATAGAAGGAGGGAGGGAAAAAAAAGTCACAAAAGTTATTAAAAAAAAAAAGGTACAAAATTGATAACAATTACCAATAAGCTAAACTTATGAATCTAGAGCAGAGTTTGGAGTTTCAAAAATACAATGTTAAAGACAAGAAAAAAAAGGGGGGTTGCAAAAGTTATAAAATATATTTATATGAAGTTTGTTTTTTTTTTAAAGAAAGGTTTTTTATTTATTTATTTTTTTACAAAGTAATAATAGGTTCTAAAAGTGAAAATTAAAGGAGTACTAGAGGATTAAAAAAAATTAATTTTTTTTTCCTTTAAAAAAAAACAATAGAAAGAAAGAAAAAATGATGGTAAAAATAGTAAAAACATATATAAGACTTTCTCTGTTATTGTTGTGGGTATTGTGGGTTCAGTTCATTTTCGGCTAGTTCCTTGTTCCGGCTTAAATTTCTCAAGGTCTATAGGCCCCTTTCTATGTAGTTGGTACTAACCACGGGGTTTTAGTTTATTGCCTGTCGCTTCCAAGGCGGTTCCCTCTGTTATAGCTTCTTCTGTTTGCTGGTCTCTTCAGTGTCTGATTTCTGCCCTGATACAAAGGGAGTGGTGGTGGACACTCTTTTTTTTTTTAAGGTTCACTTGTTTAGTCGTGCTGTGCAGAGGGAGGGACACTGCAAATAAATAACACTGGCATGTGCTCGCAGTGCCTCAGCCACACTGGGCCTGCCCCCGCTCATGACATGTGTAGCCTCCCTGCCCACTCTGCTCAGTATCTCTGTTTCCCCACCGGTACCATCCTTTGCCAGCCCTGGGCTGCTTGCCCCTCCCAGGTCTAAGCCGCTCAAGTTCAGGCACTGGGGTTGTCCTCAAAGGCCCAGATTCGGTTGGGCCTGCTTTTTGTGCCCTTCGCAGATTCCAGCAGTGCAGGTAGTGAGGTGTTTAGCAAGCGTGGCTTCTGCGACTTTTCGCCTCCCTGCCACTCGGTTTTCTAGGTGTACAACCGGCGCACTTTCTTAGGTGGATGTTGGCCGACCAGAGCCCCAAGAAGTCTTAGTTAGCAAAGAAGCCTGCTTACAGTTTTGTGGATAATGTCTCTCTGGGGCTGCGATTGCCTCCCTCTGGCTCTGGCTGCCTGTCACCAAAGGGGAACGGTCTGGAGCCAGCTATCTCTGTACAGTCCTTTGTTCGGTGCACGGGCCTGGTGGTGTCTTAGGTTAGGGCTGGCTTTTCATGTGGTAGGTATCCCACAGTCTGGTTAGCTAGCCCAAATTATTCTGCTCAGGTAGCGCTCGGGATATTCAGTCCCTTACTCTAGCAATGCAGCCCGCGATGCAGCCTGCTCTGCGCCTCCCTGCCCAGCCCCCGCTTGCTAATGGCAGATGCAGGTGTTTGCACTGCTTCTCCTCTGGGGAAGTTATCATAGGGCTCGTAGTCTGTGGGTTTTAATTGTTTATCTATTTTCCTTCCTGTTATGTTGCCCTCCATGTTTCCCAGGCTAGGCACAGACTCAGCAGTGAGAATGTTTCCTGGTGTTTGGAAACTTCTCTCTTTTAAGACTCCCTTCCCCGGACAGAGGTCCATCCCTCCCTCTTTGTCTCTTTTTGTCTTTTATATTTTTTCCTACCTCCTTTAGAAGGCAATGAGTTGCTTTTCTGGGTGTCTGATGTCCTCTGCCGGGTTTCAGAAGTTGTTTTGTGGAATTTACTCAGAGTTTAAATGTTATTTTGATGAATTTGTGAAGGAGAAAGTGTTCTCCCCTTCCTATTCCTCCGCCATCTTAGCTCCTCCCTCCTTTTCCTATTTGGAACCAGTCTGTTTTTCCACATCCAATTCTAACTGTTGTTTCCTGACATATACACACATTTCTCAGGAGGCAGGTGAGGCGGTCTGATATCCTTTCTGCTGAAGAACTTTCCAGTTTTTTTTGAGATCCACACAGTCAAGGGCTTGGTAATGTCAATAAAGCAGAAGTAGATATTTTTCTGGAACTCTCTTGCTTTTTTGATGATCCAGAAGATGTTGGTAATTTGATCTCTTCCTCCTCTGCCATTTCTAAATCCAGCTTGAACATCTGGTAGTTCATGGTTCATGTACTGTTGAAGCCTGGCATGGAGAATTTTGAGCATTACTTTACTAGTGTGTGAGATGAGTACAAGTGTGCAGAAGTTTGAACATTCTTTGGCATTACCTTTCTTTGGGATTGGAATGAAAACTTACATAATGCTTGCAGCACTTTCACTGCATCATCTTTTAGGATTTGAAATAGCCCAACTGGAATTCCATCATTTCTACTAGCTTTGTTTGTAGTGATGCTTCCTGAAGCCCACTTGACTTTGCATTCCAGGATGTCTGACTCTAGGTGAGTGACGACATCATCATGATTATATGAGTCATGAAGATCTTTTCATATAGTTCTTCTGTGCATTCTTGCCACCTCTTCTTAATAACTTCTGCTTCTGTTAGGAGCATACCATACTTGTTCTTTATTATGCCCACCACTTAAGAAGACGTGGCAAGAATACACAGAAGAACTGTACAAAAAAGAGCTTCAAGACCTAGATAATCATGATGATGTGATCACTGACCTAGAGCCAGACATCTTGGAATGTGAAGTCAAATGGGCCTTAAAAAACATCACTACGAACAAAGCTAATGGAGGTGATGGAATTCCAGTGGAGCTATTCCAAGTCCTGAATGATGATGCTGTGAAAGTGCTGCACTCAGTATGCCAGCAAATTTGGAAAACTCAGCAGTGGACACAGGACTGGAAAAGGTCAGTTTTCATCCCAATCCCAAAGAAAGGCAATGCCAAGGAGTGCTCAAACTACCGAACAATTGCACTCATCTCACACGCTAGTAAAGTAATGCTCAAAATTCTCCAAGCCAGGCTTCAGCAATATGTGAACCGTGAACTTCCTGATGTTCAAGCTGGATTTAGAAAAGGCAGAGGAACCAGAGATCAAATTGCCAACATCCGCTGGATCATGGAAAAAGCAAGAGAGTTCCAGAAAAACATCTATTTCTGCTTTATTGACTATGCCAAAGCCTTTGACTGTGTGGATCACAATAAACTATGGAAAATTCTGAAAGAGATGGGAATACCAGACCACCTGATCTGCCTCTTGAGAAATCTGTATGCAGGTCAGGAAGCAACAGTTAGAACTGGTCATGGAACAACAGAGTGGTTCCAAATAGGAAAAGGAGTACGTCAAGGCTGCATATTGTCACCATGTTTATTTAACTTATATGCAGAGTACATCATGAGAAATGCTGGACTGGAAGAAACACAAGTTGGAATCAAGATTGCCGGGAGAAATATCAATAACCTCAGATATGCAGATGACTCCACCCTTATGGCAGAAAGTGAAGAGGAACTAAAAAGCCTCTTGATGAAAGTGAAAGTGGAGAGTGAAAGGGTTGGCTTAAAGCTCAACATTCAGAAAACGAAGATCATGGCATCTGGTCCCATCACTGCATGGGAAATAGATGGGGAAACAGTGGAAACAGTGTCAGACTTTGTTTTTCTGGGCTCCAAAATCACTGCAGATGGGGACTGCAGCCATGAAATTAAAAGACGCTTACTCCTTGGAAGGAAAGTTATGACCAACCTAGATAGCATATTCAAAAGCAGAAACATTACTTTACCAACAAAGGTTCGCCTAGTCAAGGCTATGGTCTTTCCTGTGGTCATGTATGGATGTGAGAGCTGGACTGTGAAGAAGGCTGAGCGCCGAAGAATTGATGCTTTTGAACTGTGGTGTTGGAGAAGACTCTTGAGAGTCCCTTGGACTGCAAGAAGATCCAACCAGTCCATTCTGAAGGAGAGCAATCCTGTAATTTCTTTAGAAGGAATGATGCTAAAGCTGAAACTCCAGTATTTTGGCCACCTCATGCGAAGAGTTTGACTCATTGGAGAAGACTCTGATGCTGGGAGGGATTGAGGGCAGGAGGAGAAGGGGACGACAGAGGATGAGATGGCTGGATGGCATCACTGACTTGATGGGTATGAGTCTGGGTGACCTCCGGGTGCTGGTGATGGACAGGGAGGCCTGGCGTGCTGCGGTTCATGGGGTCGCAAAGAGTCGGACACGACTGAGCGGCTGATCTGATCTGATCTGATCTGATGCCCATCTTTGCATAAAACACTTCCTTTGTATCTCTAATTTTCCTGAAAACATGTTAAACATAATTAATCATCAGGAAAATGTATATTAAGCTACATTGGTATACATATACTATTATTAAGTATAATTGAAAATGCTAAAAAATAGACTTTCAAATAATGTTTTCTGGAGTAAAAAATGGTATAGTCATCTTTGATAAAGTGTTCAATAGTTTCTTATAAATTTAACTTTGCCTTTACAAGGCCCTGAAATTCTAAGCTGGGTATTTACATAAGAAAATGGAAATAATGTCTATACAAAAATTTATGAATATTCATGATTTAGTCATAATATCCCTAAATTGACAACAATCTCAAAGTCTATCAACACTGGGATGGGAAAATAAGTTGTGGTATTTTCATAAATGAAATATTACTCAACTCTATTAAAAACGCTTTGCAAATTTATTTACCAACCTAAGTGAATCTGAAAAAAATATGCTGACAGAAATGAAGTAGACAAAAAACATTACTGAAGTTAAATTCATATATAAACTATACTAGAAAAAAGTTAATATAGATTGAGGTAATACAGAGATAAATTTTCTCCCACTTGAGAGTTGAGAAATACACTGATTGCAAAAGATGAGTGTAATTTTTTCGTGATTAGAGTGTTCCACTTATTAAATGGGATAGTGTTTTTGTAGTTATATACTTTAATCAAATCTCATTAATTATCATATATGCTTTGTAAATTATTATTCAGTAAAGTTTATTTTAAAAGTTAAAAAATACAAATATATCAGGAAAAGCTGAAAACAACAAAAGATATCTGAAGAACAAAGGAAGATTAGGGGGAAAATATAGTAGCCTGGAATTCTGAAGCATTATTTTCAGTAAGTTATAGTTGTATGACAAAAAATTACTCTGTAAGCAGTTCATTGTATTCAAGACAAATAGGGAAGAAAACAACCATATTGTAGAAAAAAACGTAAAACAAAGCGCTGTTATACAGTTTTCATTCACAGAAAATGATACAAATAAAATTAAAGCTGTAATGACAAAAACAGTAACAATTATGAAAAGTCTATAAACTAAGCTTTACATGCTCATTATTTTCCACATGTCAACATGAAAACAGCCACAGATCATATGGTATTAAATAAACTAAATGCAGAAAAAATCAAATTTAATTCATAATGTAGAAGACAAATTTAAAGTTAGCTTAAGACTGAATATAAACTTATAAACCTATTGAATAAGCAGGACAAAGAAGTAAAATATGGACAAAATGAGCATATGTGATTAAAACACATAAAAAGGAGATTATAAATCTCCATCTTGTGAATGTTTGGAGCATCCAAATACTAGAACAAAAAGAAAGTAGTCGAATGACTCAATGTGTCCTCTGCTAAAATGTATCCTACCTTAAAAACAGGATAATCATAACATAGAATTGATTATTCTATCACTAAAATTTTAGCCTCAACCACCCCATGCTTGTTATTCTGGAAATTATTAAAGTTTCTTGAATGAACTCTTTCTCTTTGCTAGTGCATTGCACCAGTTCTTTCATTTCCTCATTTTTTTTTTTTTTTAGTTTAAATTTATTTATTTTATTTGGAGGCTAATTACTTTACAATATTGTATTGATTTTGCCATACATTGACATGAATTTGCCACAGGTGTACATGTGTTCCCCATCCTGAACCTCACTCCCACGTCCTTCCCCATCAGTTCCTCTTTTGATTCAATTATTTGTGTTATTTATTTTTACCATGAACCCGAAAGGGACAAGGAGGCCCGAGCAGCTCAATGAAGGCACACTCCATCACTGTGACAGCCAAGAAGATGCTGTGACAGTGCCTGAGGCCACCGGAGGTGCCAACACTGTTCCTACTGCCCAGATCATGCAATTTAAAGTTCTTTTGTCTTTATCACTCATCTAATGAACTAAATCAGTGATTTATCAATTAATATAGCATTAATATAACACATATTTGTGAAGAATTCACCAACCTATTTTGGCTTTAGGCGAAAGTAGTGAATTGAATCGGAGAAGGCATTGGCACCCCACTCCAGTACTCTTGCCTGGAAAATCCCATGGACTGAGGAGCCTGGTAGGCTGCAGTCCTTGGGGTCGCTAAGAGCCGGACATGACTGAGCGACTTCACTTTCTCTTTTCACTTTCATGCATTGGAGAAGGAAATGGCAACCCACTCCAATGTTCTTGCCTGGAGAATCCCAAGGACGGGGAAGCCTGGTGGGCTGCCATCTATGGGGTCGCACAGAGTTGGGCACGACTGAAGTGACTTAGAAGAAGAAGAAGTGAATTTAATAGATAAGGTCTTTTGAGAGCAAAATCTGTAGCCCCTAAGGCTATGGAAATCAAGATTAAAGTTCAGCTTTTAATTTAATGAAGTTAAACTTAATTTTACTATTAAGAATACAATTAATAAAGGTAATAGACTTCCTTTTAATTTTCACCTAAGTTTTCTTTCAGATGTCTCACTGATGCAGGTTTGAATCCATGTGATTACACCACAGGGTATCTCAATTAAATATTTGATGCTATGTTCAGAAATACAATGACCTTCTTCCCTCTGATCTTTAAGTAAATGGGTTCATCAAAACCCTATCTCATACTTTTGGTATTAACTCTTTTGCATAGGCTCTTGGTCACAGAATGTCAAAACACCCCTCATTCAAGTTTCCAATTTTCCCAGATACAAACATATCTTACATATTCTAAGGAACAATGATTTGGTTAAAACGGAACACTTATTACACATAGTATGATGAAACATTTCAATATTTGGCTGGAAAATGGTAAAAACAAAAGTAATGTTTTACACTGAGAAAAAATCATAGGCTTCAGGTAACTATTCAGAAATTGCCACCAGGAAATTCATTTTAAAATATCAAGAAAAAATGAATATTCTTATCAAAATAAGAAGCTAATAGCAGGGGAGTGAAAGGATCAATTTCTGATATTCATTTTGCAACAGTAAATATCATTAAATACAGAAATAATCAAGAAGAAATGGTCCAGAGAGTTCATATATGTCCGAACTAATAACATATGCTGCTACTGCTGCTAAGTCGCTTCAGTCGTGTCTGACTGTGCGACCCCAGAGACTGCAGCAACCAGGATCCCCCATCCCTGGAATTCTCCAGGCAAGAATACTGGAGTGGGTTGCCATTTCCTTCTCCAAATAGCATGTGAAAACCACAAAAAGGTATTTCAATAATGTCACTTATTTATTTATGATGGCCATATTTGTATTCTCCAAAATTTTTTTGTAATTGATGACATTAAATATAATATGAATAAAACTCGGAGGGATATTGAGAAAGATTATTTAGTCTTCAGCTATATAAATTTCAGGCTATTTTCTAAACCAGATATTCTGTTTCATTGAATTATATCTTAAGAAATAACTGAAAATAAATTGCATTAACAGTACTCTTTTTTAATGTTACTTTATATGTTTGAAATAAATGACACAGTTATAAAAGAATCATGATCATCAATTGACAGTGTAAAAAAACATTAAATGCATCATGGCACAATGAATACAATGGCACAAGAAGGTTAAAAATGCCATTCAGATCAGATCAGATCAGTCGCTCAGTCGTGTCCGACTCTTTGCGACCCCATGAACCGCAGCACACCAGGCCTCCCTATCCATCACCAGCTCCCGGAGGTCACCCAGACTCACATCCATCGAGTCAGTGAGGCCATCCAGCCATCTCATCCTCTGTCGTCCCCTTCTCCTCCTGCCCTCAATCCCTCCCAGCATCAGAGTCTTCTCCAATGAGTCAACTCTTCGCATGAGGTGGCCAAAATACTGGAGTTTCAGCTTTAGCATCATTCCTTCCAAAGAAATCCCAGGGCTGATCTCCTTCAGAATGGACTGGTTGGATCTCCTTGCAGTCCAAGGGACTCTCTAGAGTCTTCTCCAACACCACAGTTCAAAAGCATCAATTCTTCGGCACTCAGCCTTCTTCACAGTCAGCTCTCACATCCATACATGACCACAGGAAAGACCATAGCCTTGACTAGGTGAACCTTTGTTGGCAAAGTGATGTCTCTGCTTTTGAATATGCTATCTAGGTTGGCCATGACCTTCCTTCCAAGGAGTAAGCATCTTTTAATTTCATGGCTGCAGTCCCCATCTGCAGTGATTTTGGAGCCCAGAAAAAGAAAGTCTGACACTGTTTCCACTGTTTCTCCATCTATTTCCCATGGAGTGATGGGACCAGATGCCATGATCTTCGTTTTCTGAATGTTGAGCTTTAAGCCAACCTTTTCACTCTCCACTTTCACTTTCATCAAGAGGCTTTTTAGTTCCTCTTCACTTTCTGCCATAAGGGTGGTGTCATCTGCATATCTGAGGTTATTGATATTTCTCCCAGCAATCTTGATTCCAGCTTGTGTTTCCTCCAGTCCAGCATTTCTCATGATGTACTCTGCATATAAGTTAAATAAACATGGTCACAATATACAGCCTTGATGTACTCCTTTTCCTATTTGGAACCACTCTGTTGTTCCATGACCAGTTCTAACTGTTGCTTCATGACCTGCATACAGATTTCTCAAGAGGCAGATCAGGTGGTCTGGTATTCCCATCTCTCTCAGAATTTTCCACAGTTTATTGTGATCTACACAGTCAAAGGCTTTGGCATAGTCAATAAAGCAGAAATAGATGTTTTTCTGGAACTCTCTTGCTTTTTCCATGATCCAAAGGATGTTGGCAATTTGATCTCTGGTTCCTCTGCCTTTTCTAAATCCAGCTTGAACATCAGGAAGTTCACGGTTCACATATTGCTGAAGCCTGGCTTGGAGAATTTTGAGCATTACTTTACTAGCATGTGAGATGAGTGCAATTGTGCGGTAGTTTGAGCACTCTTTGGCATTTCCTTTCTTTGGGATTGAGATGAAAACTAACCTTTTCCAATCTTGTGGCCACTGCTGAGGAGACTCTTTTTGGCAAATATATTTCTAAGAATGTTATGGGGAAATCATCAAATTTATTCCTAACACAGTGGAGCAGAATAGCTTAGTAACATTATAATTAATATGACACTAGAAAATAAATTCATTTTGCATTCATTATCAGGTAGAATATAATGAATGGCCATTAATCAGAGGTTATATTTCATATATCTTAACATTAATGAAAATATTAAAATACTCTTAATAGATAAAAGACATTTTCTTTTATAAAATATAGTCATTAGTTCTGGAAAATATCAAACTTTCCATTTTAACCACAGAAATTATTACCATTTCATGAAAATATCACAAATATTAAGATTCAGATGAACATTTGAGTGGAATTTGCTTCAAATGTAAAGCTTTTAATTTTAGCTTCCACTCTCATGAGTAGCTAGATTATTTTTTAAGCTAGTTTTACAGAGGCAAGAATTTGAATCTTGAGTGACTGTAAGCAATTTGAAGCTCATTGGAGAAAATAATTGCCTATCCAGAAACTGGAACCCAAGGAAAAATGTCCGCTATTGCCAGCTCATCATTTTCTTCTTCTTCTTTTTTTTAATATAAATTTATTTAATTGGAGGTTAATTACTTTACAATATTGTATTGGTTTTGCCATACATCAATATGAATCTGCCACAGGTATACACATGTTCCCCATCCTGAACCCCTCTCCCTCTTCCCTCCCCATACCATCCCTCTGGGTCATCTCACTGCACCAGCCCCAAGCATCCTGTATCTTGCATTGCGATTCCTTTCATATATGATATTATACATGTTTCAATGCCATTCTCCCAAATCATCCCACCCTCTCCCTCTCCCACAGAGTCCAAAAGACTGTTCTATACATCTGTGTCCCTTTTGCTGTCTCATATACAGGGTTATCGTTACCATCTTTCTAAATTCCATATATATGCGCTAGTATACTGTATTGGTGTTTTTCTTTCTGGTTTACTTCACTCTGTACAATAGGCTCCAGTTTCATCTACCTCATTAGAACTGATTCAAATGTATTCTTTTTAATGACTGAGTAATACTCCATTGTGTATATGTACCACAGCTTTCTTATCCATTCATCTACTGATGGACATCTAGCTTGCTTCCATGTCCTGGCTATTATAAACAGTGCTACAATGAACACTGGGGTACATATGTCTCTTTCAATTCTGGTTTCCTTGGTGTGTATGCCCAGCAGTGGGATTGCTGGGTCATAAGGCAATTCTATTTCCAGTTTTTTTTTAAGGAATCTCCACACTGTTCTCCATAGTGGCTGTACTAGTTTCCATTCCACAAAAAGTGTAAGAGGGTTCCCTTTTCTCAACACCCTGTCCACCGTTTATTGCTTGTAGACTTTTGTATCACAGTCATTCTGACTGGCGTGAAATGATAACTCATTGTGGTTTTGATTTGCATTTCTTATGGCAGAAAGTGAAGAGGAACTAAAAAGCCTCTTGATGAAAGTGAAAGTGGAGAGTGAAAAGGTTGGCTTAAAGCTCAACATTCAGAAAACGAAGGCATCTGGTCCCATCACTACATCGGAAATAGATGGAGAAACAGTGGAAACAGTGTCAGACTTTATTTTTCTGGGCTCCAAAATCACTGCAGATGGTGACTGCAGCCATGAAATTAAAAGACGCTTACTCCTAGGAAGGAAAGTTATGACCAACCTAGATAGCATATTCAAAAGCAGAGACATTACTTTGCCAACAAATGTTCACATAGTAAAGGCTATGGTCTTTCCTGTGGTCATGCATGGATGTGAGAGCTGGACTGTGAAGAAGGCTGAGTGCCGAAGAATTGATGCTTTTGAACTGTGGTGTTGGAGAAGACTCTTGAGAGTCCCTTGGACTGCAAGGAGATCCAACCAGTCCATTCTGAAGATCAGCCCTGGGATTTCTTTGGAAGGAATGATGCTAAAGCTGAAACTCCAGTATATTGGCCACCTCATGCGAAGAGTTGACTCATTGGAGAAGACTCTGATGCTGGGAGGGATTGGGGGCAGGAGGAGAAGGGGACGACAGAGGATGAGATGGCTGGATGGCATCACTGACTCGATGGATGTGAGTCTGAGGGAACTCCGGGAGTTGGTGATGGACAGGGAGGCCTGGCGTGCTGCAGTTCATGGGGTCGCAAAGAGTCGGACATGACTGAGCAACTGATCTGATGTGATCTGATCTGATAATGAGTGGTGTTGAGCATCTTGTCATGTGTTTCTTAGCCATCTGTATGTCTTATTTGGAGAAATGTCTATTTAGTTCTTTGGCTCATTTTTTGATTGGGCCCTTTATTTTTCTGGAATTGAGCTGTAGAAGTTGCTTTTATATTTTTTGAGATTAGTTGTTTGTCAGTTGCTTCATTTGCTATTATTTTCTCCCATTCTGAAGGCTGTCTTCACCTTGCTTATAGTTTCCTTTGTTGTGCAGAAGCTTTTAAGTTTAGTTAGGTCCCATTTGTTTATTTTTGCTTTTATTTCCTATATTCTGGGAGGTGGGTCATAGAGGATCCTGTTGTGATGTATGTCGGAGAGTGTTTTGCTTATGTTCTCCTCTAGGAGTTTTATAGTTTCTGGTCTTAGGTTTAGATCTTCAATCCATTTTGAGTTTATTTTTGTGTATGGTGTTAGAAAGTTTTCTAGTTTCACTCTTTTACAAGCGGTTGACCAGTTTTCCCAGCACCACTTGTTAAAGAGATTGTCTTTATTTTTTTTTTTTAGATGACATTTTTTTTTTTTTTTTTGCTTAACTTTACAATATTGTATTGCTTTTACAATACATCAAGATGGATCTGCCGCCAGTATAAACGTGTTCCCCATCCTGAACCCTCCTCCCACTCCCCTCCCCACACCATCCCTCCAGGTCGTCCCAGTGCTCTCTTTAATCCATTGTATATTCTTGCCTCCTTTGTCAAAGATAAGGTGACCATAGGTGCATGGATTTATCTCTGTTCTTTCTATTTTGTTCCACTGATCTATATTTCTGTCTTTGTGCCAGTACCATACTGTATTGATGACTGTGGCTTTGTAGTAGAGCCTGAAGTCAGGCAGGTTGATTCTTCCAGTTCCATACTTCTTTCTCAAGATAGCTTTGGCTATTCAAGGTTTTTTGTATTTCTATACAAATTGTGAAATTATTTGTTCTAACTCTGTGAAAAATACTGTTAGTAGCTTGATAGGGATTACATTGAATCTATAGATTGCTTTGGGCAGTATACTCATTTTCACTATATTGCTTCTACCAATCCATGAACATGGTATAATATCTCAATTTATTAGTGTCCTCTTTGATTTCTTTCACCAGTGTTTTATAGATTTCTGTATATAAGTCTTTAGTTTCTTTAGGTAGATATATTCCTAAGTATTTTATTCTTTTCATTGCAATGGTGAATGGAATTGTTTCCTTAATTTCTCCTTCTATTTTCTCATTATTAGTGTACAGGAATGCAAGGGATTTCTGTGTGTTGATTTTATATCCTGCAACTTCACTATATTCATTGATTAGTTTTAGTAACTTTCTGGTGGAGTCTTTAGGGTTTTCTATGTAGAGGATCATACCATCTGCAAACAGTGAGAGTTTTACTTCTTCTTTTCCAATTTGGATTCCTTTTATTTCTTTTTCTGCTCTGATTGCTGTGGCCAAAACTATGTTGAATAGTAATGGTGAAAGTGGGCACCCTTGTCTTGTTCCTGACTTTAGAGGAAATGCTTTCAATTTTTCACCATTGAGGATAATGTTTGCTGTGGTTTTGTCATATATAGCTTTTATTATGTTGAGGTATGTTTCTTCTCAACCTATTAAACCCTCTGCTTTCCTGGATCATCAACCCTCTTATTCTTCAGTTTTCCTTTTCTAAATATTTTTATGAATATTAACACTGGATGAGAATAAAATTCACCTGTGTTTCCTGACACTTTCATTCCTCCTAATCACAGTAGAATTTTCTTGGCTAAAAATTGCTTTTTGAAAATGTATGCTAAAATCTTCCCATACATGCCTCAGTTCAATTGCCGAATGCTAGCTTTTCTTATCTCAGTTGCTCCCAGTCTACCCCTCACTTGAATATCATAATTTGATTCTAATAACATTGCAAACACATTAAAATAGTTCCTACAATTGAAACAAGGTTCTTAATTTTAAGTTTGCTGAATTGTTGGTAGAGCTCATTCTATTCATTCAATATCTATTTTATGAGGGTAAATTTCATATATTTAATTTGTTTTGTTTTTTAAATAAAATTAATTATTGATTAAAAAATAGTTCCTCCATATTATTTGCCCTTGTCCTTGGAGTGTGTCAGGCATCTTAACCACCAACTGCTTGCCCTCTGCTTCAGATCTTCTTTTACTGTACTTTTTTCAGAATCCGACTCCAAGAACTTTCCTCCACTTTCATCCTCATTCTTCTAGAACAGCTCCTTTTCTCCCTCTATTTCAAATGTTCGTTTTTTCCAAGATTCCTACTTTAACCACTTTCTTCCTTTTCCTCAGTTGTTTTTACTTTATCTCACCAATTCATATAACTTCATTTACTTTGTAAAATGACCAATTCAGTTTTACAGTTAAGTTTTTTCTATTATAGCTCCAGGATATTATTCATACTTTCTGAATAAGCATATTTAATATTAAAATAAAGTAATTGTTATGCTAAGCATAACCCTTGTCAAAGGGTGAATTTTCTGGAAACCACACCCTATGTCTGAGTTTAATGTGCAAAATATATATGTGAGTGTTCCTTGGGATTTACTACACCTGCAGAAGGAATGAAAAGTACAGAATTAGACTGAGGGAGGAAACTGATATGCGATACAGTCCTGAAAATAGAATTGTCCAATTATAATATGGGTTTCAAGAACTAAAATAGCGCCTCAGAGTTGTCCTGAGTTGGGTCAAGGTGGTTCAATGTTCCTAGACCCATCAGTCATTGAATAAGTGTCATCTCAGAAAAGGGCATTGCCTTGAGCAAGGCAGCTCCCTGATGAGGCCATTCCTGGAGAGATGACAACTACAAGATATTTTCTGAAAGTATTCCTCACAGTTGAGCCAAAATTTGGCCTCCAATGGGCACTGTACAGTGTAGCCATGTCTATTACATCCTTATATTTTATTTCCAGTCATTAAAACACACGACTATTTCTCTCAAGGACCAGGTTTGCTAAACTATCTTCACCTGCATCTAATTTACTTACCATTGACTTTAAATGTCAGATATTTATCTATATATTTTTTAAAAATCTCTTATTTGAGGATAGTGCCATACTTAAAAATCACAAAGGTAGCATAGAGAGCTTCTTTATGAAGAATGGACCCCAAATTCATAGAGTGTAGGGATGAATCTTCAATAAGAGGAGATGAGAAAATGATGGTCTTTAACACTAGTTTCCTCTATTAACATTTTTTACATCAGTGTGGTACATGGTTACAATTAATAAAACGATACTGATATGCTACTGTTACATGAAACCCATTCAGATGTTTTTATATTTTACCTTGATTTTTGCTGCTGTTGTTACTACAGTATCCCATTCATAATAATATATTACAGTGAGTAGTCTTGTCTCCTTAGGCTCTTCTTAGCTGTGATAGCTTCTTATGCTTAACTTTTCTTTGACGAACTTGACAGTTTTGAAGAAAGTTGGTCAAATATTTTATAGAATGTCACTTCATCCATTTAACCCTTGTCTCATCTCCTTGACCCTTAGTAAAATGCTTTTTTTTTCATTTAGCAATGTGAATTAAAAATTTTATATTTTCATTGATTGATAGCTTTTTTTTTAAAATCACTAAATAATAGTTCTATTATTATGGTGCTAAAGTTTAATTCATTCATCTTTTGAAAGACATCTCCATTGCTCACAAAATTTATAATTATGCATAATGTTGACATAAATATTTACATGCACATTTTTGGTCAACATAAATTTTTTTATCAGTTGGACAAATTTCTAAGAAATCAATTTATTAATCACATGGACAGTCTATGTTCAGCTTTGAAATAAATTCCCAAATCTCTTTCAAAGTGACTCTGCCATATTGCACTCCAGCAGCAATAAAAGAATTTATTACTCTAGATCCTTGTCAGTAATTGGTACTGTTAGATTTTGAATTTTATCCATTCTAATAAGCATCTAATGAGATCTCATTGTGGTTTATTTTCCCAATACCCTGGTGACAAATGAGGTTGAGGATCATTTCATATGCTTATTTGCCATGTGTATAAACCTTTGGTGAGGTGTTACAAAAAACACTAGCTGGTTTTTTGTAAATATCATTGTTGAGGGAATTCTCCCTTCCTAGTTTACTGAGAGTTTAAAAAAATCACTTGGAGTTTAATTTTGTCAAATGCTTTTTCTATATTTATATTAATCTATTGACATGATTATTTGATTTTTCTTCTTTAGTCAGTTAAAAATTAGAATATATGATTGATCTGTCAAGGTTGAACAAATCCACCTTGAATATGTTGTGTAATACTTTACATGGATTGTTGGATTTGGTTTACCTATATTTTTGAGTGTTTTCTATCTGTGTTCATGTTATATACTGAGTTACATATATTTTTTCTTGTAATATCTTTGCTAAGTTTCCATTACTAATGTAAAACTGGCACTATTGAATGAGTTATGAAGTGTTTCCTCTGCTTCTATTTTTGGTGAGGGATTTTAAAATTTGGTATAAGTTTCCCCTTAAATGTTTAGTAAAATTTACATTAACTAATCTGAGCTGATATTTTCTGTTTGCAAAGTTATTAATTAGTTATTTAGTTCATTCAGTATATAGGAAAATTCAGATGGTCTGTTTCTCTTTGTTTAACTTTCAGTATAGTTTTTGTGATATTTTGTATTAGGGGGACATGGGAAATAGATGGAGAAACAGTGGAAACAGTGTCAGACTTTATTTTTCTGGGCTCCAAAATCACTGCAGATGGTGACTGTAGCCATGAAATTAAAAGACGCTTACTCCTTGGAAGGAAAGTTATGACCAACCTAGATAGCATATTCAAAAGCAGAGACATTATTTTACCAACAAAGGTTCGCCTAGTCAAGGCTATGGTCTTTCCTGTGGTCATGTATGGATGTGAGAGCTGGACTGTGAAGAAGGCTGAGCGCCGAAGAATTGATGCTTTTGAACTGTGGTGTTGGAGAAGACTCTTGAGAGTCCCTTGGACTGCAAGGAGATCCAACCGGTCCATTCTGAAGGAGATCAATCCTGGAATTTCTTTAGAAGGAATGATGCTAAAGCTGAAACTCCAGTATTTTGGCCACCTCATGCGAAGAGTTGACTCATTGGAGAAGACTCTGATGCTGGGAGGGATTGAGGGCAGGAGGAGAAGGGGATGACAGAGGATGAGATGGCTGGATGGCATCACTGACTTGATGGGTGTGAGTCTGGGTGACCTCCGGGAGCTGGTGATGGACAGGGAGGCCTGGCGTGCTGCGGTTCATGGGGTCACAAAGAGTCGGACACGACTGAGCGACTGATCTGATCTGATCTGGGAAATATTCACTCAACTTCTATTTGGGAAATATTTTCTGAAAGATTGGTGCTAATTTATTAATTGAATATTTGATAAAATTCACCAATGAATAAATCAGGGTTTAGTTTTACTTTGAGGGTATTTTAATAATGTTGTTCAATAGCTAAGTCATGTCCAACTCTTTGTGACTCCATGAATTAACAGCATACCAAACTTCCTTCACTCTCTTCCTGAGTTTGCTCATTCATATTTATTGAGTCAGTAATGCCATTGAACCTTCTTGTCCTCTGTCACTCTCTTCTCTTGCCCTCGATGCTTCCCAGCATCAGGGTCTTTTCGAATGAATCAGCTCTTCGAATCAGTTGGCTAAAAAGCATTGGAGATTGAAGCTGAGCTTCAACATCAGTCCTCCAGTGAGTATTCAGTGCTGATTTCTTTTAACACTGACTGGTTTGATCTCCTTGTTGACCAAGAAACTTTGCAGAGTCTTTCCAGCACCAGACAACCACACCTATTAATTTTAAACTTACTGATAGTTTATCTTTTCTTGTTGTATGTCTATCCTGATTTTCTGTTTCTTGAGTCACATTCAGTAGTTTGCATCTTTATAAAAATTTATCCACTTTTGATTTCTTTGGAAAGAATTATGCTAAAGCTGAAACTTCAGTACTTTGGCCACCTCATGAGAAGAGTTGACTCATTGGAAAAGACTCTGGTGCTGGGAGGGATTGGGGGCAGGAGAAGTGGACAACAGAGGATGAGATGGCTGGATGGCATCACTGACTGGATGGACGTGAGTCTGAGTGAACTCCGGTAGTTGGCAATGGACAGGGAAGCCTGGCATGCTGTGATTCATGGGGTCACAAAGAGTCGGACACGACTAAGCAACTGAACTGAACTGAATAGGTTGTTTAACTTGGTGGCATGGAACTACTCATATTACACTCTTATAATTCTTTTTTTTTTTTAAATTTCTAAAAGGTTAATAGTAATGTCTCCTCTTTCATGCTTCTTGATTTTAAAGCTGTACTTTTCTCTCTTTCTTTCTAGATCAGTCTAGCTAAAATTTGTGGATTTGTTAATAATTTCAAAGAATTTACAGTGGGGTTCTCTGATTTTTCTCTTGTTTTCCTATTGTATATTTCGCTGATTTCTTCTCCTGTCATGTTATATCCCTTTCTTCTACTTTTATGAGGAAAATTAAGTTACTCTTCTCTAACTGGTTCATTAGGGTGGAAAGTTAGGTGGAAAACAGGTTTTTTATTTGATAGTGAAGGACAGGGAAGTGTGGCATGCTACATTTCATGGGGTCAGAAAGAGTCAGACACAATTTAGCAATTGAACAACAACAAATTTTCAAGGCAGTCATTTTCCTCTAAGCATTAATTTTGTGGTATTTCCAAAATTTTTATATGATGCATATTTGTTTTCAATTGTATCAGATCTTTTCAATATTCTTTTGTGATATTCAGTTTTACTCTCTGGATATTTAGAAATGCGTTTGTTCAATTTTACATATTTTTAAATCTCCTAAATTCATTCTTTTTTTAACTTCATTGCAGTGAAAGAAGATGCATACTTTATATAATTTCATCTTCTTGAAGTTGAATTTTCTTTCATTTTAAATCAGCATTGCTTTATACATTCTTGAATATGTTATGGGGACATAGTTAATGAAAGAAGTGAAAGTCAAAGTCACGGTCGTGTCCAACTCTTTGCAACCTCCTGGACTATACAGTCTATGGAATTCTCCAGGCCAGAATATTGGAGTGTATAGCCTTTCCTTTCTCCAGGATATCTTCCTAACCCAAGGATCAAACCCAGGTCTCCCGCATTGCAAGTGGATTCTTTACCAGCTGAGCCACAAGGGAAGGCCAGTAATACTGGAGTGGGTAGCCTATCCTTTCTCCAGAGGATCTTCCCGACTCAGGATTTGAACCGGGGCCTCATGCCTTGCAGGTTGATTCTTTACCAACTGAGGTATCAGGGAAGCCCCAATATTTAATGGCCTTACACATAGTTTATCCAAGAAATGTTTTATGTGTGCTTGTGAAAAATGTATCATCCACTCTTCTTGAATGAATGTTTCTGGATATCTCTTAGGTCTAATTACTTTATTGTTGCTTGTCATTCAGGTATTAACAAATCTGTTGATATTATACTTGCTTTTTCTATCCATTATTGAATGCTATTTAAAATGTATCCAACAATTATACCTTTATTGCCTGTTTCTCCTTTCAACTTTGTTGGCTTTTGCTTCATGTATTTTAGGGCTCTATTTTTAGGTGCATTATGTTTATACTTCTTATGTCTCCTTGATCGGTTGGTAACTTTTATCATTATAAAACATGCCTCTTTCTTATTGGTAACATTTGACTTAAGCTCTGTTTTGTCTGATATTAGTTTAACCATACTAATGGTTGTACTATAAATGATGTTTGCATAGCATATTTTAGTCATTCTTTTAATATAAACCCCGTTTGTGGCTTTGAATTTTAAATGTTTTTTCTTTAAAAGGCATATGGTTGCATTATGTTGTTTAATACATTCTGAAAATCTCTGTCTTTTGGTTGGAGTTTTTAATCTATCTATATTATTTTTATTGTTATAACATAGTTATAAAATTTATTATCTTAAAATTCATATTCTAGTTGCATTTAGTAAATTAACAAGGTTATGGAATCATTATGAGTATCTAATTCAAGAATATTTTTAGTAAACACACAAACAAAAAACTCCATGCCCATTAAGTAGTCATTCACTGTTTATTCTTCCCATAGCATTTGCCAATCACAAATTTGTATTCTGTTTCTTTTAATTTATGTATGCTGGATATTTTGTGTCAATGGTATCTTATTAATAATACATGGCTTTTATTGTTTGCTTTTTCACTTAGCATGTTTTCCAGGTTTATCCCTGCTATACCACTTATTAGTATATCATTCATTTTTTATCTCTGAAAAATATTTCATTACATGGATACATTACATTTTACTTTTTTATTATTCAGATGATAGACTTCTGGTTACTTTCCATTTCAACTATTTTAAGTAACAATATTATGAACACTCATCTACAAGTTTGAAAATATGTTCTTAGATAATTTAAGTGTAACTGCTGTATCATGTGGTAATTTAATTAAACTCTTTTAAGAATCCTATAAATTGTATTGCATGATGGCTATAGTATTTTACATTTCCAGCAACAATGTATGTAGGTTCTAATTTCTCCACATATTTACCTACACATATTATTTTTCTTTATCTCTTTTACTTACACCCAACAAGTGGATATAAAATACTATCTTATTGTGGTTTAATAAATTTGTATTTCATGTAATTAATAAGGGAGGACTTATATTTATCACTTACTATGTTTTTGTTTAAATATATTTTATTGACTTCTGTTCTTTTATGTATTTTATTTACCTCTCTTCTATCAATTCCTGCTTTTATGATAAATACTTTCTATTGTGCAATTTTAATTGCTTCTGTTTTTTTTTTTTTTTTCCATTTACTATATTTTCTTACATAATTTCTTACTGGTTGCCCTGGGGATTAAGATTAAGATCTTAAACTAAACCAGTATAATTCAGATTATTACCAACTTTATTTAAAATGTATACAGATCTTAGTTCACTATCTCTTTCCTTTGTGACATTAGTTTCATTTAAGTTATATCTTTGTATTATCATAAGCTCATCATCTTGGTATCATTCCTGTTTTATGCCTCTGTGGTACATATATAAAATGTAATATTATTCAGCCATCAAAAAGAATGAAATAATGCTACTTGCAACAACATGATGGACCTAAATATTGTCATACTGAGTGAAGTAAGTCAGACAGAGAAGAATAAATATTGTATGGCATCTCTTATATGTGAATCTAGAAACAAGATACAAATGAACTTATGTATAAGACAGAGAAAGACTCACAGACTTGCAGGATGAATGTATGGTTGCTGGGGACAGGGATAAGAAGGAATTGTTGTAGAGTTCAAGATGGATATGTCCACATGGCTATTAAAATGGATAACCAACCAGGACCTACTGTATGGCAAAGAAGAAAAAAAAAAAAAAAAAACTAGATATAAGGAAATAATTACAAGTAAATACACAAATACACTGTCTTTTATCCTTAACTATATAAAAGATTCTGATGCTGAGAAAAATTGAGAGCAGGAGGAGAAGGGAGCAATAGATATGGTTGGATGGCATTACTGACTCAATGGACATGAGTCTGCCAAAACTCAGGGAAATAATGATGGACAGACAAGCCTGCTGTGCTGCAGTTTATGGGATGGCAAAGAGTCAGACACAACTTACCCAGTGAACAACTACAAAGACAGCAAAATAACTGTGCTTACTAGTGATCTTTATTGCTCTGTATGATTTTAGTTGCTGTCTACTACAACAGTTAGAACTAGACATGGAACAACAGGCTGGTTACAAATACAAAAAGGAGTACATGAAGGCTGTATAATGTCACCCTGCTTATTTAACTTATATGCAGAGTACATCATGAGAAACCCAGGGCTGTAAGAAGCACAAGCTGGAATCAAGATCATTGAGAGAAATATCAATAACCTCAGATATGCAGATGACAACACCCTTACAGCAGAAAATGAAGAAGAACTGAAAAGCATCTTGATGAAAGTGAAAGAGGAGAGTGAAAAAGTTGGCTTAAAGCTCAACATTCAGAAAACTAAGATCATGGCATCTGGTCCCATCACTTCATGGCAAATAGATGGGTAAACAGCAGAAACAGGGGCTGACTTTATATTTCTGGGCTCCAAAATCACTACAGATGATAATTGCAGCCATGAAATTAAAAGACGCTTACTCCTTGGAAGGAAATTTAGGACCAACCTAGACAGCATATTAAACAGTGAAAGAAAGTGAAGTCACTCAGTCATGTCTGACTCTTTGCGACCCCATGGACTGTAGCCTACCAGGCTCCTCAGTCCACAGAATCTTACAGTCAAGAGCTCTGGAGCGGGTTGCCATTTCCTTCTTCAGGGGATCTTCCCAACCCAGAGATCGAATCCAGGTCTACCGCACTGCAGGCAAATGTTTTACCATCTGAGCCACCAGGGAAGCCTTATTAAAAAGCAGAGACATTACTTTACCAACAATGGTCCATCTAGTCAAGGCTATGGTTTTTTAAGTAGTCAAGTATAGATGTGAGAGTTGGACTATAAAGTAAGCTGAGTGCTGAAGAATTGATGCTTTTGAACTCTTGTGTTGGAGAAGACTCTAGAGAGTCCCTTGGACTGCAAGGAGATCCATCAAGTCCTTGCTGAAGAATGCCAGTCCTGAGTGTTCATTGGAAGGACTGATACTGAAGCTGAAACTCCAATACTTTGGCCACCTGATGTAAAGAGCTGACTAATTTGTAAAGACCCTGATGGTGGGAAAGTTTGAAGGCAGGACAAGAAAGGGATGACAGAGCATGAGATGGTTGGATGGCATCACCAATTCAATGGACATGAGTTTGGGTAAGCTCCGGGAGTTTGTGATGGACAGGGAGGCCTGGCATGCTGCAGTCCATGCAGTAGCAAAGAGTCAGATACAACACAGCAACTGAACTGAACTGAATACTCATCTATACAATTTATAGACACTACTATTCATATTTAATATTGTTTTAATTTAATATATGTTGCACTTAATTGTTATTTAGAATAGATAATATTAGGATATGAGAATCAAAGAAGAATAAAGTGAATGCTAGCACAGATGTTGGTGTGTTTTTGTTCAAGTCTATAACATCTTTTAGAAAAATATCGCATTAAAAATTGAAGTTTTGTTACATAATTCATGAAATCTGCATTGAGATGGAGAAGATTTGATATAATCAGTGAATTAAAGGAATCAAGTTAGAATTTTCAAGTAGGTTCTGCTCTACTAAAAAGTAAATTGTCATAGAAATAACAGTCAATATAACTCTCTGATTTGGGGAAACTTTGACATGGAAGCCCACTTGTTAACCCTGCACACCTGATTAAGTTAAAAATTACAGGTAAATTAATCTGTTACCCATGTCCTGGTATCAAAGACACTTTTTGTTCTTTGAACTATTGGAACATGTACATGATGAATAATCACTACAGAAGAAACATCCATAGACTGAACATTGTGTATTGTACTAAAAGTAGCATAAGTTGTGTTACAGTGAATTGCCTTAATGAGGTATTATAATTTATTATTTGTGGCTGTTATTCAAATAAAGCTAAATCATATTAAAATGTAAATTAAAGGAACTAGTGTTTTGAAAAAAAAAAACTCTATAAAGTTATAATTGAATATATAATACACGCAAAAGTGAGACTTAGAATTCTAATCAATCCAACTTCAAGTTATTCCCATAAAGAAAATATGAAAAGAATACTACCCAACTCCTTCCATCTCCTATTAATGAGCAGTTACAAGGTGAGGATTAAATATTTTGGACACTCAACAGTCCTGGTTTTATAGCTATTTTCAAAACACCATTTTCTATTTCTGAGTGATTTTTAACTTGTTTCCCTACAGAAAATAACAGACACAGCTCTGATTTCACATCTTTAAATTCCTAAGGCACTGTGTGATTGTTGTAAAGTAACATGTCTTTCAGACTGATGACAGTCCCAGCTTTGGGCACAATTTAATGAGTCAGGATTGTGGCCTTGAGGATTCTAAGAATCCCCAAACAAAAACAGAATCACATCTTTGGACTTTCAAAGCTAAAAACCACAATCTTCTGGACATCCCTCAGAGAACACCACCATCACCTTTGTCTCTCCACTTGCACTGAATTTCAAAATATTGCTTTTCTAATACTTATTAAAGGAGAAGAAACAACAACACACATACACACACAAAGAAAAAAAAAATTGAAAGGAAACAGCACAAATTATGTATTACTTAATGCAGATAAAGTACAAAGGGTGATGGTAAAAGTTCACATTATAAATCTTCAGCAAAAAACATGGTTTATTTTTTGTTAAAATATATAATTTGGGCTTTTTCTTATAGCTCATTGATAAACAACTCTATTATTGACTTTTCTCTTATAAGGGATACAAGTGTTTCAGGAATATTCATTTTGGAACAAGGTTATAGAAAAATCAAGCTAAATAGTATTAGGAATAAGTCAGATCAGATCAGTCGCTCAGTCGTGTCCGACTCTTTGCGACCCCATGAACCGCAGCACGCCAGGCCTCCCTGTCCATCACCAGCTCCCGGAGGTCACTCAGACCCGCATCCATCGAGTCAGTGATGCCATCCAGCCATGTCATCCTCTGTCATCCCCTTCTCCTCCCGCCCTCAATCCCTCCCAGCATCAGAGTCTTCTCCAATGAGTCAACTCTTCGCATGAGGTGGCCAAAATACTGGAGTTTCAGCTTTAGCATCATTCCTTCTAAAGAAATTCGAGGATTGATCTCCTTCAGAATGGACTGGTTGGATCTTCTTGCAGTCCAAGGGACTCTAAAGAGTCTTCTCCAACACCACAGTTCAAAAGCATCAATTCTTCGTCGCTCAGCCTTCTTCACAGTCCAGCTCTCACATCCATACATGACCACAGGAAAGACCATAGCCTTGACTAGGCGAACCTTTGTTGGCAAAGTGATGTCTCTGCTTTTGAATATGCTATCTAGGTTGGTCATAACTTTCCTTCCAAGGAGTAAGCCTCTTTTAATTTCATGGCTGCAGTCACCATCTGCAGTGATTTTGGAGCCCAGAAAAACAAAGTCTGACACTGTTTCCACTGTTTCCCCATCTATTTCCCATGCAGTGATGGGACCAGATGCCATGATCTTCGTTTTCTGAATGTTGAGCTTTAAGCCAACCTTTTCACTCTCCACTTTCACTTTCATCAAGAGGCTTTTTAGCCCCTCTTCACTTTCTGCCATAAGAGTCGTGTCATCTGCATATCTGAGGTTATTGATATTTCTCCCGGCAATCTTGATTCTAACTTCTGTTTCTTCCAGTCCAGCATTTCTCATGATGTACTCTGCATATAAGTTAAATAAACATGGTGACAATATGCAGCCTTGACGTACTCCTTTTCCTATTTGGAACCAGTCTGTTGTTCCATGACCAGTTCTAACTGTTGCTTCCTGACCTGCATACAGATTTCTCAAGAGGCAGATCAGGTGGTCTGGTATTCCCATCTCTTTCAGAATTTTCCATAGTTTATTGTGATCCACACAGTCAAAGGCTTTGGCATAGTCAATAAAGCAGAAATAGATGTTTTTCTGGAACTCTCTTGCTTTTTCCATGATCCAGCGGATGTTGGCAATTTGATCTCTGGTTCCTCTGCCTTTTCTAAAACCAGCTTGAACATCAGGAAGTTCACGGTTCACATATTGCTGAAGCCTGGCTTGGAGAATTTTGAGCATTACTTTACTAGCGTGTGAGATGAGTGCAATTGTTCAGTAGTTTGAGCACTCCTTGGCATTGCCTTTCTTTGGGATTGGGATGAAAACTGACCTTTTCCAATCTTGTGGCCACTGCTGAGTTTTTTTGTGACAAATAGCAAAAATGAGATGAACAAACATTTTGCAATATCAAGATAAAAAATAAAACTCAAGGGACATGCTTTAAAAGTTTAGGAATTTCATTACTGTTTTTAACAGCATTAAGGGCCACCAAACATTATTTTAGGAAATAATTATTAAATAATGGTCTCACATTCCTATATGTTATAATTTAATCCCAAGATCTGGTTTGTTATGTTATTATTTTCCACTTAAATGGAAAAAAAAATTCATTAATAGATGGACATTACCCTTCATCGGTTTTATTCATTACTTTTTAAAATTGCTTTTATGAATTCAACATTTTAAAAATTGTTTTTGTTCTTTATTCATGAAAATAGACATAAAATTAAATTTCTATATTCCTGATTAAAAAACGATTCAAGATACTGATTTCACGGGACCACAATTAAGCCCACATCTATGATGCTGGAAAAGTATAAATGATCAAAAATATAAGAAATTGTTTGTCTTGAAAATTAAAAACTTATTTGAAAATTTTGAACACTCCAGCTTATTGTGACTTTGATAACTTTCTAGGTGGTAAAGAATCCACTTGTCAATGCATGAGATGCAAAAGAGACGACTTCAATCCTTGGGTCAGGAGGATTCCCTGCAGCAGGAAATGGCAACCCACTCCAGTATTCTTGCCTGGGAAAATTCTACAGACAGAGGAGACTGGTAGGCTACAGTTCACAGGGTTGCAAAGAGTCAGACAGGACTGACTAACAGACTGTGATACACTGAGTGCAGATTTAATAGAATTTAAAGATACAGATAGTTCTTGAATTATTCAAACTAATTCAGAGTTTAGAAATGAAAACACATATTGAAATTAATTTAAAAAAAACAACTTACTCTGATTGTTAAACTAAGCAATGATATGTTAAACCAAAAACAAGATTCATTCAACCTGTTTTCAAAATTATTCAAGTTTAAAAAAGCAAAAAAACAGATTCTAATTTAATAAAGGTTTCTATCAAACAAATGGCACTTTTTTTTTTTTTGGAAAATTTGTCTACCATTGTGTTCTTATAAAGTTAAGTTGCTCAGTCATGTCCAACTCTTTGCGACCCCATGGACTGTAATCCACCAGGCTCCTCCATCCATGGGATTTTCCAGGCAAGAATACTGGAGTGGGTTGCCATTTCCTTCTCCAGGGGATCTTCCCAACCCAGGGATTGAAACCAGGTCTCCCGCATTGCAGGCAGATGCTTTAACCTCTGAGCAACCAGGGATATCGAATTATTTTCAAAGGCAATAAAACATATGAAATGCCATTGTTTAAGTGTAAATAAAAAGTTAACATATGAAAGCCAATAGCTTGTTTATAACTAGAACATTTAGGTAGAAAATAAAAGAGAACATTATTATTATTATTATTGTCACACATGGAAAAAATATCAGAAAAAAGTTTGACAAGAAATATGCAAGGTTTATAGAGATTAATCTTTCTTGAGAGTCATAATAAGCATTGATGTTATATTTGTCAATTAAACCTCAGTAAAGTTGAAATTTAAAAAAAAAAAAAAGAAAAAGTTTCCAAAATTAACTTATCAATGTAAAACACTTTACATTCAAAAACCAACACTATTTTTTGGGGGGATACTAAATAATTATTATAAGTTATTTCTTCAAAATTAACAAGCCACCCAGGGAAGATAGCTAGGAAAACGTCGAGGATGGAAAATATTGACAGATGGGAGAGAGAGAGAAAGGGGGATATATATTGAGAATTTAAATCATGACAGAACCTTACTAACAACTACTGATGCTAATAGTGTTGTGTGTGCGTTTGTATGTATTTGAGTGTCCATAAAATTAGACTGGGAAATTTTATTTATAGAAAGAATCTTTAAAGACTCAGTTATTATTGCTATTACCTGCACTACTATCTTGAAACTTGAAAAGTCTCTAATTTAGATAGATTATTTTGCTTGAAAATGCTTTTCTGATAATACAAGATTACTTGGCATCTCTTTATCTCAAAAATGATATATAATTGTACAATTACTTTCTCATTTATTCCCTGCTTTCCATGTATGCACTGGTGTAAGAATCACTCCTTTGTTGGAATCATAAGCCAAACAAAATGTTTGAAGGTCTTTGTACTATTGAATGTGTAACTCTTTTTTTTTCTGCACTGACAGCTAAATATCCTTTCTTTCTTCATTTTTGAACTTGTTCCTTCTTTGTAGGATATAAGAAGGAAAAATGGTGTCTCCATAGATGAAGATATCCCTTCCTTTCCTTAATAATGGTAATAGCAACCACTTAATATTTATAACAACTATATAAAACAGGCATGATTTTTAATACTGTCGTTTTGATTATTGCTTTGTTGGATGTTTAATTTTTACACAAATGTTTATGTTAGAACAACAAATAAGAATAACCAATGAAAATATTTCAAATGTAATATTTTATGTTGTTATACATTTATTGAATGTCTCCTGTATCTCATCATAGAGTTAAAATTTTAATAAGTCACTCTGCACTAATTTTGCCACAAAAGAAGATACTTTCTCTCTGTGTAGTTCAGTTCAGTTCAGTAGCTCAGTCGTGTCCAACTCTTTGCGACCCCATGAACTGCAGTATGCCAGGCATCACTGTTCATCAACAACTCTCAGAGTCCACACAAATTAATGTCCATTGAGTTGATGATACTGTCCAACCATCTCATTCTCTGTCATCCCCTTCTCCTCATGGCCTCAGTCCTTCCAAAATCAGGCTTTTTTCAAATGAGTCAGTTCTTTGCATGAGGTGGCCAAAGTATTGGAGTTTCAGCTTCAGTATCAGGATTCCAATGAATATTCAGGACTGATTTCCTTTAGGATTGACTTATCATATCCTCTTGCAGTCCAAGGGACTCTCAAGAGTCTTCTCCAACACAACAGTTCAAAGGCATCAATTCTTTGGTGCTCAGCTTTCTTTATAGTCCAACTCATTCAGACATGACCACTGGAAAAACCATAGCCTTGACTAAATGGACCTTTGTTGGCAAAGTAATGTCTCTGCTTTTCAATATTCTGTCTAGGTTGGTCATAACTTTCCTTTAAAGGAGAGTCTTTTAATTGCATGGCTGCAGTCACCATCTGCAGTGGTTTTGGAGCCCCCAAAATAAAGTCAGCCACTGTTTCCCCATCTATTTGCCATGAAGTGTTGGGACCAGATGCCATGATCTTAGCTTTCTGAATGTTGAGCTTTAAGCCAACGTTTTCACTCTCCTCTTTCATTTCCATCAAGAGGCTCTTTAGTTCTTCACTTTCTGCCATAAAGGTGGTGTCCTCTGCATATCTGAGGTTATTAATATTTTTCCTGACAATCTTGATTACAGCTGTACTTCATCCAGCCCAGCATTTCTCATGATGTACTCTGCATATAAGTTAAATAAGCGGGGTGACAATATACAGCCTTGATGTACTCTTTTTCCAATTTGGAACCAGTCTGTTGTTCCATGTCCAGTTCTAACTGTTGCTTCCTGACCTGCATACAGGTTTCTCAAGAAGCAGGAAAAGTGTTCTTGTATTCCCATTTCTTCCAGAATTTTCCACAGTTTATTGTGATCTACACAGTCAAAGGCTTTGGCATAATCAATAAAGCAGAAATAGGTGTTTTTTTTCTGGAACTCACTTGCTTTTTTGATGATCCAGTGGATGTTGGCAATTTGATATCTGGTTCCTCTGCCTTTTCTAAAACCAGATTGAACATCTGGTAGTTCACAGTTCACATATTGGTGAAGCCTGGCTTGGAGACTTTTAAGTATTACTTTACTAGCGTGTGAGATGAGTGCAGTTGTGCAGTAGTTTGAGCATTCTTTGGCATTGCCTTTCTATGAGATTGGAATGAAAATTGACCTTTTCCAGTCCAGTGGCCACTGCTGAGTTTTCCAAATTTGCTGACATATTGAGAGCAGCACTTTCACAGCATCATCTTTCAGAATTTGATTTCACTCTACTGAGATTTCTCTCTGTGGATGCAAATAAAGAGAAGATATTACTTCCTCCCTTTCCTTCTGGAATCCCAAGTTAAAGGCAACACTTTTTGATGGATTCCAACTGGTACCAAATATAGATAAATTAGAGAATGGCATGGTTCAAGTGTTATATTTAGGGGGCTGAAAAAGGTAAAATATATTTTTAAATAAATGGTTTGTGAAGCATGAATTCTTCTTAATGCCAAATTCTAATACTCGAAAAGATTGCTCCTATAATAACATATTTTTCTTTCTCGATAATTGACAGTAGATATGAGGTAAGAATCTTGAAGTGAAAGATGGATAGAAGTGTGGTCTTGATTTTATTTAATAAGATAAAAAACCTATGACAATTTCTTTTACACAAAAATGTTTAAGTTCAGAATTTAGTAGCAGACCACTTTTCTTTCTGAGTAAAAGTCTCAAAATAATAAAGAATATCTGTTTTCGTGGCACTGTCAATTATGCTTATTTATATCTTAGGAGAGAAAGGGTAAGTAACAACTAGTTAATAGTTCAAAACCTACACAATCAGGACCCACATACATAGCAAATTACTTTTTCTCTATGTATTTAGGGAAAAATATATACACCTTTATACTTTTTCTAAGTCATCTTATAAGAACATTTATTTGGCTCTTACTATGCAGGTCAGGAAGCAACAGTTAGAACTGGACATGGAACAACAGACTGGTTCCAAATAGGAAAAGGAGTACGTCAAGGCTATATATTGTCACCCTGTTTATTTAACTTATATGCATAGTACATCATGAGAAATGCTGGACTGGAAGAAACACAAGTTGGAATCAAGATTGCCGGGAGAAATATCAATAACCTCAGATATGCAGATGACACCACCCTTCTGGCAGAAAGTGAAGAGGAACCAAAAGCCTCTTGATGAAAGTGAAAGTGGAGAGTGAAAAAGTTGGCTTAAAGCTCAACATTCAGAAAACGAAGATCATGGCATCTGGTCCCATCACTTCATGGGAAATAGATGGGGAAACAGCGGAAAGAGTGTCACACTTTATTTTTCTGGGCTCCGAAATCATTGCAGATGGTGACTGCAGCCATGAAATTAAAAGACACTTACTCCTTGGAAGGAAAGTTATGACCAACCTAGATAGCATATTCAAAAGCAGAGACATTACTTTGCCAACAAAGGTTCACCTAGTCAAGGCTATGGTCTTTCCTGTGGTCATGTATGGATGTGAGAGCTGGACTGTGAAGAAGGCTGAGCTCCGAAGACTTGATGCTTTTGAACTGTGATGTTGGAGAAGACTCTTGAGAGTCCCTTGGACTGCAAGGAGATCCAACCAGTTCATCCTGAAGGAGATCAGCCCTGGGATTTCTTAGGAAGGAATGATGCTAAAGCTGAAACTCCAGTACTCTGGCCACCTTATGCGAAGAGTTGACTCATTGGAGAAGACTCTGATGGTGGGAGGGATTGAGGGCAAGAGGAGAAGGGGACAACAGAGGATGAGATGTCTGGATGGCATCCATGACTCGATGGATGTGAGTCTGAGTGACCTCCAGGAGTTGGTGATGGACAGGGAGGCCTGGCGTGCTGCGATTCATCGGGTTGCAAAGAGTCAGACATGACTGAGTGACTTATATCATCTGATCTGATTTCTTGTTACATTAATTTTAGTATTTTATAATTTTAATCATTCATTTTTAAAAGTATTTCTATTTTCTTAGTTGACTAATTTTATATTTATTTATTTGTTCATGCAACTTTCAAATTTAAAAGATATAACTAATTCTAATAGTCAGTTATTTAATATTTCCATTAACAAATTTAACTTAAAAAATAATGATAATTTTGCCTCCATGTTTTCCTCAACTTATTATATTGGAAGAACATTAAAAATAAAGTTTATCAGTGGAGTGATGTATGAATTTTAACAAAATATGTCAGCTTTCCTGCAATTCATTTATTGCTTGTCCAAGCAACTGTCAATTTATCATATGCTTATTAAGTGCCATATATTATATGCGGAATTAATGAGACTTAATTTGAATCATTTTTAGAAATCTATATTCTTTACCAAATGAAAAATTGTGCTTCTATTTTACATGTACCATAGATTTTTGAATAGTAATAGATAATGAATACAATGTTTGGCAATTAATCAAAATGATTCATAACTGGAGTGATTGTTTCTTTTATCCTTATCATGCAATTATAATTACACCAAAGTAATGCTGAAATATTACTACATTATTATAGCACAATTTATCAAATATAATTTATGAGTTAGCTGGAGTTTCTTTGCTTACTACAGAATTTAAAAGACACATGGCTAGTTGTTTAGTTGTTACATCAGTTCAGTTCATTCGCTCAGTGATATCCGACTCTGTGAATCCATGAATCACAGCAGCCCAGGTCTCCCAGTTTGTATAAGCACCAACTCCTGGAGCTTATTCAAATTCAAATCCATTGAGTCAGTGACACCATTAAACCATCTCATCCTCTGTCATCCCCTTCTCCTCGCACCCTCAATCTTTCCCAGATCTTCGCATTAGGTCGCCAAACTATTAGAGTTTCAGGTTCAACATCAGTCCTTCTAATGAACACCCAGAACTGATCTCCTTAAGGATGGACTGGTTGGATCTCCTTGTAGTCCAGGGGACTCTTACGAGTCTTCTTCAACACAACAGTTCAAAAGCATCAGTTCGTCAGTGCTCAGCTTACTTTATAGTGCAACTCTCAGGTTCTTACATGACCACTGGGAAAAAAAACAAAAAACAAAAAACATAGCCTTGACTAGATGGACCTTTGTTGACCAAGTAATGTCTCTGCTTTTCAATATGCGGTCTAGGTTGGTCATAACTTTCCTTTCAAGGAGTAAATGTCTTTTAATTTCAGGCTGTAGTCACCATCTGCAGTGATTTTGGAGCCCTCAAAAATAAATTCAGCCGCTGTTTCCACTGTTTATCTATTTGCCATGAAGTGGTGGATTGGATACCACGATCTTAGTTTTCTGAATGTTTACCCTTAAGACAAATTTTTCACTCTCATCTTTCACTTTCATCAAGAGGCTCTTTAGTTCCTCTTCATTTTCTGCCATAAGGGTGGTGTCCTCTGCATACCTGAGGTTATTGATATTTCTCCCAGTGATCTTGATTCCAGCTTGTGCTTCATCCAGCCCAGTGTTTCTCATGATGTACTCTGCATATAAGTTACATAAGCAGGGTGACAATATACCACCTTGATGTACTCTTTTTTCTATTTGGAACCAGTCTGTTGTTCCATGTCCAGTTCTAATAATGTTGCTTCCTGACCTGCATACAGATTTCTCAAGAGGCAAATCAGATGTTCTGGTATTCCCATCACTTTCAGAATTTTCTATAGTTTATTGTGATCTACACAGTCAAAGGCTTTGGCATGGTCAATAAAGCAGAAATAGATGTTTTTCTGGAACTCTCTTGCTTTTTTGATGATCCAGCAGATGTTGGCAATTTGATCTCTGGTTTCTCTGCCCTTTCTAAAACCAGTTGAACATGTATAATTTCACGGTTCATGTACTGTTGAAATCTGTCTTGGAGAATTTTGAGCAGTACCTTACTACTGTGTGAGATGCAATCTGAAAAATGACAGAATGATTTCTGTTTGTTTCCTAGGCAAACCATTCAATATCATGGTAATACAAGCCTATGACCTGACCAGCAGTGCTGAAGAAGATGATGTTGAACCATTCTATGAAGACCTACAAGAACTTTTAGAACTGACACCCCCAAAAAATGCCCTTTTCATTATAGAGGACTCCAATGCAGAAGTAGGAAGACAAGGGACACATGGAGTAATAGGCAAATTTGGCCTTGGAGTACAGAATGAAGGAGGGCAAAGGCTAATAGAATTTTGTCAAGATAATGACATAGCAAAAACTCTCTTCCAACAACACAAGAGAAGAAAGACCCTACACCTGGACATCACCAGATAGCCAACACCAAAATCAGATTGATTACATTTTTTGCAGCCAAAGTTTGAGAAGCTCTATACAGTCAGCAAAAACAAGACTGGGAGCTCACTGCGACTCAGATCATGAAATCTTTATTGCCAAATTCAGACTTAAATTGAAGAAAGTGGGGAAAACCACTAGGCCATTCAGATATGACCTAAATCAGATCCCTTATGATAATACAGTGGAAGTTATAAATAGACTTAAGGGACTAGATATGATAGACAGAGTGCCTCATGAATTATGGACAGAAGTTTGTGACATTGTATAGGAGACAGGGATCAAGACCATCCCCAAGAAAAAGTATGCACAAAAGCATAATGGCTGTCTGAGGAGGTCTTACAAAGTGCTGTGAAAAGAAGAGAAGTGAAAAGCAAAGGAGAAAACAAAAGCTATATACATTTGAATGCAGAGTTCCAAAGAATAGCAAGGAGAGATAAGGAAGCCTTCCTTGGCCATCATTGCAAAAAATTGAGGAAAACAATAGCATGGGAAAAACTAGAGATATCTTCAGGAAAATTAGAGATATCAAGGCAACATTTCATGCAAAGATGGGTTCAATAAAGAACAGAAATTATATGGAGCTAACAGAAGAAGGAAATATTAAGAAGTGGTAGCAAGAATACACAGAAGAACTCTACAAAAAAGAGCTTCACGACCACGATAATCACGATGATGTGATCATTCATCTAGAGACAGATATCCTGGAATGTGAAGTCAAATGGGCCTTAGGAAGCATCACTACGAACAAAGCTCCTGGAGGTCATGAAATTCCATTTGAGCTTTTTCAAATCCTAAAAGATGATGCTGTGAAAGTGCTGCACTCAATATGTCAGCAAATTTGGAAAACTCAGCCATGGCTACAGGCCTGGAAAAGGTCAGGTTTTCATTCTAATCCCAAAGAAAAGCAATGCCAAAGAATGCTCAAACTACCAAACAATTGCATTCATCTCACACAGGACTTCCCTGGTGGCTTAAAGGGTAAAGTGTCTGTCTGCAATGCGGGAGACCTGGGTTTGATCCCTGGATCAGGAAGATTCTCTGGAGAAGGAATTGGCAATCCACTCCAGTACTATTGCCTGGAAAATCCCATGGACAGAGGAGCCTGGTAGACTACAGTCCATGGGGGTCACAAAAGTTGGACATGACTGAGCGACTTCACTTCACACGCTAGCAAAGTTGTTACATATTTGCATATAAATTATATCATATTGAATATGTATAAGTATTATAAAATATTGTGAATATATACCAACATTGTAGGTCAGTCAGTAAAGAATCTGTCTGCATTGCAGGAGACCTGGGTTCAATTTCTGCATTGGGAAGAATCCCTGAGGAATGAAATGGCAACCCACTGCAGTATTCTTGCCTGGAGAAACCCATAGACAGAGGAGCCTGGTAGGTTACAGTATATGGTGTCACAAATTTCGGACACGACCTATGACTAAACCACCATCAGATTCATACATTTGTATATAAACTTAGATTACATTGAATACATATAATATACATATAAATATATACATATTTTATTGAATAACTATAATATATACTATAAAATATGATCAGTTCAGTTCAGTTCAGTCTCTCAGTCATGTCCGACTCTTTGCGACCCCATGAATCACAGCACACCAGACCTCTCTGTCCATCACCAACTCCCGGAGTTCACTCAGACTCACATCCATCGAGTCAGTGATACCATCCAGGCATCTCATCCTCTGTTGTCCCCTTCTCCTCCTGCCCCCAATCCCTCCCAGCATCAGAGTCTTTTCCAGTGAGTCAACTCTTCGCATGAGCTGGCCAAAGTACTGGAGTTTCAGCCTTAGTATCATTCCTTCCAAAGAAATCCCAGGGCTGATCTCCTTCAGAATGGACTGGTTGGACCTCCTTGCAGTCCAAGGGACTCTCAAGAGTCTTCTTCAACATCACGGTTCAAAAGCATCAATTCTTTGGCGCTCACCCTTCTTCACAGTCCAACTCTCACATCCGTACATTCCCACAGGAAAAACCATAGCCTTGACTACACAGACCTCTGTTGGATAAATCATAGTACAATGGTAGTTACCCTAAGCATTAGAATAATAATTTGTTTTCAACTTTTAAAAGCTTATGTTTATTAAAATTATCCAACAGAGTTTAATTTGTTTTTAAAATTATTTTTACCCCACAAGAAGCCCAATGATTGTTGTTAGAAAAATGGACATATGAATAAAATAAAAATTTACCAAAAATGTAGTAATATAAATATATGAAAATGCTTAAGTTTATAGAAAATTAAGAAAATGAAAGTAGATTACAACAAAATGTTCATGTATCTGCTGCTGCTGCTGCTGCTAAGTCACTGCAGTTGTGTCCAACTCTGTGCAACCCCATAGATGGCAGCCCACTAGGCTGACCCATCCCTGGGATTCTCCAGGCAAGAACACTGGAGTGGGTTGCCATTTCCTTCTCCAGTGCATGAAAGTGAAAAGTGAAAGTGAAGTCATTCAGTCATGTCTGACCCCTAGCGACCCCATGGACCACAGCTATCAGGCTCCTCTGTCCTTGGGATTTTCCAGGCAAGAGTACTGGAGTGGGGTGCCATTAGGGACTTAAAAAAATGATCAACTATAAGAGAATTTTTGGGAAATTAAAACTGTTTTGCTCAGGAAAAAGGCAAAATGCTGTCTTTTATTACATCTTTTGAACATCCGGCTAGAAGCCCTAGCTAATGCAATAAAATAAGAAAAGTAGTTAAAGGGTACAGAGACTGGGAATGATGAAACAAAACTATTTTTCTTCACAGATGGTATGATTTTTTTATGTGGAATTTCAAAGGAATTGATACAAAGTACTACAACCAATAAGACATTAGAGCAAGGTCACAGTATTAGGTTAACAAGGTTAACATAAAAAGTGAATAACTATATTATGCAATAACAATGAACAAGTGAAGTTTGAACTTAAAAACCTAATACTGTTTCCTTTAGCATCCTAAAATTGAAACACTGAGCTATAAATCAAACAAAATATATATAAGAGCCATATGAGTAAAATTATAAAACTTTAATTAAATGAATCAAAGGAAAATAAATAAATGGAGAGATAATCTATGTTCATGGATAGGAAGATTCAACATTGTCACAATCTGTTTTTCACAAATTGATCTATAGATCAAAGTCAATCTCAACCCAAATCTCAGGTTGCTGTTGTGTAGATATAGACATTTGACTCTAAAATTTCTATGGAGAGTCAAAAGACACAAAATAGTTAACACAAAATTGAAGGAGAACAAAGTTGAAGAACTGAGACTACTTGACTTCAAGACTTACAATAAAGCTAAAATAATCAGCATTCTATGGTGGTGGTGAACAGACAAATGATTAGTAAAACAGAACAAAGCGTTTAGAAATGGACCCACACTATTAAAGGCATTTGATATTTGACAAAGTAACAAAGGTAATTTAATGGGGAAATGATAAACTTTTCAACAAATTATACTGGGACAACTGGATGTGTGTGTACTAAGTCATGTCCAACTCTTACAACCCAATTGACTGTAACCCACCAGACTCCTCTGTCCATGGGATTTTTCAAGAAATAATACTAGAGAGAGTTACCATTTCCTCTTCCAGGGGATAGTCTCAACCCAAGGATAGAACATCCATCTCTTATGTCTCCGGCATTGGCTGGTGAGTTCTCTACCACTGAGCCAAACTGGACAACTGCATACAAAATGTGAATCTAGACACAGATCTTATTTCCTCCATAAAAATAAATTAAAAATGGATCACAGACATATGTATAAAAGCAAAACTATAAAATAGAAAATAACATAGGAAAAAAAATCGACATGAACTTATGTTTAGTAATGTTATTTTAGATAGAACACCAAAGGCACAACCCATTGAATTGATAACTGATAAGCTTGACTTCATCAACATAAGTTCTGTTTGACAAAAGATTATTTCAAGAGCATTGAACTTTTAGGGGGGCAGTAAAAGCTTTAAGGATAGTACTAAAATGGTTGATATGTGTCATTATACATTTGTCAAAACCCATAGAATTTACACCATGAGTGGACCTTAGTGGACTTTGGGTGATAATTATGTGTTCTTTGTGATTCATCAATTGTAACAAATGTATCACTATGGTGTGGGATGTTAATAATGGAGGAAACCATACAGATATGGGGAAAGAAATATATGGTAATTGTGTACTTTCTGGCTTAATTTTGCTGTGAACCTGAAACTGTTCTTAAAAATAAACTCTATATTAAAATAAAACTTAAAAAATTCAACATTTTCTTGCTTATATAAAAACCTTTAGAAGCACTTATATTATTTGAACATAACAATTAGATTTCCATGAATGCATTTGTAAAGAGTTATCCTGACAAATATATATATAATAGGAAAAATTAAAATTTATGTGAGTACCAAAAATGGGAGATAGGTTATTTTAATTAGCCTTATACACATATTAACATTATAATTTAAAAATATTTAGCTGTGTCAGAAAATAATTTTTATATAATTATAAGTATAAAAGGTAATACTATACTTTTAAATTTTATAAATTTGTAGTTCTTATATAATACTATTTACTTACTACTTGTTCATAGTTGGTGTTTCTAGGAATATTATTTTCTTATTTATATTTCTATATTTCATGAAATGCTTATAATTAACATATACATTATTTCTAATTAGAACAAAGTATTTTATAATTTGAACTTTACTGACCTTTAGCTCAGTTAAGAATATTTTTTTCTGAAAAATTTTGCATACTTCTGAATTTTTTGGGGTTTGCTATCTCTATCTCCTTTCATATATGTTCAAAAAGAGATAACAAGAGAATGTATATGGAAGGTGTCTCTAAACTAGTGCTGTAATAATTTTAAGGAAGTGTTCACTCAGTTTCACAATCATCAAAGTTCTCCTTATGAAGTTAAGTTGAATGTGCTCAATGTGTCCTGCTTTCTTATTGCTCTGGAGTTACTCATAACTGATGTCATAACTTGGTATTATCAATATTCTTATTAGGTATATAATCTGTTTAGATTTTTTAAAGTCTGTATGAACATGGAATTATGTCAAAAAGTCATACAATTGTGAGTAGCCCTAAGTATCAAATGGTTAAACTTCTGATTGAAAGAAATATTCCTTATCAAGCTATCAAACACAAGGAAAGAATTTAAATGTGACATACATAGTTCTCTTAAAACATTTCTTAACTTTTCAATATCACATGATTCAAAGGTATAAAATATACCAGGAGAAGGAATGGCAAACTACTTCAGTATTCTTGCCTTGAGAACCCCATGAACAGTCAGAAAAGGAAAAACGATAGGACACTGAAAGATGAACTCCCCAGGTTGATAGGTGCTCAATATGATACTGGAGATCAGTGGAGAAATAACTCCAGAATGTATGTAGAGATGAAGCCAAAGCAAAAACAACACCCAGTTGTGGATATGACTGGTGATGAAAGCAGGTCCAATGCTATAAAGAGCAATATTGCACAGGAACCTGGAATGTTAGGTCCATGAATCAAGGGAAATTGGAAGTGGTCAAACAGGAGATGGCAAGAGGGAATATCAACATTTTAGGAATCATCAAACTAAAGTTGAAAGGAATGAGTGAATTTAACTCAGATGACCATTATATCTCCTACTGTGGGCAAGAATATGTTAGAAGAAATGCAGTACCCATCATCATCATAATCAGTAAAAGAGTCTAAAATGCAGTGCTTGGATGCAATCTCAAAAGCGACAGAATGATTCCTGTTTGTTTCAAGGGAAAACCATTAAATATCACAGTAATCCAAGTTTTTGTCCCAACCAGTAATACTGAAAAAGCTGAAGTTGAATGGTTCTATGAAGACCTACAAGACCTTTTAGAACTAACACGCCAAAAAGAATTTTAGTCTCATTATAGGGGACTGGAATGCAAAAGTAGGAAGTCAGGAAAAACCTGGAGCAACAGGCAAATTTGGCCTTGGAGTACAGAGTGAAAGAGGGCAAAGGCTAATAGAATTTTGTCAAGAGAATGTGCTGTCATAGCAAACACCCTCTTCCAAAAACACAAGAGAAGACTACACATGGACATCACCAGATGGTCAACACCACAATCAGATTGATTATATTCTTTGCAGACAAAAATGGAGAAGCTTAATCAAAAACGATATCGAGAGCTGACTGTGGCTCAGATGATGCCAAATTCAGACTTAAATTGAAGAAACTAGGCAAAATCACTACGGCATTCAGTTATGACCTAAATCAAATTCCTTATGATTTATACAGTGGAAGTGAGAAATAGATTTAAGGGACTATATCTGATAGATTGCCTAATGAAATATGGACAGAGGTTCGTGACATTGTACAGGATACAGGGATCAAGACCTTACCCAAGAAAAAGAAATTCATAAAAGCAAAATGGCTGTCTGAAGAGGCCTTACAAATAGCTATGTAAAGAAGAGATGCAAAAAGCAAAAGAGAAAAGAAAAGATATACCCATTTGAATGAAGAGATCCAAGGAATAACAAGGAGAGATAAGAAAGCCTTCCTTAGCAATCAATGCAAAGAAATAGAGGAAAACAATAGAGTGGGAGAGACTAGAAATCTCATCAAGAAAATTAGAGACACTAAGGGAACATTTCATGAAAAGAGTAGCTCAATAAAGGACAGAAATGGTATGAACCTAACAGAAGCAGAAGTTATTAAGAAGAAGTGGAAAGAATACAGAGAAGAACTATAAAAAAAGATCTTCATGACCCAGAAAATCATGATGGTGTGATCACTCACCTAGAGACAGGCATTCTGGAATGTGAAGTCAAGTGGGCCTTAGATGAACAAAGCTAGTGGAGGTGATGGAATTCCTGTTGAACTATTTCAAATCTTAAAAGATGATGCTGTGAAAGCACTGCACTCAATATACCAGCAAATTTGGAAAACTCAGCAGTGGTGACAGACTGGAAAAAGATCAGTTTTCATGCCAATCTCAAAGAAAGGCAATGCCAAAGAATGCTCAAACTACCACACAATTGCACTCATCTCAAACGCTTGTAAAGTAATGCTCAAAATTCTAAAAGCCAGGCTTCAGCAATATATGAATCGTGAGTTCAAGATGTTCAAGCTGGTTTTAGAAAAGGCAGAGGAATCAGAGATCAAATTGCCAATATCTGCTGGATCATCAAGTAAGCAAGAGAGTTCCAGAAAAACATCTATTTCTGCTTTATTGACTATACCAAGGCCTTTGGTGGATCACAATAAACTCTGGAAAATTCTGAAAGAGGTGGCAAAACCAGACCACCTAACCTGCCCTTTGAGAAATCTTTATGCAGATCAGGAAGCAAGAGTTAGAACAACAGACTGGTTCCAAATAGGAAAAGGAGTACATCAAGGCTGTATATTGTCACCCTGCTTATTTAACTTATACGCAGAGTATATCATGAGAAACGCTGGCTGGAGGAAGCACAAGCTGGAATTAAGATTAATGGGAGAAATATCAACAACTTCAGATATGCAAATGACACCACCTTATGGCAGAAAGTGAAGAACTAAAGAGCCTCGTGATAACAGTGAAAGTGGATTGTGGGAAGTTGCCTTAAAGCTCAACATTCAGAAAACTAAGATGATGGCAGCCATTTCTATCACTTCATGGCAAATAGATGGGAAAACAATGGAATCAGTGACACACTTTTTATGGGGGCAGGGGCTCCAAAATAACTGCAGATGTTGACTGCAGCCATGAAATTAAAAGATGCCTATTCCTTGGAAAGAAAGTTATGGCCAACATAGACAACATATTAAAAAGCAGAGACATTACTTTGCCAACAAAGGTCTCTACTCAAGGCTATGTTAAGGCTACTCAAGACTATTTTCCAGTAGTTTTGTATTGATGTGAGAATTGGAGTACAAGCTGAGCATGAAAGAATTTTTGCTTTTGAAATGTGGTGTTGGAGAAGACACTTGAGATTCCCTTGGACTGCAAGGAGATCCAACTAGTCTATCCTAAAGAATATCAGTCCTGAGTGTTCATTCAAAGACCAATGTTGAAGCTGAAACCTCAATACTTTGGCCACCTGATGCAAAGAAGAGCTGACTCATTTTTTTTTAATATTATTTTATTTTTTAACTTTAATATTGTATTGGTTTTGCCATATATCAACATGAATCCACCACAGGTATACACGTGTTCCCCATACTGAATCCTTCTCCCTCCTCCCTCCCCATACCATCCCTCTGGGTCTTCCCAGTGCACCAACCCGAAGCATCTAGTATTGTTCATCGAACCTGGACTGGCGACTCATTTCATATATGATATTATACATGTTTCAATGACATTCTCCCAAATCATCCCACCCTCTCCCTCTCCCACAGAGTCCAAAAGACTGTTCTATACATCAATGTCTCTTTTGCTGTCTCATATACAGGGTTATTGTTACCATCTTTCTAAATTCCATATATATGCATGAGTATACTGTATTGGTGTTTTTCTTTCTGAAAAGACCCTGATGATGGGAAACATTGAATGTGGGAGGAGAATTGGATGACAGAGGATGAGATGGTTGGATGGCATCACTTACTCAATGGACATGAGTTTGGGTAAACTCGAGGAATTGGTGATGGACAGGGAGGCCTCGCATGCTACAATCTATGGGGTCACAAAGAGGCAGACACGACTTAGAGACTGAACTGAACTGTACTTAAGCACCTTTATTTGTCACTAATGACTTCTGCACTACCCACATTGTTACTAGTTTTTAGTTTCTACTTTCAGAAATATTTATTTATGCGTTGGATTAACAAATTCAGAGAGATAATCTTTTGTGTCTTTCCTACAAGAAGTGATAGCACACTATATAAAATATCCAATAATTTTTATTTGTTCACCAATGATAAAAATTTTGAGTACATATTTATATATGTATGTAACAAGATTCTTTAAGTTTACTTCAGTGTAAGATATTGAATATCCTCATATTACTGGATTCTTGTTCAAAATAATTTAATTTGTAGCTAAAATTTTGGTGTTATAAACAATACTATAATATATTATTTTTAATATGTATCATTTACAATTGTGTACATATATCTCTTAGACAAATTTCATTTTAAATTTTTCAGGAGAATGACGGAGTTTTTGTTACTGATAATTTTAGAAATTTAGTTACTGAATATTACTTTTTTTTACATTTTACTACATAGTCTTCCATAAAAATTGTTCCAAAACATGCTCCTCCCTGCTACAAATAGTGTTTACTCCACACTTTTTCTTGCACATTTCTGATAATAGCATATTGTTAAATCTTAGGGTCTCTATCTAACTAACCAGAGAAAAAAATGGCACATCATGATCATTTCTATTATGGTTTATATCTTTGCCCATTTTTCAGTTGGATATTTTACAAATTAATTTGTATGAGTACATTATGAATTAGAAAAACTATGACTTTTTATTTAATAGAGTTTCAATATTTTTTCTTAGTTTTGTTTTTCTGCTTGCTTTATGATACATTTTTTTGCAGTTTTATATCTGTAATGTAAATTAATCAAAATTTTATTTTATATGTTATTGATTTGAGCCTAATTATAAAATTGAAACTATAACTAGTATGTTAGCCTTCAATTTTTATTATTTCATACAATTGTTTTCTTAGCATTTTTAAGTTAAGAGATTTGCATAAAATGTCTTTTGTTTCAAATGTTTCTTGACTATACAAACATGTTTATATTAAAGGAAACAAATTTTTTGTTCTGATTCAGATGCTAATTTTATTATACTCCAGGAGTTTATATTTATTTTTACCAGTTATAAGCCTTTCATTTTGTTTCCATTGATCCCTGTTGATGTACAAGTACTAAAATGGCTTTCTTTAAAGTATTCCTGGGAGTTTTAAACTTCCCATATTTCATTAAGTGTATATGAAAGTGAAGAGTGAAAAGGTTGGCTTAAAGGTCAACATTCAGAAAACGAAGATCATGGCATCTGGTCCCATCACTACATGGGAAACAGATGGAGATATCTGTTTTATATTAGTTAGAAATTCTTGCTGAATTCTATATTATCATCGATCAATAAATATTAGAATGATTTCTTCAATTATACATCTCAAATGGATTACAGGCTGTATTTTATCTATCTAAATACATCTATCTATATCTATCAGATCAGATCAGTCGCTCAGTCGTGTCTGACTCTTTGCGACCCCATGAACCGCAGCACGCCAGGCCTCCCTGTCCATCACCAGCTCCCGGAGGTCACCCAGACTCACACCCATCAAGTCAGTGATGCCATCCAGCCATCTCATCCTCTGTCGTCCCCTTCTCCTCCTGCCCTCAATCCCTCCCAGCAGCAGAGTCTTCTCCAATGAGTCAACTCTTCACATGAGGTGGCCAAAATACTGGAGTTTCAGCTTTAGCATCATTCCTTCCAAAGAAATTCCAGGATTGATCTCCTTCAGAATGGACTGGTTGGATCTTCTTGTAGTCCAAGGGACTCTCAAGAGTCTTCTCCAACACCACAGTTCAAAAGCATCAATTCTTCGGCGCTCAGCCTTCTTCACAGTCAGCTCTCACATCCATACATGACCACAGGAAAGACCATAGCCTTGACTAGACGAACCTCTGTTGGCAAAGTGATGTCTCTGCTTTTGAATATGCTATCTAGGTTGGTCATAACTTTCCTTCCAAGGAGTAAGCGTCTTTTAATTTCATGGCTGCAGTCACCATCTGCAATGATTTTGGAGCTCAGAAAAATAAAGTCTGACACTGTTTCCACTGTTTCTCCATCTATTTCCCATGTAGTGATGGGACCAGATATCATGATCTAACTGTGCTATGGTATTTGTAAAAGATGCCCCATGGTAAACCATCATATTTCTAAGTGTTTGGTGAAAAATTGTATTACTCTCAAGGGGAGGTAAAGGGTATGTATATCACTAATTTATATTATTCTATATATATATGTTACATAATTATTACTGGAATAAATTTTAACCAATGAAAAAGATCAAGATTATCAAATCCTTAAAAGATAACTAAGAGAGATAAGGCAACTTTGGATATGAATATTATGTAGCAATTTGTATTAAAAATAAGCAAAAAGAAGCAAATGTAGTATATCAGTTTATCTATAGTTTTCTTTATTTTTCTAAGTAAACAGTCTGAAATTCACAAATTTATTTTCTTTAAAAATAAGGGCTTGATATATACGGAATTTAGAAAGATGGTAATGATAACCCTGTATGCGAGACAGCAAAAGAGACACAGATGTATAGAACAGTCTTCTTACACTCTTGGTGGGAATGCAAACTAGTACAGCCACTATGGAGAACAGTATGAAGATTCCTCAAAAAACCGGGAATAGAACTGCCTTATGATCCAGCAATCCCACTGCTGAGCATACACACTGAGAAAACCAGAATTGAAAGAGACACGTGTACCCCAATGTTCATAGCAGCACTGTTTGCAATAGCCAGGACTTGGAAGCAACCTAGATGTCCATCTGCAGATGAATGGATAAGAAAGCTGTGGTACATATACACAATGGAGTATTACTCAGCCATTAAAAAGAACACATTTGAATCAGTTCTAATGAGGTGGATGGAACTGGAGCCTATTATACAGAGTGAAGTAAGCCAGAAAGAAAAACACCAATACAGTATAATAACGCATATATATGGAATTTAGAAAGATGGTAACAATAACCCTATTTATGAGACAGCAAAAGAGACACTGATGTATAGAACAGTCTTATGGACTCTGGGAGAGGGAGAGGGTGGGATGATTTGGGAGGATAGCACTGAAATATGTTTAATATCATTTTTGAATCGAGTCACCAGTCCAGGTACGATGCCTGATAACGGGTGCCTGGGGCTGGTGCACTGGGACGACCCAGAGGGATGGTATGGGGAGGGAGGAGGGAGGAGGGTTCAGGATGGGAATCACATGTATACTTGTGGCGGATTCATTTTGATGAATGGCAAAAGCAATACAATATTGTAAAGTTAAGCAAAATAAAATTAAAAAAAAAAAACACAACTAACAGTCTTTTGAACTCTGTGGGAGAGGGAGAGGGTGGTATGTTTAGGGAGTATGGCATTGAAACATGTGTAATATCATATATGAAATGAATCACCAGTCCAGGTTTGATGCATGATACAGAATGCTTGGGCCTGGTGCACTGAGATGACCCAGAGGGATGCTATGGGGAGGGAGGTGGGAGGGCGGTTCAGGATGCGGAACACGTGTATACCCATGCCGGATTCATGTTGATGTATGTCAAAACCAATACAATATTGCAAAGTAATTAGCCTCCGATTAAAATAAATAAATTTATATTAAAAAATAAGGGCTTGAAATATGAAAATACATTGCTGCTGCTGCTAAGTCGCTTCAGTCGTGTCCGACTCTGTGCGATCCCATAGACGGCAGCCCACTACGCTCCTTTGTCCCTGTGATTCTCCAGGCAAGAATACTGGAGTGGGTTGCCATTTCCTTCTCCAATGCATGTAAGTGAAAAGTGAAAGTGAAGTCACTCAGTCGTGTACGACTCTTAGTGACCCCATGGACTGGAGCCTACCAGGCTCCTCCATCCACGGGATTTTCCAGGTAAGAGTACTGGGGTAGGGTGCCATTGCCTTCCCCGTGAAAATACATTAGGTTAAATTTTAACCTATTAAACCTTAACCTCTTAACCTATTAAGATAGTGCCTTAGAGAAAAGAAGAAAGCATTTTTCAGTCTCCAGGGCATGTGCTGTAAATGCTGTGGATGCTTTTATCTATGCCATTTTATAACTAACTCAATTTAATTAAAATTGTCAGGTGTGTGTGTGTGGGCTGTATGTGTGTAATGAAAAGCTCATTTGAATATACCACTACAACTCACATTTGTTTTTAACATGCAATATGGATTTTACAAAGAGCTGACAAAAGAAGAGAAGCAAAAGTCAAACAAGAAAAGGAAAGATACACCCATTTGAATGCAGAGTTCCAAAGAATAGCAAGGAGAGATAAGAAAGCCTTCCTCAGGGGTTAATACAAAGAAATAAAGGAAAACATTGGAATGGGAAAGATTAGAGATCTCTTCAAGAAAATTAGTGATACCAAGGGAACATTTCATGCAAAGATGAGCACAATAAATGACAGGAAATTTATAGACATAAAAGAAGCAGAATATTAAAAAGAGGTGGCAACTATACACATAAAAACTATACAAAAAAGATCTTCATGAGAAAGATAATCACAATAGTGTGATCACTCACCTAGAGACGGACATCCTGGAATGTGAAGTCAAGTGGGCCTTAGAAAGCATCACTATGAACAAAGCTAGTGGACGTGATGGAATTCCAGTTGAGCTATTTCAAATCCTAAAAGATGATGCTGTGAAATTGCTGCACTCAGTATGCCAGCAAAGCTGGAAAACTCAGCAGTGGCCACAGGACTGGAAAAGGTCAGTTTTCATTCCAATCCCAAAGAAAGGCAATGTAAAAGAATGTTTAAACTACTGCACAACTGCACTCATCTCACACGCTAGCAAAGTAATGCCCAAGATTCTCTAAGACAGGCTTCCACAGGATGTGAACTGCAAACTTCCAGATGCTCAAGCTTAATTTAGAAAAGGCAGAAGAGGAAGAGATCAAATTGCCAACATCTGTTGGATCATCGAAAAATGAAGAGAATTCCAGAAAAAATGTCTAGTTCTGTTTTACTGACTATGCCAAAGCCTTTGACTGTGTGGATCACAACAAACTGTGGAAAATTATGCAAGAGATGGGAATACCAGAACACCTGACCTGCCTCTTGAGAAACCTGTATGCAGGTCAGGAAGCAACAGTTAGAACAAGACACGGAACAACAGACTGGTTCCAAATAGGAAAAGAAGTATGTCAAGGCTGTATATTGTGACCCTGCTTATTTAACTTATATGCAGTGTACATCATGAGAAATGCTGGGCTGAATGAAACACAAGCTTTAATCAAGATTGCCAGGAGAAATATTAAAAAAAAAAAATTCAGATATGCAGATGACACCACTCTTATGGCAGAAAGTGAAGAGGAACTAAAAAGCCTCTTGATGAAAGTGAAAAAGGAGAGTGAAAAAGTTGGCTTAAAGCTCAACATTCAGAAAACTAAGATCAGGGCATGTGGTCCCATCACTTCATGGGAAATAGATGGGGAAAGAGTGGCTGACTTTATTTTGGGGGGCTCCAAAATAACTCCAGATGGTGATTGCAACCATGAAATTAAAAGATCGTTACTCTTTGGAAGGAAAATTATGATCAACATAGACAGCATATTGAAACGCAGAGACATTACTGTTTCACAAAGTCCATCTAGTTAAGGCTATGGTTTTTCCAGTGGCCATGTATTAATGTGAGGGTTGGACCAGAAAGAAAGCTGAGTGCCAAAGAATTGATGCTTTTGTACTGTGGTGTTGGACAAGACCCTTGAGAGTCCCTTGGACTGCAAGGAGATCCAATCAGTCCATCCTAAAGGAGATCAATCCTGGATGTTCATTGGAAGGACTGATGCTTAAGCTGGAACTGCAATACTTTGGCCACCTCATGTGAAGAGCTGACTCATTGGAAAAGACCCTGGTGTTGAGAAAGATTGAAGGTTGGAGGAGAAGAGGACAACAGAGGATGAGATGGTTGGATGTCATCATGGACTTGGTGGATATCAATTGGAAGTTGGTAATGGACAGGGAAGCCTGACGTGCTGCAGTGCACAGGGTAGCAGAGTCAGATACGACTGAGCAATTGAATTGAATATGGCTCTTACTGTATTTAAGTATCATGTTAGATTCAATTTGTTATGTTGATTATCTAGAAGACACCCTTGGTTTTCTTAAACCAAACTTTATTTTCCTTTTAGTTATAACATTTTTACACACTGTGATAGCTAAAGGACTTTGGTTTCTGTTACAGATTGAAATGTGTTTCTCTTCAAATTGATCTGTTCAAGTCCTAATCAACACTTGTTGCTGTTCAGTCGCTCAGTTGTATCTGACTCTTTGTGACTCCATGGACTACAGCACACCAGGCATCCCTCTCTTTCACTATGTCCTGGGGTTTGCTCAAACTTATGTCCATTGAGTCAGTGATATCATCCAATCACTTCATATTTTGTCATCCCTTTCTCTTCCTGCCTTCAATCTTTATGAAAATCGGGGTCTTTTCCAATGAGTCAGCTCTTTACATCAGGTGGCCAAAGTATTGGAGCTTCAATGTCAGCATCAGTCCTTCCAATGAATACTCAGGTTTGATTTCCTTTAGAATTAACAGGCATGACCTTGCTCTCCAAGGAACTTTCAAGCATCTTCTCCAGCACTACAATTTGAAGGCGTCAGTTTCTTGGTTCAGTTCAGTTCAGACACTCAGTTGTGTCTGACTCTTTGCAATTACATGGAAACAGGCTTCCCTGTCCATTACCAAGCCTCCCTGTCCATCAATAACTTTCAGAGTTTACCCAAACTCTGAGACTCTCAAGAGTCTTCTCCAACACCACAGTTCAAAAGCATCAATTCTTCAGCCCTCAGCTTTCTTTATAGTCCAACTCTTGCATCCATACATGACTGGTGGAAAAACCATAGCTTTGACTAGATGGATCTTTGCTGGTAAAGCAATTGTCTGCTTTTTAATATGTTGTCTAGATTGGTCATAGCTTTTATTCCAAGGAGCAAGCATCTTTTAATTTTATGGCTGCAATCACCATCTGCAGTGATTTAGGAGTCCCCCAAAATAAAGTATCTTACTGTTTCCATTGTTTCCTCTTCTGTTTGCCATGAAGTGATGGGACCAGATGCCATGATCTTAGCTTTCTGAATGTTAATTTTTAAGCCAACTTTTTCACTCTCCTCTTTCATTTTATCAAGAGGCTCCTCTAGTTCTTCACTTTCTACCATGAGGGTAGTATCATCTATGTATCTGACATTATTGATATTTCTCCCAGCGATCTTGATTCGAGCTTGTGCTTCATCCAACCCAGAGTTTCTCATGATGCATATAAGTTAAATAAGCAAGGTGACAATATTCAGCCTTGGCATACTCCTTTCCCTATTTGGAACCAGTCTGGTGTTCCATGTCCAGTTCTAACTGTTGCTTCTTGACCTACATACAGATTTCTCAGGAAGCAGGTCAAGTGGTCTGGTATTTCCATCTCTTCAAGAATTTTCCAGTTTGTTTTGATCCACATAGTCAATGCTTTGGCATAGGCAATAAGGCAAAAGTAGATGCTTTTCTGGAACTCTCTTGTCTTTCCAATGATCCAGCAGATGTTGTCAAATTGATCTCTGATTCATCTGCCTTTTCTAAATCCACTTGAACATCTGGAAGTTCACAATTCAGGTACTGTTGAAGCCTGGCTTGGAGAATTTTGAGCATTATTTTGATAGTGTGTGAGAAGAGTGCAATTGGGCAGTAGTTTGAAGATTCTTTGACATTGCTTTTCTTTGGGATTGGAATGAAAACTGACCTTCTCCAGTCCTGTGGCCACTGGTGAGTTTTCCAGCTTTGCTGGTATACTGATTGCAGCACTTCCACAGCATCATTTTTTTTGGATTTGAAATAGCTCAACTAGAATTTCATCACCTCCATTAGCTTTGTTCATAGTGGTGCTTCCTAAGGCCCACTTGACTTCACATTCCAAAATTTCTGGCTCTGAGTGAGTGATCACACCATTGTGATTATCTGAGTCATGAAGATCTTTTTTGTATATTTCTTCTGTGTATTCTTGACACCACTTTTTAATATCATATTCTTCTATTAGGTCCATACCATTCCTGTACTTTATTGTGCTCATCTTTGCATGAAATGTTCCCTTGTCATCTCTAATTTTCTTGGGTCTTTAAAATATAATTAAGTTAAAGAGACACCTCTAGATTGGTCTATAATTTAATGTGAATAGCAAATTTAGAAAAAGAGGAAATTATGACCTAGATTTGTACAGAAAGAAAACGATATGAAACATAGAGAGTAGAAATGGGCAGAGAAAAATCTCAGAAAAATCAAACTTTGTATATACATTGATCCTGAATTTCTGCATGAATAAAGATTCTGTGATGTAAGATACCCAGGATGCTACTGTTTTTATGGCAGCCTTAGCAAACTCAGTTTTCAGGTTATGTGCTGATATTGCTATAGATTAAAGAAACAAAGGGGTAAAGGGATAGTCAATGAAAATGAAGGACAAAAGGTAGGGGTCCTCAAGGGTCTCAGTGGATGAGTTCATGTTACTTCTTTCTACATTATGACTATCAATCTGATGTAAGCCTCAATTTCCTGTGACCTGCATCCCCATCCCATGTTAGCCTCCTTGTGTGCATGTGAGCTTATTTGCTCAGTCATATCCAACACTTTACAATCCAATGCACAGTACTCTGTCAGACTCTTCTGCCCATGGGATTCTCCAAGCAAGAGAACTGGTGTGGGTAGCCATTCCCTTTTCTAGGGGATCTTCTCAATCCAGGGATCAGACTCAGGGTTTAAATTGGATCCCACATTGCACTTGGAGTCTTACCATTTGAGTTACCAAAGAAGCCCATGCTAACTTCTGAGTGTCTCCAAATCAGTTTATACTGATTTCAGGGTGTGGTTTATGTACTTGGGACAAATATATGAAGTCTCAGTTTTGGTCAAGGGTCTCACTGCCATGCTATTTATGAATGTGGGTATGTGTATTTAAATCTGGTGTTGGGTTACTTGGGCCAGCTGTGACATTAGAATGATCACAACCCTAATGACTACCCAAAGTTCACTTTCTATATAATTGATACTATAGCAACTTTATTCCAAAGAGACAGAAAAATAAATGACCATGGACTTATTGTCCTAATGTAATTACTAAAATCAATTGCTTTATCTTCAGCCTTCTATATCCCCAAGTTTAATAAATTTAATAATAATTTTACAACTTTACACCTTCACATAGTATAATGGAACATGTGTTTTCCCCATTATTAAAGAGTTTCTTATTCATTTAGTTTAAAAGTAAACTAATGCCTTACCTAAAATACAGGCTACAATATTAAACTGCCTATCTATTCATGGGCATTGTAAAGAATTTGGTGTTATAGTTATCACTTCAATCGACAGATGCAAGATATTTTTACTGTTTTAAGATGTGTCTGTTAATAATCCATGTCTTCCTACACTGGGAAGCTGAGTGCATTACTCCTGTCTTTTTAACCATGACACTAGCTGCATGACCACTCAACAGGAGATAGTTCTTGATAAATCCTTTACTATTTGTCCATCAAAAAGTGAGCTCTAATTCTCCAAAATTAATGTCAGATTAGATCAGATCAGATCAGTTGCTCAGTCGTGTCGGACTCTTTGCAACCCCATGAATCCCAGCACGCCAGGCCTCCCTGTCCATCACCAACTCCCGGAGTTCACTCAGACTCACATCCATTGAGTCACTGATGACATCTAGCCACCTCATCCTCTGTCGTCCCCTTCTCTTCTTGCCCCCAATCCTTCTCAGCATCAGAGTCTTCTCCAATGAGTCTACTCTTCGCATGAGGTGGCCAAAATACTGGAGTTTCAGCTTTAGCATCATTCCTTCCAAAGAAATCCCTGGGCTGATCTCCTTCAGAATGGACTGGTTGGATCTCCTTGCAGTCCAAGGGACTCTCAAGAGTCTTCTCCAACAGCACAGTTCAAAAGCATCAATTCTTTGGCACTCAGTGTTTTTCACAGGCCAGCTCTCACATCCATACATGACCACAGGTGAAACCATAGCCTTGACTAGACCAACCTTTGTTGGCAAAGTAATATCTCTGCTGTTGAAAATGCTATCTAGGTTGGTCATAACCTTCTTTTCAAGAAGTAAGCGTCTTTTGATTTCATGGCTGCAGTCACAATCTGTAGTGATTTTGGAGCCCAGAAACAAAATGTCTGACACTGTTTCCACTGTTTCCCCATCTATTTCCCATGAAGTGATGGGACTGGATGCCATTATCTTCGTTTTCTGAATGTTGAGCTTTAAGCCAACCTTTTCACTCTCCAATTTCACTTTCATCAAGAGGCTTTTTAGTTCCTCTTCACTCTCTGCCATAAGGATGGTGTCATCTGCATATCTGAGGTTATTGATATTTCTCCCGGAAATCTTGATTCCAGCTTGTGTTTCTTCCAATACAGTGTTTCTCATGATGTACTCTGCATATAAGTTAAATAAACAGGGTGACAATATACAGCCTTGATGAACTCCATTTCTTATTTGGAACCAGTCTGTTGGTCCATGTCCAGTTCTAACTGCTGCTTCTTGACCTGCATACAGATTTCTCAAGAGGCAGATCAGGTGGTCTGTTAGTCCCATCTCTTTCAGAATTTTCCACAGTTTATTGTGATTCACACAGTCAAAGGCTTTGGCATAGTCAATAAAGCAGACAGATGTTTTTATGGAACTCTCTTTTTCCATGATCCAGAGGATGTCGGCAATTTGATCTCTGGTTCCTCTGCCTTTTCTAAATCCACTTGAACATCTGGAAGTTCACGGTTCACATATTGCTGAAGCCTGGCTTGGAGAATTTTGAGCATTACTTTACTGTCATGTGAGATGAGTGCAATTGTGCGGTAGTTTGAGCATTCTTTGGCATTGCCTTTCTTTGGGATTGGAATGATAACTGACCTTTTCCAGTCCTGTGGCCACTGCTGAGTTTTCCAAATTTGTTGGCATGTTGAGTGCAGCACTTTCACAGCATCATCTTTCAGGATTTGGGATAGCTCCACTGGAATTCCATCACCTCCACTAGCTTTGTTCGTAGTGATGGTTTCTAAGCCCCACTTACTTCACATTCCAGGATGTCTGGCTCTAGGTCAGTGTTCACACCATTGTGATTATCTGGGTCGTGAAGATATTCTTTGTACAGTTATTCTGTGTATTCTTGCCACCTCTTCTTAATATTTTCTCCTTCTGTTGGGTCCATATCATTTCTGTCCTTTATCGAGCCCATCTTTCATGAATTGTTCCCTTTTTATCTCTGATTTTCTTGAAGAAATCTCTAGTCTTTTCCATTCTGTTGTTTTCCTCTATTTCTTTGCATTGATCGCTGAAGAAGGCTTTCTAATCTCTTCTTACTATTCTTTGAAACTCTGCATTCAGATGCTTACATATTTCCTTTTCTCCTTTGCTTTTGACTCTCTTATTTTCACAGCTATTTGTAAGGCCTCCACAGACAGCCATTTTGCTTTTTTGCATTTCTTTTCCATGAGGATGGTCTTGATCCCTGTCTCCTGTACAATGTCACGAACCCCCATCCATAGTTCATCAGGCACTCTATCTATCAGATCTAGGCCTTTAAATCTATTTCTCACTTAGGTCATACCTGAATGGCCTAGTGGTTTTCCCTACTTTCTTCAATTTCAGTCTGAATTTGGCAATAAGGAGTTCATGGTCTGAGCCACAGTCAGCTCCTGGTCTTGTTTTTGCTGACTGTATAGAGCTTCTCCATCTTTGGCTGCAAAAAATATAATCAATATGATTTCGGCATTGACCATCTGGTGATGTCCATGTATAGAGTCTTCTCTTGTGTTTTGGGGAAAAAATAAATGATATATTACTTTGCCAACAAAGGTCCATCTAGTCAAAGCTATGGTTTTCCCAGTAGTCATGTATGGTTATGAGAGTTGGACCAAAAAGCAAGTTGAGTCCTGAAAAATGTATGCATTTGAACTGTGGTGTTGGAGAAAACTCTTCAGAGTTCCTTGGACTGCAAAAAGATCAAACCAGTCAATCCTAAAGGAAATCAGTCCTGAATATTCACTGGAAGGACTGATTCTGAAACTGAAACTCCAATACTTTGCCCACCTGATGTGAAGAGGTGATTCATTTGAAAATACTTTGATGTCGGGAAAGATTGAAGGCAGGAGGAGTAGAAGACAACAGAGGGTGAGATGATGGATGACCTCACTGACTCAATGGATATGTGTTTGAGGAAGCTCCAGGAATTGGTGATGGACAGGAAAGCCTGGTGTGCTGTAGTTCATAGGATCACAAAGAGTCAGACAAGACTGAGTGACTGACTGAACTGACTGAAATGTTATATATTAACATATGTCTATGCTTACCAGGACTTCCTTGGTGTCTCAGATGGTAAAGCGTCTGAATATAATGTGAGGGACCTGGGTTCGATCCCTGCGTTAGAAAGATTCCCTGGAGAAGGAAATGACAACCCACTCCAGTACTCTTGCCTTGAAAATCCCATGGACAGAGGAGCTTGGTGCAGGCTACTATTCATGGGGTCGCAAAGAGTCAGGCACAACTGAGTGACTTCACTTTCACTTTCTTTCTTATGCTTACCAGGAGACTAAGCATAGAAAAGTAAGCTCTTTAAAATATAATAAATGCACTATATAAAATATGTTATATAATATGTATATATTTCACATCTTTCAGTAGAATAATAATTGAAAAACAAGCTTTATTTGCTAAATTATAACAAATATAAGCTAATATTTATGGTGCTGAAATCCATGGGATCACAAAAAAATCAGACACAGCTGAGCAACTGAACTGAACTGAATATATATAGTGGAATATTATTCAGACAAAAAATCTAAATTCTACCCTTTGCAGCAACATGAATAGACCTGGAGAGTATTATGTTTAGTGAAAGAATTCAGAGAGAGGAATATAAATGCTTTGCTATTACCTACATGTGAAATCTAAAAATAAGGTAAGTGAGCATAAACAATAAACAGAAACAAGATCACAGATATAGAGAATAAGCTAGCATTTGCCAGGGTGAGAGGGAGAAGCAAGATAGGGGTATGAAATTAATAGATATGAACTACTATGCATGTAATAGATAATCTAGAAGGAAATATTGTACAGCACAATGGATATAGGCATTATTTTGTAATACCTTTATATAAAGTAATCTGTAAAAATACTGAAGCACTATTTTATACCTGAAATGAATATAATATCATAAATCATCTATACTTCAATTTTCATAAGGTAAAAGTGTTAGTTGCTAAGTTGTGTCTGATTTTTTGATACTCTAGGATCTCATGACTATGGAAATCTCCAGGCAAGAATACTGGAGTGGGAAACTATTCCCTTCTTCAAGGCATCTTCTTCACCCAGGGATTAAACTTGGGTCTCCAGGAGTGCAGGCAGATCTTTACCATCTGAGCCACCAGGGAAGCCAATTATGAAGAATCACATAAATAAATAAAATGAAGTCTGGCCAAGCTGAGGTAATTTCTTGTTTATAAGTTTTAAAATATATTCCAGAAACTTTAAATTTCTATCTCTATTAGTATTTCAAATTGGCCAGTTAAATGTAGACACATTCCAAATATTAGCTATAAGCTGTTCAGTTCAGTTTAGTCACTCAGTTGTGTCCGACTTTTTGTGATCCCATGGAATCTAATACTCCAGTCTTCCCTATCTATCACCAACCTCTGGAGTTTACGCAAACTCATGTCCATTGGGTCGGTGATGCCATCCAACATCTTATCCTCTGTCGTCCCCTTCTCCTCCACCTTCATACTTTACCAGCATCAGGGACTTTTCAAATGAGTCAGTTCTTTGCATCATGTGGCCAAAGTACTGGAGTTTCAGCTTCAGAATCAGTCCTTCCAATGAACACCCAGGACTGATCTTCTTTAGGATGGACTGGTTGGATCTCCGTGCAGTCCAAGGGACTTTCAAAAGACTTCTCCATATCACAGTTCAAAAGCACCAATTCTTCTATTCTCAGCTTTCTTTATAGTCCAACTCTCACATCCATACATGACTACTGGAAAAAACACCCTTGACTAGATGGACCTTTGTTGACAAAGTAATGTCTTTGCTTTTTAATACACTGTCTAGATTGGTCATACTTTTCCTTCCAAGGAGTAAGCATCTTTTGATTTCTTGGCTACAGTCACCATCTGCAGTGATTTTGGAGCCCCCTCAAAATAAAGTCTGACACTGTTTCTACTGTTTCCCTATTTGCTATAAACTGATGGGGCCAGATGCATGATTTTAGATTTCTGAATGTTGAGCTAAGTCATCTTTTCTTCAACTCTCCTCTTTCACTTTCCTCAAGAGGCTCTTTAGTTCCTCTTCACTTGCTGCCATAAGGGTGGTGTCATCTGCATATCTGAAGATATAGTTATTTCTCCTGGCAAACTTCATTCCAGCTTGTGCTTCATCTAGCCCAATGTTTCTCATGATGTACTTTGCATATAAATTAAATAATCAGGGGGACAATATACAGCCTTGATGCATTACTTGTCCTATTTGGAACCAGTCTGTTGTTCCATGACCAGTTCTAACTGTTGGTTCCTGACCAGCATACAGGTGTCTCAAGAGGCAGATCAGGTGGTCTGGTATTCCCATCTCTTGCAGAATTTTCCACAGTTTATTGTGATGTACACAGTCAAAGGCTTTGGCATAGTCAATAAAGCAGAAATAGATGTTTTTCTGGAACTCTCTTGCTTTTTCCATGATCCAGCGGATGTTGGCAATTTGATCTCTGGTTCCTCTGCCTTTTCTAAATCCAGCTTGAACATCAGGAAGTTCACGGTTCACATATTGCTGAAGCCTGGCTTGGAGAATTTTGAGCATTACTTTACTAGCGTGTGAGATGAGTGCAATTGTGTGGTAGTTTGAGCACTCTTTGGTATTGCCTTTCTTTGGGATTGGGATGAAAACTGACCTTTTCCAATCTTGTGGCCACTGCTGAGTTTTCCAAATTTGCTGGCATATTGAGTGTAGCACTTTCACAGCATCATCTTTCAGGATTTGGAATAAAGAGTAATAAAATGAGGATAGCTCAGTGAGGAAATTTAGCGAAGAAAAGTGGATGAAATAAGGTATTCATCCTTATTTCAAAATGGTCTGATATTCCCATTTCTTTCAGAATTTTACACAGTTATTGTGATCAACACAGTCAAAAGCTTTGGCATAGTCAGCTGCTGCTGTTGCTGCTGCTAAGTCGCTTCAGTTGTGTCCTACTCTGTGCAACCCCATAGACAGCAGCCCATCAGGCTCTGCCTTCCCTGGGATTCTCCAGGCAAAAATACTGGAGTGGGTATTGCCATATCCTTCTCCATTGGCATAGTCAATAAAGCAGAAACAGATGTTTTTTTCTGTAACTTTTTGCTTTTTTGATGATCCAGACCATGTTGACAATTTGATCTTTGGTTCTTCTGCCTTTTCTAAAACCCGCTTGAACACCTAGAAGTTCACAGTTCATGTATTATTGAAGCCTGGATTGGAGAATTTTGAGCATTACTTTACTAGCATGAGAGATGAGTTCATTTGTGCCATAGTTTGAACATTCTTTAACATTGCTGCTGTAAATATTCTGAAAATAAAATAATGTGATTAGTATATTACACAAAGATGATCAAAATAAGGTCCAAGGAAACACCTTTGTTGATCACAACCCAATGGAGTCACTAAGGTGTTTGATATGTAAATATGAATTTAATGTTGTTTGCTATTTTGTATCTTTGATCAGATCTATGGGAAAACCATAGAAATTTGTATGCAGGTTAGGAAGCAACAGTTAGAACTGGACATGAAACAACTGACTAGTTCCAAATAGGAAAAGGAATTCGTCAAGGCTGTATATTTTCACCCTGTTTATTTAACTTATATGCAGAGTACATCATGAGAAACGCTGGACTGGCAGAAACAAAAGCTGGAATCAAGATTTCTGGGAGAAATATCAATAACCTCAGATATGCCGATGTCACCACCCTTATGGCAGAGAGTGAAGAGGAACTAAGAAGCCTCTTGATGAAAGTGAAAGTGGAGAGTGAAAAGGTTGGCTTAAAGCTCAACATTCAGAAAACAAAGATAATGGCATCCAGTCCCATCTCTTCATGGGAAGTAGATGGGGAAACAGTGGAAACAGTGTCAGATTTTATTTTTCTAAGCTCCAAAATCACTAGAGATGGTGACTACAGCCATGAAATTAAAAGATGCTTATTCCTTGGAAGGAAAGTTATGACCAACCTAGATAGCATATTCAAAAGTAGAGACATTACTTTGCCAACAAAGCTTCATCTAGTCATGTCTATGGTTTTTCTTGTGGTCATGTATGGATGTGAGAATTGGACTGTGAAGAAGGCTGAAAGCCAAAGAATTGATGCTTTTGAACTGTGGTGTTGCAGAAGACTCTTGAGAGTCCCTTGGACTGCAAGGAGATCCAACCAGTCCATTCTGAAGGAGATCAGCCCTGGAATTTCTTTGGAAAGAATGATGCTAAAGCTGAAACTCCAGGACTTTGGCCACCTCATGTGAAGATTTGACTCATTGGAGAAGACTCTGATGCTGGGAGGGATTGGGGGCAAGAGGAGAAGGGGACAACAGAGGATGAGATGGCTGGATGTCATCACTGACTCGATGGATGTGAGTCTGAGTGAACTCTGGGAGTTGGTGATGGACAGAGAGGCCTGGTGTGCTGTGATTCATGGGATCACAAAGAGTCAGACACGACTGAGTGACTGATCTGATCTGATGGGAAAACCAAGAGTAATGAGACTTGTCTAGAATAAATGAGACATTATCTATAGAGTATGTTACTTAACTCTCCATATATATATTTTGTAAGAGTCATAAAATTGAAAATCTAGATCTTGAGTTGGATAAATTTATAACACTATACATATTATGGAAAAATGCCAGAGACACTATCTTATTTGTTACATTCCTCAAGAAAACCACTCTGACAGTTTCAAAACATCAGAGCTATAAATTCTGTCTTGTGGAGATAAGATAACCTCTTCATCTTTCTGCTTCCTTTAAGATAATCAGCATTATGTTTAATCATTCATAAAGAGCATGGAGAACATTGGATCAATGGTGGATATTTTTTAAAGCAGAATAGTTTATGAGTATATTTAGAGATTTACTCACAGAAAACTAGTCAATCTAATCACACTAGGACCACAGCCTTGTCTAACTCAATGAAACTAAGACATGGCCATGGGGCAACCCAAGATGGGCGGGTCATGGTGGAGAGATCTGACAGAATGTGGTCCACTGGAGAAGGGGATGGCAAACCACTTCAGTATTCTTGCCTTGAGAACCCCATTAACAGTATGAAAAGGCAAAATGATAGGATACTGAAGGAAGAACCCCCCAGATCAGTAGGTGCTCAATATGCTACTGGAGATCAGCAGAGAAATAGCTCCAGAAAGAATGAAGTGATGGAGCCAAAGCAAAAAGAACACCCAGCTGTGGATGTGACTGGTGATAGAAGCAAGGTCTGATGCTGTAAAGAGCAATATTGCATAGGAACCTGGAATGTCAGGTCCATGTATCAAGGCAAATTGGAAGTGGTCAAACAAGAGATGGCAAGAGTGAATGTTGCCATTCTAGAAATCAGTGAACTCAAATGGACTGGAATGGGTGAATTTAACTCAGATGACCATTATATCTACTACTGCAGGCAGGAATCCCTCAGAAGAAATGGAGTAGCCATCATGGTCAACAAAAGAGTCTGAAATGCAGTACTTGGATGCAATCTCAAAAACGACAGAATGATCTCTGTTCATTTCCAGGGCAAACCATTCAATATCACAGTAATCCAAGTCTATGCCCCAACCAGTAACACTGAAGAAGCTTAAGTTGAACGGTTCTATGAAGACCTACAAGTCCTTTTAGAACTAACACCCAATAAAGATGTCCTTTTCATTATAGGGGAATGGAATGCAAAAGTAGGAAGTCAAGAAAGACCTGGAGTAACAGGCAAATTTGGCCTTGGAATATGGAATGAAGCAGGGCAAAGACTAACAGAGTTTTGCCAAGAAAATGCACTGGTCATAGCAAACACCCTCTTCCAACAACACAAGAGAAGACTCTATACATGGACATCACCAGATGGTCAACACCAAGATCAGATTGATTATGTTCTTTGAAGCCAAAGATGGAGAATCTCTATACAGTCAACAAAAACAAGACCAGGAGCTGACTGTGGCTCAGATCATGAACTCCATATTACCAAATTCTTACTTAAATTGAATAAAGTAGGGAAAATCACTAGCCCATTCAGGTATGACATAAATCAAATCCCTTGTGATTATACAGTGGAAGTGAGAAGTAGATTTAAGGTTCTAGATCTGATACATAGAATGCCTGATGAACTATGGAATGAGGTTCGTGACATTGTACAGGAGACAAGGATCAAGACCATCCTCATGGAAAAGATATGCAATAAAAGCAAAATGGCTGTCTGTGGAGGCCTTACAAATAGCTGTGAAAAGAAGAGAAGCAAAAAGCAAAGGAGAAGAGGAAAAATAAAAGCATCTGAATGCAGAGTTCCAAAGAATAGCAAGAAGAGATAAGAAAGACTTCCTCAGTGATCAATGCGAAGAAATAGAGGAAAACAACAGAATGGGAAAGACTAGGGACCTCTTCAAGAAAATTAGAGATACCAAGGGAACATTTCATGCAAAGATGGGCTCAATAAAGGATAGAAATGGTATGGACCTAACAGAAGCAGAAGATATTAAGAAGAGTTGGCAAGAATACACAGAAGAACTGCACAAAAAAAGATCTTCACAATTCAGATAATCACAATGGTGTGATCACTGACCTAGAGCCAGACATCCTGGAATGTGAAGTCAAGTGGGCCTTAGAAAGCATCACTACGAACAAAGCTAGTGGAGGTGATGGAATTCCAGTGGAGCTATTTCAAATCCTGAAAGATTCTGTGTAAGTGTTGCACTCAATATGCCAGCAAATTTGGAAAACTCAGCAGTGTCCACAGGACTGGAAAAGGTCAGTTTTCATTCCAATCCCAAAGAAAGGCAATGCCAAAGAATGCTCAAACTACCACACAATTGCACTCATCTCACACGCTAGTAAAGTAATGCTCAAAATTCTCCAAGCCAGGCTTCAGCAATATGTGAACCGTGAACTTCCTGATGTTCCAGCTGGTTTTAGCAAAGGCAGAGAAAGCAGAGATCAAATTGCCTACATCCGTTGGATCATGGAAAAAGCAAGAGATTTCCATAAAAACATCTGTTTCTGCTTTATTGACTATGCCAAAGCCTTTGACTGTGTGGATCACAATAAACTGTGGAAAATTCTGAAAGAGATGGGAATACCAGACCACCTGATCTGCCTCTTGAGAAATTTGTATGCAGATCAGGAAGCAACAGTTAGAACTGGACGTGGAACAACCGACTGGTTCCAAATAGGAAAAGGAGTACATCAAGGCTGAATATTGTCACCCTGTTTATTTAACTTATATGCAGAGTACATCATGAGAAACGCTGGACTGGCAGAAACACAAGCTGGAATCAAGATTTCCGGGAGAAATATCAGTAACCTCAGATATGCAGATGACACCACCCTTATGGCAGAAAGTGAAGAGGAACTAAAAAGCCTCTTGATGAAAGTGAAAGAGGAGAGTGAAAAAGTTGGCTTAAAGCTCAACATTCAGAAAACAAAGATCATGTACCTGGTCCCATCACTTCATGGGAAATAGATGGGGAAACAGTGTCAGACTTTGTTTTTCTGGGCTCCAAAGTCACTGCAGATGGTGATTGCAGCCATGAAATTAAAAGACGTTTACTTCTTGAAAGGAAAGTTATGTCCAACCTAGATAGCATACTGAAAAGTAGAGACATTACTTTGCCAACAAAGGTTCGCCTAGTCAAGGCTATGGTTTTTCCTGTGGTCATGCATGGATGTGAGAGTTGGACTGTGAAGAAGGCTGAGCTCCGAAGAATTGATGCTTTTGAATTGTGGTGTTGGAGAAGACTCTTGAGAGTCCCTTGGACTGCCAGGAGCTCCAACCTGTCCATTCTGAAGGAGATCAGCCCTGGGATTTCTTTGGAGGGAATGATACTGAAGCTGAAACTCCAGTACTTTGGCCACCTCATGCGAAGAGCTTACCTATTGGAGAAGACTCTGATGCTGGGAGGGATTGGGGGCAGGAGGAGAAGGGGATGCCATAGGATGAGATGGCTGAATGGCATCACTGACTCGATGGAGTTGAGTCTGAGTGAACTCCGGGAGTTTGTGATGGACAGGGTGGCCTGGCATGCTGCGATTCATGTGGTCTCAAAAGTCGGACACCACTTAGTGACTGAACTGAACTGAACTGAAGGAAAAGATATTGAGAAAAATAAGTCTTTGTATATTGACTATTTATTACCTTTTTTTTTCTCTAAATTATGAGGAAAATCTCATTGTTGGTAACAATTTATGTCACATTAACTTCAGTTCTTTGTCTATTATCATTTGTCATTTCTGCTTTTTCACTAAAATACATAGATAGCAATAGGAATGAATTGCCAGACACACTATTAATACACCCACTAATGTTTATGATTGAGGTTAATATATATCCAGAAGGAAGTTCACATAACAAAATTGCTTTCACAGAACATATTTATTATATGAACGCAGAATGAGAAAAATATTCTTATAAATTTTTAAGAACTAAAAAAAAGTAAAGTAAAGCAAGACAAGAAAAAGACTATGGGCTGTGGCATTCAGTATAGGGTCATGCATCACAGCTTTTGCTTTTGTTCCAGTGATAACAGTCATAGTGGAGAGTTTGCTTTCTTGTATATACTTTCTTTGGGGGGCAATCTAACAATATAGGAGGTTACAGAATATGAGTTATAACATCAATTTGAAATAATATAATATCAATTATGTTCTCATTATGTTATTTAAAACAATATTCGTTATCCAATTATCATAGAATATAAATCATATCCACATAGTCACTTAAATGTCTAAGAGGGCCATGAAATAATTGCATGCCAACATTTTAAGAAACAAGACAGGAATCTGAATCTAAGCACCTTTTATTTTGGGATGTTACTAAACCCTCTACTCCCATCCACTTATTTTTCTACAGCAAGAGATTAATATGCTTGTCTTTCACTGTACATGGTACTAAGGAGAAGAGGTACTCTATGGAATTTATAGGCAGCACAGTTGTTTCAATATTGGATATCTATCTTAAGTGCAATTATATGATTGACAATCAGATCTTTTTCTCTGTCTCACCTTGTGTATTTTCCAAGAGACAAAAATAAATTTTTCACTTTCAAGAAACATCTTGCAACTCATTCCTGGCTATAAGACAGTAGACTAGAGATGGGGCAGATATGACCCTTTGTTAAGATATGCTAACTACGATCTAGGAAACTAGACATGTCAAGAGTTAGGAGCAAATATGGTGGGATAACTTTTGCACTTTGATTAGCTGATAAAATCTAGTCACAGGCCAGAGAGACAGGGACCTCAGGTGGAGAAGCAGATTTTGTTAAGGAGATTTACCTGGGATGAAGACTGGGACGAGCATTCATTGACCAGAGAGCTTAACAACCAAGTTCTAAGAAAAATCCTACCAAGGACAGCATTATTGCTTATTGAGGGCACTGAAACAAATAATGGCTCATTTTCTCTAATACAAGTGCACACATTTTTTTGTTTGTTTCGGAAGCAGTTAGATCTGTTAAAAGAAACCATACACTTTAGGATTATATCATCCCCTTGACATTGGATACATCCCTTGCCTTGTACATTCATTTCTTCTGTATATTCAGTCGGGAGGTGGGTGATCTTTTGATACACTTTATTCTTACCCCTTGGATACTTTCTCCCAAATCCAATTATTTGTGTTTTTATACCACACTCAATGTTAATACACTTGTGTGTGTATTGTGCTATAACTAACAAAGGTCAGCTTCATTTAACGTTATAGATAGCACATCAATGCAAATAGAGCTGAGAGCAAGAGGATGAGCACATGATTCTGTTACTGAATCAATTCCATCTGCTCGTTGTTCAAAAATCAATATTCCAGGGAGGTGAATTTGCTAGAAAGGAAAGTTGCTTCCTACAAACTGCTGTCGATTTAGGGTGATGGTAGTCTCAAGGTCCTCCAGAAGCTACCTCCCAAGATTCTGCTCAGCCATGAAAATGCTTTAAAAGGAAAAAGTAAACAATCTCAGTTGACCACAAAGATGGGGGATCAAAGCCATCACCACCTCCCACTATATGCAGGCTTATGTGTAGGCTTGCTAGCCTCTTATGATTTTAATTTAGAGGCTATCTTGTTCATGACTCGCTGATGGTTCAGTGGTAAAGAGTCGGGTTTGATCCCTAGGTCAGGAAGATTCCCCTTTAGAAGGGAATTGCAACCCATTCCAGTATTCTGGCCTGGAGAAATCCATGGACAGAGGACACTGGAAAAATACAGTTCATGAGCTTACATAGAGTCAGACACAATTGAGCAACTAAACACACACACACACACACACACACACACACACAGACATACACATCTTGTGTACATAGTTTGTTCATGAAATATCTGAAGGGGAAGCTAAAGAAGAGATCTGGTCATCTTTTAATTACTTAATCTTCATTTCTACTTCTTTGGTCTATAGACAGAACCAACAGATTAAACACATTATTGTGTGATGAAAAGATTTGAAAGGGCTGAGAATGAGTAGACTATGGGATGTCTCATTTAAGGCTAGTGATAAGACTAAGGGGATCCTGTAGAGAACTCTTTCATGCAAAGAGCTCTTTCTTGCCAAAAGCTAATTACAATTCCCCAATTGTCAGAGCATCATTCCATTTCTATGGAATTATGGTTGAATATCCATCTTCTGTATCTTCTTCATGATTACATGAAGGTGCTTTGTTCTTACAGTGGAGTATGTCAACTTGTAGCATCTCTTTGCTGACAATTGTAGTTGCACATTTACATATGTCAGGCAGAACAAGCTACAATTATTTTGATGCCCACAGAGATATGGATTATTATGAGCAGTAGTATCAATCCCATTCTCTTAAGGCTAATTCTTAGGATGGTGCTAGCCATAGACCCATACTGTTCAAGACAGATCAGCTTTTGTCATGGCTACAATCTGGTCATCATGCAATTAGCTATGTTCTGATATTCAACACAGACAAGGCTTATCTCAAGTTAAGCCCTCTCTTATTTACTCCATATGTGAAAATTATTTTCCTTTTGATTTCTTCAGATATTAGTAGATCCATACACTCTTTTATCTGACTATAACAACTCTTGGTTCAAAGATCTTTCCATGGTTCTAACAGTTTGAAATTCTTAAGAAGAGATAAACTGGAAGTGTCATATAGCTATATAGTCAATAAACACAAACTTTATGGGAGTAATATTATTCCTTTCATATTTCCTATTCTTTTTCCATATAATATATCTGTCTTGATGGCCTTTCATTCATTCTCAGTAACAAATAACAGAAATAGATAATCAGCTTTTATGCTTCTTTTTTGTCATCAATTTTCATACCCCAGGACAAGAATAATATTTATCATTTAAATACAATGTAGATGTCAAAGGTCAAATAAATCAAACTAATATATTCAGTTAATCTCATCTAAATAATTGGTTTAAACACTTTTGCTTTAATGATACTATAGTCTAATTTTCCTCCTGCTTCTCTTGGTATTATTTCTGAATCAACTTTAAGAGTTCTTTCTTTTTCCTTCTAGCTAGTGAAAGTCGTTCAGTCATGTCTGACTCTTTGTAACCTCATGGACTATATAGTTCATGGAATTCTCTAGGCCAGAACACTGAAGTGGGTAGAATTTCCTTTCTTCAGGGGATCTTCCCAACCCAGGGATCAGGCCCAGGTCTCCCGCATTGTAGGTGGATTTTTTTTACCAGCTGAACCACAATGGAATATATGTTCTATATTAGCATTTAATAGATATATATTTATCTTTGATAAATATACATTGTTTATTTATTAGCATTTAATGTATATAATATATTGTTTTCTATGTCAGCTTTTAATAGAATTCTTTCCTATATTACTTTTTTTCCTTCATTCATTATGAGTTCAATTCCAGAGACTTTCATTGCAATATATATGCTGATGACTCACCCCAATCTTGATGCTCACTTATTTCCTGGGATTTAACAAGGTATACCCAACTTTCACCAATATTGTTACATAGCTGCCCAGAAAGTACCCCAACTCAGCATACTCAAAATTAAGTTCATATTGAGTGCCCTTAAATGTCTCCTGCAATTGTTCCCATTCACTGCTAGCTTTTAGATCAGAAGAGAGGAGTAATACTGGTTTTCTCCTTTCCTTCCATATCTTTAAATTTATTCATCATGACTGGCTATTAAAATTATCTTCACATACCTTCGGAGAAGGCAATGGCACCCCACTTCAGTACTCTTGCCTGGAAAATCCCATGGATGGAGGAGCTTGGTGGGCTGCAGTCCATGGGGTCGCTAAGAGTTGGACACGACTGAGCGACTTCACTTTCACTTTTCACTTTCATGCATTGGAGAAGGAAATGGCAACCCACTCCAGTGTTCTTGCCTGGAGAATCCCAGGGACGGGGGAGCCTGGTGGGCTGCCGTCTATGGGGTCACACAGAGTCGGACACGACTGAAGTGATTTAGCATAGCATCACATACCTTTATGATATAGTCACCTTTTTATCTATGTTTCTAGAGCTACAGATAGCATAGTCCAATCCATTTCCCACCAAGACAAGAACAGACTATTGAACTTCAAGTCCTCTCCTCTCCACCTCAATTTCCTCTTGGAAGTGAGAAGGTATCTCAAAGACCACATTGGTGATCAGGCTGTCACTGAGAATTATTCAATTAGACATGATTTTCCATGTTAAATCTTTAATTCTTTTACTGTCTCATAAAGTTGTCTATGGTGTTTTGCCTCTTTAACTATCTAAGCTATATCGAACCACCCTGACCTTCCAACTGCATACTTAATAGATGATGGTGTTTCATTTCATTTTTTGCTCTCTGCTTTATCTTGCATGGAAGATTTATACGTGGAGATGTGTTTACTGAAACACTCCCATTTGACCTTGTTCTTTATAACTCTCTGTTATTCTTTATCCTCAGTTTATAGCTCACTTTTCAAGGATGGCTTTTTTTTTTTTTTTTGCCATCCTGAAGAGTTAAGGTTTCCCTAGTATGTATTTCCACAATTGTTATTTTTCTTCATACCATTGACAACACTTTTTCAGGACCCATTTAATTCTTTCTATACTCTAATTATATATTATCTTGTGAAGGAAAAATCTCTGTGTATCATGTTTACCATAGTAACCTTAAAGCCTAGACCAGTTAATGGCACAGTATGTGTGTGTGTGTGTGTGTGTGTGTGTGTGTGTGTGTGTGTGTGTGTGTGAAGTTATCTGAAGTTTTTCAGGGAATTCTTGGAGGGAGCTTCTAAACTTTTAAATTTCCCCAAAAGTTTAAATATAGAGTTACTATAGAATCCAACAATCCCCCTCATATGACACGTGTATACCTGTGGTGGATTCATGTTGATATATGGCAAACCAATACAATATTGTAAAGTTAAAAAATAAAATAAAATTTAAAAAAAAAGAAAATATGGGGGGGCAGGCTCAAGATGATGGAGTAAGAGGACATGGAGTTCATGTATCTCACAACTAGGGCACCAAACAGGCACTGCAACAAAACAATACAATAAATAGACATAAATCCACTGAAGAAGGCAAAAGACCTGTACCCAGAAAACTATAAAAAACACTGATGAAATAGATTAAAAAATGACACAAACAGATAAATGTTTGTGTCCATGTTCTTGAATTTGAAGCATCAGTATTGTGAAAATGACTACATTACCCAAAGCACTCCACAGATTCAATGCAAGCCCTATCAAATTACCAATGGCATTTTTTTTTAACAGAATTAGAACAAACAATTTTATGACTTGTGTGGGAACACAAGAACCTTGAATAGCCAAAGCCATCTCGATAGAAAAAAACTGAGCTGTAGGCATCAGGCTGTCTGACTTCAGACTATACTACACAGCTGTAGTTATCAAGAGAGTATGGTACTGGTACCAAAACAGGAATATAGATCAATAGTATAGGAGAGAAAGTTAAGAGATAAACCAATGTACCTATGATCACCTAATCTATGAAAAAGGAGGCAAAAATAAACAGTGGAGAAAATATAATGTCTTCAATAAGTGGTGCTGATAAAACTGGACAGGTAAGTGTAAAAGAATGAATTTAGAACACTACCTTACATCATACACAAAATAAATTCAAAATGGATTAAAGATCTAAATGTAAGACTCAATACTATAAACTTCTTAGAGAAAAACATAGGGAAAATACTCTTTGACATAAATCACAGCAAGATCTATTTTGAGCCACCTCCTAGAATATTAAAAATAAAGAACAAAACAAATATAAACAAAGCAAACATAATTAAACTTAAAAGCTTCTGTACAGCAAAGGAAACCATAAACAAAACAAAAAGACAACCATCAGAATGAAATAAAATATTTGCAAAGGAAGCAACTGACAAAAAAAAAAAAAATTAATCTCCAAAATATACAAATAGCATATAGTGCTATTTGTCTCACTGACTTATTTCAAAGGAGCTGATTTATTTCACTCTGAATGGTAGACTCTAGGTCCAAACACATCTCCACAGAAGATCCAGTTTCATTCCTTTCTAAGGCTGGGTAATATTCCATTTTATGTATATACCACCTCTTATTTATCTATTCATCTGTTGATGAACATTTAGGTTGCTTCCATGTGAAAAACCCAATCAAAAAATGGACATAAGACCTAAGTAGGCATTTCCACAAAGAATCCATACAGATAGATGGCCAAGAGGCACATGAAAAGATGCTCAACATTACTAAATACTAGAGAAATGCAAATGAAAACTACAATGACATATCACCTCCAATTGGTCAGAATCTGCCATCAATAAATGATGGAGAGGGTGTGGAGAGAAGGGAAACCTCTTGAATTTCTGGTAACAATGTAAATTGATACAGCTACTACAAAGAAGAGTATGGAGGTTTCTTAAAAAAATGAAAATTGAACCCCCATATGACCCAGCAATCCCACTATTGGGCATATACCCTTAGAAAACTGTAATTCAAAGAGACACGTGTATCTCAATGTTCATTGCATTACTGCTTGAAATCACCAGGACATGGAAGCAACCTAAATGTCCATTGACAGATAAATAGCTAAATAAGAGGTAGTACATACATACAATGAAATATTACTCAACCTTAGAAAGGAATGAAACTGGGTCATTTGTTGAGATGTGGATGGACCTGGAATCTGTCAATTAGAGTGAAATAAGTCAGAAAGAAAAACATAGTATATATTAATGCATAAATATAGAATCTAGGAAAAAAAACAGTAAAGTTTGCAGGGCAAGAATAAAGATGCAGACATGGAGAATGGACATGCAGACATTGGAGGTGGAGGGGATAGTGGGAAAAATGGGAGATTAGGATTGACAAACAGATTACCATGCGTGAAATAGACATTTGGAACATACTGTATAACACAGGGAGCTCGTCTCAGTGCTCTGTGAAGACATAGGTGGGTAGAGTGGGGGGTGGCAGGGAGATTGAAGAGACAGGGGTATATGTATATAAGTTTATTCACTTCTTTGTATAGAAGAAACTAACACATTCTCAAGATAAATTAAAAAAAAAAATAAAATAGGCATATACCAAAGTGTGTGCAGTTATGTTCACAGCAACATCACTCACAACTCCAAAGTAGAAACAACTCAAATATCCATCCAATGATGGATAAACAAATATAGTACATGCATTGAATTAAACATTATTGTTATAATAAGGCTTCCTAGGTGGTCCAGTGGGTAAAGAATCTGCCTGCAATGAAGGAGATGTGAGTTCAATCCTTGAGTCAGGAAGATCTGCTGGAAGAGGGCATGGAAGCTCACTCCAGTATTCTTGCCTGGAAAGTCCTATGGACAGAGAAGCCTTGTGGGCTATAGTCCATAGGGTCACAAAGAGTGGGACATGACTGAAATAATGATACACAGGCACACATGCGCAAGTTATAAAAAAGACTTGAAGTCCCGATATGTTTAGTACAGATGATCTTTTAAAACTCTATATTAAGTGAAAACAAAACAAAACTAGTCACAACAGATCACATACTGTATGAGTCCATATACATGAAATGTCGAGTAGGTCAAAAACCACAAAAATATTTGTGGTTGACTAGGACTAGAGAATTTGGAAGGAAAGTATGAGAGCACTTGCGAAGGGTACACTGTTTCTCTTAGGGTTGATGAAAATACTCTAAATATGATTTTGATAATTCTGTGAATTGACTAAAAAATCACAGTTATACATTATAAATGGGTAAATAATATGATATGTGAATTATGTCTCAATAAAGCTGTTCCACACTCTTCCTCCCCTGACGGCCAAAAAGGAACTTGTTCTTATACCGTGGGACTCCATATCTGTTGTCCCAACATAATTATTACTGGAGCCCCTTTCACTCTCAGAAGTGTCCTGGTTTAGATGAAAAATTTATGTCATTACCCTTTCATTATGTTATATCAGGCAAGTGGCTTTTATCCACTCACTTGGCTTTCTCCATTTGTTAAACAAGGTCTCACAGTTCTGACCACCGCTAAAGCTTCACTTTTTTAAGTTGTAGGAGTGTGTTTGTTATGCATGGTAGATCCTTTGAGAATACCTGAGTTTATGCCTAGGAGATGACTGAAAGATGAGACCAGAAATATTAATCTTGTGATTAGAGAACTGGGGCTTTGAGCCACATGACATTGATCTAACCTCCTGGAAAAGGAGGAGTTGAATATTGGGTGACTATCATGGGTGAATATCATGTGACTAATGATTCACTTGGTCACACCTCCCAATTGAAACCCACTTAAAAACATTGAAGCTTGTGTGAGCTTACTGGTAAGGAACATATCCATGTACTGGAAGAGTAAATGTTCTGGTTCCAGAGAGAAAAAAATCAAAAGATCTGGGTTTCATACTCTCCCAGATTTTGCCCTATGTGTATCTTTGCCTGATCATTTCTGATTTGTATCCTTTATATTAAAATTATAATCATAAGTATAGTACTTTCCTGAATCCTGACATTCTACCCAATTTCCAAATGTGAGGTGTTTGTGAAACCCCTAGAATTTGTTGCATCTCCAGTGAGTGAGGTCTTGTTGGTGACTGTCAAAATCCTGGGGAGTCTGTGCTAATTTCAGGTACTTAGGATTAGAATTATGCTGTAGCATTGCAGAGGCATTTTTAAGTCTTTATTGAAGTAAAGGATAAACATATAAATGAATTGGAAACTAGAATCTCTAAATTTTCATAGAGAATGGGAGTTTTCAAGCAAATTCTTGCAGTAAGCAGACTTCTTAGATGCCCACCAGTGTATATGTTCCTCCCTTTGAGAGTGTCAAGAACTTTACACATGAAAAGCAGCACCCTTTGATAAGCTTACACAGGAAGACAGAGGTGATGTGATAGATTTTATGACTCCATTTTTAAAGACTAGGGTCAGATTCTCCTGTTGGCTTTCAAGTGGTAAGCCACTATTTTATAAGAAGGCCTTTTGTCTAGAACCTGTTTAGCCTCTAAAAATATCTCCTGGCTAATAACCAGTAAGAAAATGGGTATCTCACATCTACATTTGCAAGGAATTAAATTCTTCCTGCAACCTGATGAGCGGGGAAGAACATGTCATGCTCCAGATAATACAGCTTGCAGACACCTTGGTCTCAAGCTTTAAACCCTGTAGAGACTGTGTCTAGATATGGGACCTACAGACACTGTTAGATAACTGGGCCACCACCTACTGACTTGGCAACAATTTGTTTTACCAGCAGAAGACTAGCACCCTTCTACAGATACCCACAAAAAAAAAAAAAAAAAAAAAAACACACACTGGTAACTTTGATATTCTGTTTTACAACATAAACTTAGAAAGTAATTATTTTATGTTGCCAACTAAAGGAAACTCTACATGTTTTGATATTCAGCCAAGCTTTGGACAAAGTTGATAACTTTATATGAAAGCTAAAATGAAATTTTTGCTTTTCTCTGTAGCATATTAAGTAACTCAGAACTGAACAGTTATGTACAGAGTACCTTCCACATGGAGAGAAATATGGAGAAGGCAAAAAGTAGTCTTATTCACAGTGCTTTCCTTCAAGTGTCTGATGCTTCCAGTTAGAGATTCTTATTTTAAAAACAACCAAAGTTAACAGTAGTGCAAGTGTGCAATTTAAAACTCATGCTTTCAGAGCACCAAACTAGATATTCCATCATGTCAATAATGCAAAGCAATGCAAACATAGAAACAAATGTTTTCTAAGAATAAGAAACACTTGGAATAATAATAATTAATTAGAAAGTTTTATTAATGGTAGAACTCGTATTTATGTGATTATGGCATTAACAATATTAATCACTTTCTTTAAACTTTTCACTTAAAAATCTTTCAATAAATGAGTTATCACTCTTTTTTTCTGAAATCTATGACACAACAATTCAATGTAAAATCAAGGAGTTATCTGGTGAAATAATTGCCCAGATGGTTTCTGCTTCACTGAATCTTTTTCATATAACTTTTTTTTTTTTCTGCTTATGAAACTTGGATGATATTTAGGATTTTGTAGTGCTTTTTTTCTTGGGAGGAAAGGTCATTCCATTAAAAAATCACTCAATGTGAACAACACTCTTGCACCTTGTTTAGCTATTTGAAACTGTACATTCCAGGTGGGCCTCCTATAATTGGATAAGCATGTCATCTATGACCTGATCTGCCTCTTGAGAAATCTGTATGCAGGTCAGGAAGCAACAGTTAGAACTGGTCATGGAACAACAGACTGGTTCCAAATAGGAAAAGGAGTACGTCAAGGCTGTATATTGTCACCATGTTTATTTAACTTATATGCAGAATACATCATGAGAAATGCTGGACTGGAAGAAACACAAGTTGGAATCAAGATTGCTGGGAGAAATATCAATAACCTCAGATATGCAGATGACACCACTCTTATAGCAGAAAATGAAGAGGGGCTAAAAAGCCTCTTGATGAAAGTGAAAGTGGAGAGTGAAAAGGTTGGCTTAAAGCTCAACATTCAGAAAACAAAGATCATGGCATCTGGTCCCATCACTACATGGGAAATAGATGGAGAAACAGTGGAAACAGTGTCAGAATTTATTTTCCTGGGCTCCAAAATCACTGCAGATGGTGACTGCAGCCATGAAATTAAAAGACGCTTATTCCTTCGAAGGAAAGTTATGACCAACCTAGATAGCATATTCAAAAGCAGAGACATTACTTTGCCAACAAAGGTTCGCCTAGTCAAGGCTATGGTCTTTCCTGTGGTCATGTATGGATGTGAGAGTTGGACTGTGAAGAAAGCTGAGCGCTGAAGAATTGATGCTTTTGAACTGTGGTGTTGGAGAAGACTCTTGAGAGTCCCTTGGACTGCAAGAAGATCCAACCAGTCCATTCTGAAGGAGATCAATCCTGGAATTTCTTTGGAAGGAATGATGCTAAAGCTGAAACTCCAGTATTTTGGCCACCTCATGCGAAGAGTTGACTCATTGGAGAAGACTCTGATGCTGGGAGGGATTGAGGGCAGGAGGAGAAGGGGATGACAGAGGATGAGATGGCTGGATGGCATCACTGACTTGATGGGTGTGAGTCTGAGTGACCTCTGGGAGCTGGTGATGGACAGGGAGGCCTGGCGTGCTGTGGATCATCGGGTCGCAAAGAGTCGGACACGACTGAGCGACTGATCTGATCTGATCTGATGACCTCTATGATTTGATAAAAATATTGAAGAGAATAAAGCTAAGAATGTTAAAGTTACTCCATAGAGAATCCCATTTAGTTGAACAATTTTTTTTTACTCATTATTATGATTGCACAACCCATTCTATATTAGTATTACCACAAGTACAGCCACGAATAAATCCTCAGGGAACTTTAACAATTGTTGAAATTCAAATAAGCTACAAATTGCAATAGTTCCTGAACAAAATTGTAGACTTATGCAAATTTCCTGGAATAGACATATAAAAAACTAACCAAATAGTCCTAGCTTCAGCATTCTTTTGCAAGATTTACATAAGTCCTGTGTGGACAACCAATTTCATTCTTGTAGGTAAAGACTATTTGTTGTTCTCATCAGCATAATTGTCTAGGTTCAGGTATGTGTCCTTTTCCAAATATTTTTGCTATCCAGTTATATGTATTTTTTTCCACCTCATTCTAGTCCCTAGAAACCAAGGGTGTGGGGTGGATTGTTGCATTAGCATCCTATTTAAAAAGTTTTCCTAATTTCTACATAGCTTACTTTTGTTACATTACTAATTTTAAATGTTAAAGGGTATATTTTTCTGTGTTATGTAACCACTTTAAATAAAAACTTTCAGTCTGATGTCATAATACAATTTGGACTAACTTATTCCATTTTACCTGAAAAAGTTTACCTGATAAAGTAAGTGTCAAAGTAGTGTAATCTCCTCAGTTGTCTCTTGTCAAAACAAAGATTTGAAGCGATGGACGTTAAAGTCCTTGGCACTTCACAGCTCTCGGACAGTCCATTTTATAGTTCTCGTACAAATCAGTTTTATTTAGAAAATAAAAGAAAATACATCCTTGATGCTTGAGGGCATGCTGACCCAAAAGACACGAAGAGAAGAGAGAGAGAGGAGAGAGACAGAGAGCACACGCGGGAGAGACAGACATCCTGCCCTTTGGATCCTCTTTTTATTTTTTTTATTTATTTTTTTTTCTTTCTTTTTTTTTATTATTATTTTTTTAATTTTTCTTAACTTTACAATATTGTATTACTTTTACTATACATCGAGATGGATCTGCCACCAGAATACACTTGGATCCTCTTTTTATTTATTTTTTCTTCCCCCTGTGGCTGCCCTATGTAAATTGAGCTAGCCAGGAGTGCTGTTTGTTCTACCTGAGGTCCTCACTCTGGTCCTTGGACCTTCCTTTGTTCTATTTTAGCGGGCTTTTCCCTTGTCTTTCAGCCACTGCCATTCTGGACTCCTTTTTCCTATTATAACTACCCAACAGCAAGCATATATTGATACACAGCCCCATAGTTTCCCATACTTAGACTAAGGAAATGAAGCTGCTAGGACAATGGTGTTATTTATTATGTTGCATGAAAGAATCGCACTGCCCCTGAATGGATCAAGGGTTTATAATAATGCAATAAAAATTATTTGAATGGGCCAGAGGTCTAAGTTAAGCACATAAACAAAGACTGCCGAGGCAGAGTGTTAATACATGCTCGTTAATTTTTGATTCACATTCTGCAAGTTCATCGAAAAATTTATGAAGCACATCACAGTTTGGCTTCCACGGTAATACAAACATACTGAAACATACGGCTGTAGCGGAGGGGGATGTGGGGCAGGGGGAGAGTCCTTGGCAGTGCTGCTGAGGGCTAGGTGAACTGCATCACATCAAGACCTGCACCATGGCTGAGCGTCCAGCCACAGAAGAGATACACTGACCCTGTTTCTGAGACCATCACAGACAGAGACTCATTTCCAGTTATTCTCCAACAGAACATCATTGCCTGAATTCAGTGGCTTCAGTTTCTTAGAGCATATCTGTATGCATGATTATTTAAATAATGGAAAATCCAAGTACATTACATTTGTTGCATGTATATACACATACACATACATAAATATGATAGATATGCATGAATGAACCATTGTTCTGATATATTCACTAAATTATAAAAACTAAAAAATGTATTTCTAAAAAGTTTTCCAAAAGTTTTCACTTTCATCTCAGGCACAAAGGATTTGTTAACAAAATAAGCCATTATACACAAATAAATAATACAGATATTTATTAAAGAATGATCTAAGCTTACTTTCACTATCAGATCAGATCAGATCAGATCAGTCACTCAGTCATGTCGGACTCTTTGCGACACCGTGAATCTCAGCACGCCAGGCCTCCTTGTCCATCATCATCCCGGAGTTCACTCAGACTCACGTCCATCGAGTCAGTGATGCCATCCAGCCATCTCATCCTCTGTCGTCCCCTTCTGCTCTTGCCCCTAATACCTCCCAGCATCAGAGTCTTCTCCACTGAGTCAACACTTCGCATGAGGTGGCCAAAGTACTGGAGTTTCAGCTTTAGCATCATTCCTTCCAAAGAAATCTTAGGGCTGATTTCCTTCAAAATGGACTGGTTGGATCTCCTTGCAGTCCAAGGGACTCTCAAGAGTCTTCTCCAACACCACAGTTCAAAAGCATCAATTCTTCAGCGCTCAGCCTTCTTCACAGTCCAGCTCTTACATCCATACATGACCACAGGAAAGACCATAGCCTTGACTAGACGAACCTCTGTTGGCAAAGTAATGTCTCTGCTTTTGAATATGCTATCTAGGTTGGGCATAACTTTCCTTCCAGGTAGTAAGGGTCTTTTAATTTCGTGGCTGCAGTCACCATCTGCACTGATTTTGGAGCCCAGAAAAAGAAAGTCTGACACTGTTTCCACTGTTTCCCCATCTATTCCCCATGAAGTGATGGAGCCAGATGCCATGATCTTTGTTCTCTGAATGTTGAACTTTAAGCCAACTTTTTCACTCTCCTCTTTCACTTTCATCAAGAGGCTTTTTAATTAGTCTTCACTTTCTGCCATAAGGCTGGTGTCATCTGCATATCTGAGGTTATTGATATTTCTCCCGGAAATCGTGATTCCAGCTTGTGTTTCTTCCAGTCCAGCATTTCTCATGATGTACTCTGCAAAGAAGTTAAATAAACAAGGTGACAATATACAGCTTTGACGTACTCCTTTTCCTATTATGAACCAGTCTGTTCTTCCATGTCCAGTTCTAACTGTTGCTTCCTGACCTGCATACAGGTTTCTCAAGAGGCAGATCAGGTGGTCTGGTATTCCCATGCCTTTCACAATTTTCCAAAGTTTATTGTAATCCACACAGTCAAAGGCTTTGGCATAATCAATAAAGCAGAAATAGATGTTTTTCTGGAATTCTCTTGCTTTTTTGATGATCCAGCGGATGTTGGCAATTTGATCTCTGGTTCCTCTGCCTTTTCTAAAACCAGCTTGAACATCAGGAAGCTCATGGTTCACTTATTGCTGAAGCCTGACTTGGAGAATTTTGAGCATTACTTTACTAGCGTGTGAGATGAATGCAATTGTGGGGTAGTTTGAGCATTCTTTGGCATTGCCTTTCTTTGGGATTGGAATGAAAACTGACCTTTTCCAGTCCTGTGGCCACTGCTGAGTTTTCCAACTTTGCTGACATATTGAGTGCAGCACTTTCACAGCATCATCTTTCAGGATTTGGGATAGCTCAACTGGAATTCCATCACCTCCACTAGCTTTGTTCATAGTGATGCTTTCTAAGGCCCACTTGACTTCACATTCCAGGATGTCTGGCTCTAGGTCAGTGACCACACCATCATGATTATCTGGGTGGTGAAGACCTTTTTTGTACAGTTCTTCTGTGTATTCTTGCCATCTCTTCTTAATATCTTCTGCTTCTGTTAGCTCCATACCATTTCTGTCCTTTATCAAGCCTATCTTTCATGAAATGTTCCTTTGGTATCTCTGAATAGCAAGAAGAGATAAGAAAGCCTTCTTCAGCGATCAATGCAAAGAAATAGAGGAAAACAGCAGAATGGGAAAGACTAGGGATCTCTTCAAGAAAATCAGAGATACTTTCACTATCAAATCAGATCAGATCAGATCAGTTGCTCAGTCGTGTCGGACTCTTTGCGACCCCATGAATCGCAGCACGCCAGGCCTCCCTGTCCATCACCAACTCCCGAGCTCACCCAGACTCATGTCCATCGAGTCAGTGATGCCATCCAGCCATCTCATCCTGTGTCATCCCCTTCTCCTCTTGCCCCAGTCCCTCCCAGCATCAGAATCTTCTCCAATGAGTCAACTCTTCGTGTGAGGTGCTCAAAGTACTGGAATTTCAGCTTTAGCATCATTCCTTCCAACGAAATCCCAGGGCTAATCTCCTTCAGAATGGACTGATTGGATCTCCTTGCAGTCCAAGGGACTCTCATGGGTCTTCTCCAACACCACAATTCAAAACCATCTATTCTTTGGCACTCAGCCTTCTTCACCGTCCAGCTCTCACATCCATACATGACCACAGGAAAAACAGTAGCCTTGACTAGACGGACCTTTGTTGGCAAAGTAATGTCTCTGTTTTTGAATATGCTATCTAGGTTGGTCATAACTTTCCTTCCAAGGAATGAGCATCTTTTAATTTCATGGCTGCAGTCACCATCTGTAGTGATTTTGGAGCTGTAGTTTTCTGTTAATACTATTTGCTTTGTCTTATAAAATTTGGAATGCTGCTAAGCCTCAGGCTTGGATGGCCAGGTCCCCTCCAGTGGGTCAACAATCTCAAGATTCCTCCCCCATCCTATCCATGGTGCTGCAAGTCTTGATCTCACAGCAGGCAGTCACTCACAGTCTATTCTCAGTCAGGGTAGTGTCCAGGCAGGTTACAACAAGGTCAGAGGCCTGCTCTGCTTCTCTGCTTTGTCTCTGAAGCGTAAACAAGACTGTTCATTTATTTCCCCTAACAACAATAAAAATCTATTTCAGTTCATTTTACAATTTAGTAATGGTATAAAAATTCTTTTGACAATAAAGTATTATTTTTAACAAGCAACTTGTAACATCTTGCTTTAAGCCTTAATGGCACCCCACCCCAGTACTTTTGCCTGAAAAATCCCATGGACGGAGGATCCTGGTAGGCTCTAGTCCATGGGGTCACTAAGAGTTGGACACGACTGAGCGACTTCACTTTCACTTTTCACTTTCATGCATTGGAGAAGGAAATGGCAACCCACTCCAGTGTTCTTGCCTGGAGAATCCCAGGGACAGGGGAGCCTGGTGAGCTTCCGTCTATGGGGTCGTGCAGAGTCGGACACGACTGAAGCGACTTAGCAGCAGCAGCAGCAGTGGTTACTTCAATGTCACACTTTTCCCCCAAGGACTATCCTACCTGAAATGATAATTCACAAAGATATAAAGATCAAAATGGAAGACTGAATCATGATGCTCCTTGTCTAAAAAATACACTGTTAGGAAGTATTTTACAAAAATTTAGAAGTAAATATTAATCTCAACATTCAAAAAATAAAGATCAAAGCATCCAATCCCATTACTCCATGGCAAATAGATGGGGAAATAATGGAATAGTGAGACACTGTACTTTTTGGGATTCCAGAATCACAGCAGATGGTAACTGAAGCCATGTAATTAAAAGACACTTACTCCTTGGAAGAAAAGCTATGACCAACATAGACAGCGTATTAAAAAGCAGAGACATTGCTTTGCCAACAAAGGTCTGTCTAGTCAAAGTTATGGTTTTTCCTGTAGTCATGTATGGATGTGAATATTGAACTATGATGAAAGCTGAGTGCTGAAGGAATGATGCTTTTGAACTTTGGTGTTGGAGGAGGCTCTTAAGAGTCCCTTAGACTTCCAGGAGATCCAACTAGTCAATCCTAAAGGAAATCAGTCCTGAATATTCATTGGAATGACTTATGCTGAAGCTGAAACTCCAATACCTTGGCCACCTGATGCGAAGAACTGACTGGTTGGAAATAACCTTCATGCTTAGAAGATTGAAGGCAGGAAGAGCAGGGGATGACAGAGGATGAGATGGTTAGATGGCATTCCCAACTTGATGGACATGGGTTTGAGCAAGCTCTGGGAGTTGGTGGTGGACTGGGAAGCCTGGTATATTGCAGTTCATGGGATCACAAAGAGTTGGACAAGACTGAGAGACTGAGGTGAACTCATTCATCTTCAGTGATGTTGGAATAAATGGAAATTGCTTTAATAAACAAAATGTATATACAAAAAATTTTCATGTGTTTTAACACAAATTAGAAAAGTGGAAAAGTTTTCACTTATTTAAATGTTGAGATATGAGTCTTTCCACTGACAACATCTTCACATGACTGTCCACTGACATCCTGTGCCTTACCTCTGTGGCACATGCTCCAGATGCAGCTCTATACCCTGTGCCTATAATTCTCTCTGATATAGACAAACTAGCCTGGTTTCAGTTCCTAATATCCAACCTGCACTTCCTTAACTACTGCCATACATTTGCTTGATGTTCCTTAAGTATTCTTTTCTTTCTGTCCTCTTGCCACTGACCTCCTCAGGGGAGACTTCCTGAACACCTTGGCCTGGGCAGATCCTTCAGATTGTCTCCCAGTGTTTCCAAAACTCAGTTTCTGTTCACTGGTACCAAATAGAAGTATGGAGACAGAGCTTTGGATGAAGTAGAAAAGAGTTACTTTTACTGTTTTGCTCGGAAAAGTAGACTACAATGGGTAAATGCCTCTGAGACTGAATGACGAACTCTGGAGGGGACAATGAGGAATCTTATTGTGTTCAAGGAGCAGGGCATGGTCAACTCATTGACATTCTCCTGACTGGTTAGTGATTAAGTGATCAGGAGTCATCATCATTCTCCTGGTTCCAGGCAGTCTGGGGTATTTGTGCTTGTGGAAGGCATATAGTTAAATTCTTCCACCTGGTGGGGATCTGCAAAATAGCAAAAAGACATGGCTCAGAATATTATTCATAGTCTCTGAGGAAGAGCTAAATGTCCTTGACTTTTTTAATGACTAAGTATTATTTTGTCTTGGTTAATTGTTTTCCTTTTGTTCTATATTTTATCACATCCCTAATTAAATTTGCTCTTTGGTTAAAAGTTTTTCTACAGACAAAAGGCAGGTGGAGGACATGGGTGGGGGTTTATTCTCAGAAGATCCTGTAGGGTCCTGCTTGGTTACACCAGGATTCAACAATTATTCACTTGTGGTCATTGTGTGTATCTCCAGTTGGACTATAAGCAGAGTGAGGACAGAGACTGCCATGTTTTCTGTCCACCAATACCCACTTTCCCTAGTCCAATAACTTTCATTAGACAATAATTATGTAGTTATATAAATTAATTATGAGACAATCCAAGCAAAAATAACAAAAAAATTAGAGATTTACATAATAAAAGAAAACTGAACCATTCCCAAGATAGTCAAGTAGGAAATAATTATGCAAATACAATAACATATAAAGCAGAAAGTCTCCAGTCAGAGTGAAACAGAGGTAACAGTTTATATTCTGGGCTGAACTTCTTTCATTGCATGAATGAGGGAAACAAGAATCCGTTTTATAGATTTTCCTCAGGCTACTCAATGCTGAGAGGACTGCTACACTCCACATATAGATTCTTAAATATATGATTAAGCTGACAGTAAATTAAGAAATCATTCTGGAAAGTAAAAGCACATTAACAGTATACATTCTTAGAGGAGGGTGGGAGTGAGTAGAGATGTTGTCTTAGAAGCCAGCTGATTGTACAGTTTAGAGTTTATCTGGATGGGGAGTGATGGGAGATGGACTCAGAGTCTGTGTTTTGAAGAAGAGGATCTGATCAGACACTTTTCATAAAATCAGAATCTCTGTGAGGCATATAAAAGAGTAACCTCCCAGGGTAAAATGGATAAAACCCCTCTGATACATCACCTCCCTGCTCAAAGCCCTCCAGCATCTTTTCCATCTTATCCAGATGAAAATGTAAATCCTCAAATGGACCCAACCCATATGATCTGGGCCACATCCAGAGACCCATGTCACCTCCCACCTGACTTTCCCCCACTCACCCTACTCCTCCACACTGATCTGGCTTCCATGGAAAATATCAAGTTTATTCCCACCTCAGGGCTCAGGGCTCATAAAATTCAATTACTTCTCCTAGGAATATTTTTTTTTTTTTTTTTTTTTTGCTCATAATCCATTTGTTACACACAAATAACCAATTTCAATATTTAGTAGATAATTATCTAACTTGCCTTCAATATAAAATTATTAAAAGAAAAGACAAATAGAAAAAGTAGAAGAGAGTACTGTTCACAGGGTTCTCAAAGCAAGAATGCTGGTTGTCTGCCATTCCCTTCCCATTTTGTCAGAACTCTCCACCATGACCCATCCATCTTGGGTGGCCCAACACAACACGGCTCATACTTTCATTGATATGGCAAGGCTGTGGTCCATGTGATCAGTTTGTTTAGTTTCTATGACTGTGAATTTCATTCTGTCTGTCCACTTATGGATGAGAATAAGAGGCTTGTGCAAGCTTCCTGATGGGAGGGACATGGAAAAACTGACCAGTTTCAAATTGGGAAAGGAGTACATCAAGGCTGTACATTGTCATCCTGTTTATTTAACTTATATGCAGAGTACATCACACAAAATGCTGGGTTAAGTGAATCACAAGATGGAATCAAAATTGCTGGGAGAAATATCAATAATCTCAGGTAGGCGGATTACACCACCTTTATGGCAGAAAGTGAAGAGCCTCTTGATAAAGTTGAAAGAGGAGAGTGAAAAAGCTGGCTTAAAACTCAACATTCCAAAAACTAAGATCATGGCATCTGGTCCCATCATTTCATGGAGTTAACAGTAATTTATTTTCTTTAATTCCAAAATCACTGTTGATGGTGACTGTAGCCATGAAATTAAAAGATGTTTGCTCCTTGGAAGAAAAGTAATGACAAACCTAGACAACATATTAAAAAGCAGAGACATTACTTTACTACAAATGTCCATCTAGTCAAAGCTATGATTTTTCCTGGAGTCATGTATGGATGTGAGAGTTGGACTATAAAGAAGACTGAGCACTGAAGAATTGATGCCTTTAAATTGTGGTCTGGAGAAGACTCTTGAGAGTCCCTTGGACAACAAGGAGATCAAACCAGTCAACCCTACAGGAAATCAAACCTGACTATTCATTCGAAGGACTGATGCTAAAGCTGATGCTCCAATACTTTGACCACCTGATGTAAAGAACCAACTCATTGGAAAAGAGCCTGATGCTGGGAAATATAAGGCAGGAGGAAAAGGGGCTGATTAAGGATGAGATGATTGGATGACATCACCAAATTGATGGACATGAGTTTGTGCAAGGTCCAGGAGATAGTGAAGGACAGGGAAGCTTGGCATGCTGCAGTCCACAGGGTCACAAAGAGTCAGATATGACTGAGCAGCTGAACAACAACAAGAGGAGAGTAATACCACATAAATCACAGAATTATGCTGACTAATATTCAAATTCAAACAGCATTAGGAAGTCCTGTGTAACATCAATCTGGAGTCCCAATTGAAAATAGGTCTCTGGAAGTGTGTCCACCCCATGGGTGAGACTTCAAGTTGAAGATTTGGAGTTCCTGCTTATAATGTGTGTCCATCCATGTTAGCTTGCTTCAGTCATGTCTGACTATGGCAACTGCATGGACCCTACCTGCTAGGCTCCTCTATCCATGGGATTCTTTAGGCAAAAATACTGGAGTGGGTGGCCATGCCCTCCTCCAGGGCATCTTACTGACCCAGGGGTGGAACCTGCATCTCGTATAGCTCCTGCATTGGCTGGCAGATTTTTAACTACTAGTGTCACCTTGAAAGCCCATTTATAATCCAAGGCCTCAAACTCATAACATCATCATTTTACTAGGAAAAAAAAATGCAGCTCTGTTTTCACTTTAACCTTTTTTACAGTGCTATTTGTTTTATTAATATTTTGCTAGCTATAGGGTTTTTGTTTTAAACCTCTGGCATGGTTGTTCAGACCTCTAGTGATTCAAGAACTCTTTGCCTCACTCTTTATCTTATCTATAGAGTTGCCTGGATTACTGATAACAATTTGTGCACTCAGGAGCAGGCGCATAGTCTGGGCAGTGTCCAGGCAGGTAAGAAGCAAGGTCAGAGCCCTGCTCTACTTTCTTGTCTCCGAAGCCTGAAAATACTTCCTCCATTTTAATTTTCCTAACATCTTCCATTCACTTCATCCTGGTATATGCTCAAATGTCTCTCTCAGACCGAATGTTCCTGAATACTCTATACAGAGTAACATACACAAACACCCTCCAGCATTTAAACCTGGTTCATTTTTCTTTACGGTGTGTAAGTGTGTTTGTTAGTCGTTCAGTTGTGTCTGACTCTGTAACCACATGGACTATAGTCCACCAGGATCCTCTGTCTATGGAATTTTCTAGGCAATGATACTGGAGTGAGTTGCTATTCTCTTCTCCAAGGGATCTTCTTGACCCAGGGTTGAACTCAGGTCTCCTGTTTTGCAGGTAGATTCTTTACCATTTGTGTCATCAGGGAAGCCCTTTGCTTCATGATACATGTTATTATCTATTATAATGTCCCATGATACCATTATATTACATTCTACTGTGTTATTTTAGTGCATTTATTACTCCTTCTGATACATGGTAGGAGCTCTTTCTTATATCTCCAATTACAATAAAGTATCTGGCATACAGGTGGCACTTAATAAATATTTACTGGATGAAATGGATTTGATTCAACTGGATTTTGATTCAACTGGATTGTATTTTGCTATAATGTATGGTAGGAGTCCAGTATTTTTTCCCTCCAAAGAGAGCAAAACTGTTACTGTAGACCATCATTAAATTATCATATGCAAAACGATGGTTTCAAATGCTACTTATGAAAAGAGAATTTCATATTTTTGCCTGAAAGATATGTACAACTATCTGAATCATCTGTGCTCCCTATAAATGAGACAAGTTCAGCCTCATTTACCCTTTCTCCTAATTCCCCTTCTTTGATGTAAAATTAATTTTAATTCACTTTTGCATGCTCAATGCTTAGTCACTCAGTCATGTTCAATTCTTTGCAAGTCCATTCACTTTAACCCTCCAGGCTCCTCTGTCCATGGGATTTTCCAGGCAATAATACTGTAATGAGCTGATTTCCTCCTCCAGGGGATTTTCCTAACCCAGGGATCAAACCCTCTCTCTTGCATCTGCTACACTGACTGGCAGATTCTTTACCACTGTTCCACCTGAGAAGCCACATTTACCTTTATGTTAATATAATAAATTTAATAATTAAAAAATATTTCCTTTTCAGTTTAATGGTTAAAATTATGAAAGTATTTTATTAAAATCTCCACTAAACTGTCTTTGTATCCCATTTCTTCTTTGTGTTTCCTTTATGTTTCACATCAAATTATTTCCCTAGAAATAATTGAGAAATCCACCTTTAACTAAATGGTCATTGATTCACAGTTTTGCTCTTGGTCTCTTGGGATATTCCCTTCATCCTTATTATTCTGCAATTCTGGGTTATATTTTTTAAATTGAGATTGGTTGTTAGGTACTTTTTATTTCTCATATCTTATCTCTATATTGTCTCTGTTACTCTCTCAATTCCATACTGCAGAGTTCTCCTGATAAGGATGGCTCAACTGTCCAACTCTCCTCTATTCCCCTAAATGTTTCTTTCATATGTTATATACCTTTATAAGTTTGAGGTGCAACCTGGATACTTACTACAATTTCCAGCTCAATAGTATCAATACTTTGTCCAAATTATCATTGAACTTCTTGTTTTGAGAAAATTGAACTAGTTTTTTATTGGTGCTGTAAATATATCAGATCAGATCAGTTGCTCAGTCGTGTCCGAATCTTTGCGACCCCATGAACTGCAGCACGCCAGGCCTCCCTGTTCATCACCAACCCCTGGAGCTCACTCAGACTCACATCCATCGAGTCAGTGATGCCATCCAGCCATCTGATCATCTGTCATCCCCTTCTCCTCCTGCCCCCAATCCCTCCCAGCATCAGAGTCTTCTCCAATGAGTCAACTTTTCGCATGAGGTGGCCAAAATACTGGAGTTTCAGCTTTAGCATCATTCCTTCCAAAGAAATCCCAGGGCTGATCTCCTTCAGAATGGACTGGTTGGATCTCCTGGCAGTCCAAGGGACTCTCAAGAGTCTTCTCCAACACCACAGTTCAAAGGCATGAATTCTTTGGCGCTCAGCCTTCTTCACAGTCCAACTCTCACATCCATACATGACCACAGGAAAAACCATACCCTTGACTAGACGGACCTTTGTTGGCAAAGTGATGTCTCTGCTTTTAAATATGCTATCTAGGTTGGTCATAACTTTCCTTCTAAGGAGTAAGCGTCTTTTAATTTCATGGCTGCAGTCACCATCTGCAGTGATTTTGGAGCCCAGAAAAAGAAAGTCTGACACTGTTTCCACTGTTTCTCCATCTATTTCTCATGTAGTGATGGGACCAGATGTCATGATCTTCGTTTTCTGAATGTTGAGCTTTAAGCCAACCTTTTCACTCTCCACTTTAACTCTCATCAAGAGGCTTTTGAGTTCCTCTTCACTTTCTGCCATAAGGGTGGTGTCATCTGCATATCTGAGGTTATTGATATTTCTCCCAGCAATCTTGATTCCAACTTGTGTTTCTTACAGTCCAGCATTTCTCATGATGTACTCTGCATATAAGTTAAATAAACATGGTGACAATATACAGCCTTGACATACTCCTTTTCCTATTTGGAACCAGTCTGTTGTTCCAAGACCAGTTCTAACTGTTGTTTCCTGACCTGCATACAGATTTCTCAAGAGGCAGGTCATGTGGTCTGGTATTCTCATCTCTTTCAGAATTTTCCACAATTCAATATGCCAGCAAATTTGGAAAACTCAGCAGTGGCCACAAGATTAGAAAAGGTCAGTTTTCATCCCAATCCCAAAGAAAGGCAATACCAAAGAGTGCTCAGACTACTGCACAATTGCACTCATATCACACGCGAGTAAAGTAATGCTCAAAATTCTCCAAGCCAGGCTTCAGCAATATGTGAGCCATGAACTTCCTGATGTTCAAGCTGGTTTTAGAAAAGGCAGAGGAACCAGAGATCAAATTGCCAACATCTACTGGATCATGGAAAAAGCAAGAGAGTTCCAGAAAAACATCTATTTCTGCTTTATTGACTATGCCAAAGCCTTTGACTGTGTAGATCACAATAAATTGTGGAAAATTCTGAAAGAGATGGGAATACCAGACCACCTGACCTGTATATATATATAAAATTTATGCTTTTGAACTATGGTGTTGAAGAAGACTCTTGAGAGTCCCTTGGACTGCAAGGAGATCCAACCTGTCCACTCTGAAGCAGATCAGCCCTGGGATATCTTTGGAAGGAATGATGCTAAACCTGAAACTCCAGTACTATGGCCACATCATGTGAAGTGTTGGCTCCTTGGAGAAGACTCTGATGCTGGGAGGGATTGAGGGCAAGAGGAGAAGGGGATGACAAAGGATGAGATGGCTGGATGGCATCACTGACTCAATGGATGTGAGTCTCAGTGACGTCCGGGAGTTGGTGATAGACAGGGAGGCCTGGCGTGCTGTGATTCCTGGGGTCGCAAAGAGTCAGACACCACTGAGCGACTGGTCTGATCTGATCACACGTTTAGCTTGTTAGAACAATATTGTTATTTTAAGTTTTGGAAGTCAGATGTCCAAAATTAGCTTCACATAGCCAAAGTCCAGGTATCTGCAGGGCCAGTTTCTTCTGGAGCCTTGAGGGGAAAATCTTGCCTTGCCTGGACTCCATAGGCCATTTGCATATCTATTGGTTCAGAGCCCTTCCTCCATCATCAAAGCCAGCAATTGTGTTATCTGGACCCAGTGATTCCTTCAGCACACCTTTGCCTTTGATTCTCCTGCCTCTCTTTGCTCTCTTAGGTGCTAAGAGATTACATTGGGCCAACCTTATAATCCAAAATTATCTTCTGATGCCAGACTCCTTCATTTAATCACATCTGCAAAGTCTTTGATCATTTAATGCAATAAACTGGATCAGGGATTGTTGTTATTGTTGTTTAGTCACTAAATTTTGTTTGACTCTTTGCGACCTCTTGGACTGCAGCCCACCAGGCTCTTCTTTCCTTTGGATTTCCTAAGCAAGAATATAGAAGTGAGTTGCCATTTCCTTTCCAGGGAATCTTCTTGACCAATGATGGAACCTGCATTTCTTGCATTGTCTCCAGGATTATCTTTTGCATCGCAGGTAGATTCTTTACTAATGCACCACCAGGGATCAAAGACTAGGACATGGAAAACTTTGAGGCAACATTATTGAGGTATAACTGAACAATATCAGATGAGCACCTTGTATAAAACTGGAAATTAATTAGGACTTTCTTCCTTTCTTTGTCTATTAGAGAAATGCCAAGTCATTTTAAGTTGAAACATTTTTTACTTACTTCTTTTATTTTCTATTTAAAATTACATTAAGGTATACTTGGACTGTACCGAGATCCAACCAGTCCATCCTAAAAGAAATCAGTCCTGAATGTTCATTGCAAGGATTGATGTTGAAGCTGAAACTCCAATACTTTGGCTGCCAATGCAAAGAACTGATTCATTTGAAAAGACCCTGATGCTGGGAAAGACTGAGGGCAGGAGAAGAAGAGGATGACAGAGGATGAAATGGTTGGATGGCATCACCAACTCAGTGGACATAAGTTTGGGTAAACTCTTGGAGTTGGTGATGGACAGGGAGGCCTGGCCTGCTGCAGTCCATGGGGTCACAAAGAGTCAGACACGACTGAGCTACTGAACTGAACTGAATAATCAAAAAGGCTCATGCGACTTTCTCACTCCTTATTGGTAAGATTTGTTTTCCAAAATGTTTTCAAAATCTGAGCACTGCTGAGGGATTCCCCCTCCTTCAAAGGAAGAGAAGCAGAAGAAGTTTGTCACTTGTCACTCTGTGTATAATTGCTCATTGTTTCCCCTTAGAGTACAGTACATTGATGACCCTTGAAGAACCATATTTCCAGTATTCATACTTTTGGATGGCCCTTACCCATCTTGATCCTGGACTTGGCCATCTGACTTACTTTGGCAGATTTGTTATTAGCAAGAGTGATACAAGGAGAGGATTAACAGATTTTTATGAATTGCTTATCTTCTCAGAGCATCTCATCTTTGAGGTCAGGTGTTAATCCTGTGAAGTAAGTAACTGGTGATTCTTTACTGAAAAGTGAGAGGCTCTGTATAGACATTCAATTGTGTAGATGTACAATTTCACTCATTTTACATGCTACTAAGGTTATGCTCAAAATCCTTCAAGCTAAGCTTCAGCAGTATGTGAACTGAGAACTTTCAGATGCACAAGCTGGATTTAGAAGGGGCAGAGGAACCAGAGATCAATTTTCCAACATTTGTTGGATCATAGAGAATGCATGAGAGTTCCAGAAAAACACCAACTTCTTCTTCAAAGACTGCACTAAAGCCTTTGACTTATATCATAAAATATTGTGAAAAACTCTTAAAGAGATAAGAATATCAAAACACTTTACCTGTCTCCTGAGAAACGTGTATGTGGATGAAGAACAAGAGGATCAGACGTGGAACAACTGACTGGTTCAGAATTGAAAATGGAGTGCCACAAGGCTGTATATTGTTACCCTGCTATTTAACTTCTATGCAAAGTACATCATGCAAAATCCTGGACTGAATGAATCACAAGCTGGAATCAAAATTCCTGGGAAAAATATAAACAACCTCAGATATGTAGATGATACCACTGTAAAGGAAGAAAGTAAAGAGGAACTAAAGAACACCCTCTTTATGAAGGTAAAAGAGGAAAGTAAAGAAGCTGGCTTGGAACTCAGCATTAAAAAAAAAAACCAAAAAACAAAAAACTAAGATATGGCATCTGGTCTCATCACTTCATGGCATAGATGGGGAAACAAAAATGGAAACAGTGACAGATTTTATTTTCTTGGGCTCCAAAATCACTGAGGACAGTGACTTCAGGCATGGAATTAAAAGATGCTTGCTCCTTGGAATTAAAGCTGTGAGAAACCTAAACAGTGTATTAAAAAGTAGAGACATGACTTTGCCAACAAAGGTACATATATTCAAAGCTATGATTTTTCCAGCAGTCATGTATGGATGCAAGAATTGGACCATAAAGAGGGCTGATATCTGAAAAATTAATGCTTTCCAATTATGGTGTTGGAGAAGATCCTTGAGAGTTCCTTGGGATATAAGGAGGTCAAATTAATCAGTCTTATAGAAAATCAACCCTGATTATTCATTGAAAGGATTATTGCTGAAAGTGAAGTGCCAATACTTGATGTGAAACGCCGACTCATTGGAAAAGACCCTGATGCTGGGAAAAATTGAAGACAAGAGGAGAAAAGGGCAGCACAGAATAAGATTGTTGGATAGTAACACCAACTCAATGGAAATAATTTTGAGTAAACTCTGGGAGACAGTAGATGACAGGGAAGCCTGGTGTGCTACAGTCCATGGGGAAACAAAGATTTGGATATGACTTAGCAGCTGAACAACAACAATAGCAACAATGTATAGACAAATCTTGGACTTGACATATCTACTTGGAAGTTCTACTCTTCCCTGAGCTCCTTGCTGAATGCAAATGTCAACACCACTGGGTTGCAAGAAACAATAGATTATTGTTTTATGCCACTAAGTACTGAAAATGTATGGTATGCAGCAGCAGATCACTGAAGGACACCCTGGCAGCATTATATTCAGTGATATTTTTCTCAGTGCATTGTGAAGCAAGCCCATATTAAAGTATGGTATACATGACAAAAATGTTCATGTCAATGAGGTAAGACAAACAGACCATAGAAGATCTCACATTTTAATTTCCTCTCTTTTCAAATTTACAGAAATCATCTCATGTGATTAGGATTTGTTTAAACTTCTATGTGCAATGGACTCCCAGAATCTGTTTGCATTTCACAAGTTAAATAGATGAACTTTTGCTCTTCTATGTGGAGTTGTTCTCAGGTAGAAAATTTCACCCCTTGATTTTTTTTTCTCCCAATTGAGTATAAATGGGTGTAATTCTCTTTATGTTACAGAAACGCTTCTGTCCTTCAGGTTTGAAAGATTAATGAAAGCAAAAGATGTTTCCTTCAGGCTCAGCAACCAAATAATTAAGCCAAATATTGAAATTTTTTCTGGAAATAAGGAGATAAGTTTCCAGGAATGGGTGTTTTTATGCTTACACCTGAGAGATCACCATTCAGGGTATTCAATGTGCTTTTAATTGATACTGTTGGCAGTTACATGCAATATCCAATTCTATTGCTGCCTCCTCTTAGATTAACATACCCTACAGTGCAAACTGAGAGATTTCCATGTCAATAGTGCCAGAATAACATGACCTGAAAGTAAAATAGCACATCACTCCTATTGAGTCAGGGATTATCCTCAACCCCTGTGCACTGTTTTATTAAACCAATAAGACAGAACTATAATCTTGTCATTCACAGCCTTTTCAGAAGCAGTAATAATAAGCATAGTGGGTTTAATTAAGTTGACTAAACCTACTTGACCCAGTGTTACATTTGTTCATTATTTACCCACATCAGTGTAGGGAGCCAAGTTGGCACTCACCTCAAAGCAAAGCCAGATAATTTCATAGGACCTGCTGTGCATAGGAGTCTAAGGCTCTTGGGTTAAGCAATGAAAATGAACTCATTACATCTCATGTACTGACACACAGGCAGCTTCATTACAGAGAACAGAGTAATCTGAGTTCTGAATCACAGCACCTGCATCAGTTCCCAGGTCTGTTGCTTTTCAAATCAGAAACTTTGAGAAAGTCACTTAAAGTCCCTGTGCATGAGTTTCTGAACTTCTAAAGAGGTATAATAGAAAATACTTTATAATACTACCATGAGTACTAAGAATTTTCATAAAGTTACATAAAGCATTCAATAAATATCTGCATTTAGGTACCCACTATATGCATTATCATTTCTTTTATAGCCTTACTATTAGCATTAATTTAATCATTTGGAAGAATAAAAGTGAACATAGACTATCTCCCAATGAAGTTTCTCTAGTCCTGGTCTTGCCCAGACCAGCTAAGCATTATCTGATGTCCAAGTTGTATGATTTCCCACTATAATTTTGAATTTCAAGCCACTCACATTCACTGGTTGGGGAAATTCTGTGAAAATGATGTTAATAACAGTAATATGATCAGGATGAACAGGATTGGAGGGCTATATTGGAAAGGAAAAGTAAAATTTTATTGTTGTTGTTGTTTTTAATTTCAAATGATTGAGTGGACTTACTCCTGTCACTATTTAATATGTAGTCCATATTATCATAGGCCTCTACGGTTTCTAAAGTATAGAGAACATATAAATTATGATGTCTTTGGAACATATTTTTCAGAAAGAAAATGAACATCCCTTTTACAAGTTTCCTTGAGTTGCCACAACAAAGTACTATAAACTAGTGACTTAAAACAGTAGAAAATAATCATCTCACAATTTCAGAGCCTAAACAAAAAGCCAAGGTAACAACAGGTCTAAAGTCTCTTGATGTTCTTGGAGAAAATCTGACCAAGACTTTTTAGTTTCTGTATCACTAGCAACCCTTGATGCCCTTCACTCTCATGTCTCTGACTCTTCCATCACCAGGTGTTCTCTCTTGGTCTCTGTGTCTTCAAATGGCCATCTTCTTAGAAGGACCACCAGTCATGTGGGATTCGGGTCCACCCTACTGCTGCTGCTGCTGCTAAGTCACTTCAGTCGTGTCCGACTCTGTGCGACCCCATAGATGGCAGCCACCAGGCTCCCCCATCCCTGGGATTCTCCAGGCAAGAATACTGGAGTGGGTTGCCATTTCCTTCTCCAATGCATGAAAGTGAAAAGTGAAAGTGAAGTCGCTCAGTCATATCTGACTCTTAGTGACCCCATGGACTGCAGCCTACCAGGCTCCTCCATCCATGGGATTTTCCAGGCAAAGTACTGGAGTGGGGTGCCATTGCCTTCTCCCACCCTACTGCAGTAGGACCTAAACTTAAGTCATTACATCTGCAACAACACTGTTTAAATAAAAGATCACATTTCTAAGATATGGGTTAGAATTTCAATCTATCTTTTTAAAAGGACACAATATCACTCATAACACCTGTCTAGAAGAGAGAAGAGGAATTCTTGGTCCCAACTGAACAACAACAACAAAAAATTCCTGACAATTTTGCATCTGTACATGGTAGATTTTATAAGACCATGTTAGGCAGGTTGATGGCAAGAAACTCCATGTGCTTTCCACCTCACAGAATGTCCAATCTGTCTAGGAAAAGATATAAAATATAAAACAGATAACCTGTACTTCCTCCAACTCAATGTTTTTTATGTTTGTGCAATTATCTTGGAATCTAGCCATGTTTTTAGATTCTCAGATGGTGGAGTAGAGGAGTCCCACAATTTGATATGTCTTGTTTGTTTTTTTTTTTTTTTTAGTGCCCTGCAAAAAATACTGTATATTAAGTATGTGTACTCTATGTAAGGTATATGTACTCTGTATAAAATATACTCTGCTCACCCTCATAGTCATAATATGACTATGCTAATGCTAAGTCGCTTCAGTCGTGTCCGACTCTGTGCAACCCCGTCCCTGGGATTCTCCAGGCAAGAATACTGGAGTGGGTTGCCAATTCCTTCTCCAATGCATGAAAGAGAAAAGTGAAAGTGAAGTCACTCATTTATGTCCGACTCTTAGCGACCCCATGGACTGCAGCCCACCAGGCTCCTCTGTCCATGGATTTTCCAGGCAAGATTACTGGAGTGGGGTGCCATTGCCTTCTCCGAGTATGACTATACTGAGCGTTCATTGCTAGCCATTTAATAACAGCCTCTTTTGCTGCTGTTGCTGCTGCTGCTAAGTCACTTCATGTCCAACTCTGTTCGACCTTATAGACCACAGCCCACCAGGCTCCTCTGTCCACGGGATTCTCCAGGCAAGAATACTGGAGTGGGTTGCCATTTCCTTCTCCAAACAGCCTCTTTCGCAGTCTGCTACTTTGGGGGAATATAATTAAGAAATAACTTCAATGTGAATTTGGAGCACTATTGCGACCTGGATATAGACAGGTACATGGAAATTCTCTGTCCTAAAATTCCTAAGGCTGTTGTTATAATTTACCATGGCAAGAGTTTTCCTACATATATCCAATTTAGGGTAAATTGCCATGCCTCTTGCTTATAAAAACAAAGTTTATTCATTTCTTGGGGATTTTCTTACATCTTCCCCCTATCAGTTCAGTCTTAATTAAACTATAATTAAGCTATAGTCCTGCTTTTATCATTCAATAACGTCCCTTTGTAAGTCATATTGTTCCAATCACATTTGACTATACACTGAGGCCAGAACAAAGATCCTCAGTGAACTTCAGAAATTTTCTTCATCATTTGTTGATTAGCTATGATAGCCTTATTTCTGAAGTTTCTCATTTATCATGGCACAACTATTTAACAGTGTGATGTAATTCTTAAAGTTTAAATACATTTTAGCAAAGACTTATTAAGAAAAAAGCAGAGTCTGACCTCTCTGTCTTGGCAGTGACCAGTATCCCAGGCCCCAAACAAAATATCTCTGTTGGTTTTTCCTCAAGTGATAAAAGCTTATTCTACTTTCCTAACTTCCTCCTGTCAAAGAAAGTAAATACTGCTTAAGTTACATTTTACACATTCATCTGTCTCTTTACATTTAAATATGACTTATGCAACAAAAGAAAGACGTTTCTTAACAACCATATTCTGAAGTTCTTTTCAGTAATCACAAGTACTGCCAAAATCGTTACATTTAATTCAGCTTTCTTGTAACTAGTCTTATTTTGCAGTTGTAACATGTTGTGCTCCTAACTCCAAATCCCAATATGTGTAATATGTGTTTTATGACATTAAAACAATTCCCGGTATAACTCCATAGTTGACTGATATGTACATTTTAGACTAGTACGTGTATTTTATTCAAATCGTGCCCCTAGAAGTTTTCTTCTATACGGGAAAATTGAATAATTCCTTTTGATTTTGGAGTAGTTTTCAGAGCACACCATATTTAAAAAATAAAATGTGAATAAAATGTGTGAAACACACACATTTTTTAAAAAGAAATAAAAATAATTAAATTATTATCAATGACATATCAGAGACTTATTATCAGAGAAGCACTTGTTATTTACAAGAAGCAAACTTCACATTTACTTAAGAGACCGTTAAGATCCAGGTCTCTCACAACTTTATTGTGTAAATTAACTATGGCTACTTTTTGATCAGGGTAAAGAATTCTCCTGCAATCCAGGAGATGGGGCAGGAGCTGCGGATTCCATCCCTGGGTTGGGAAGATCCCCTGCAGAAGGAAATGGAAACCAATCCAGTATTCTTGCCTGGGGAATCCCATGGACAGAGGACCCCTGGTGGGGTGGCATAGAATCAGACAGGACTGAGTGACTGAGCACACCCACCCACCAAAACATCTATGGTCACACAAGAATTCCCTCAAACTTGATGTAATGTTGGGAAATTAACCAAATTGTACCAGTAGGACTCTCTTGCCCCATACTCTCATGCCCTCTTGCCCCATGTTCTGTAAACTATGATTTTGCATGGCTGAGATCGCTTATAGCACTGTGCAAGTGCAACAGAAGGTACTCACTTGGGCTACTTTATGAGGCATGCAGGTATAAGCTTCACCTGGGAAAACCCTGAAGGTTTGTGCGCAGTTATGCTGTGTTATGTTATGTCTGCTGCTATGGTTGCTATGCCAGCCAGGAGAGAATAAATGTGTCTGCAGTTCCTACAGTTCCTCGAGTCTTCTTCCAGCCTCTTAGTTCATGGTTTGCTTACTCTGGGTTCCACAAACAGCACCTCAGTGATATACAGCAAGACAATTGGTGTCATGAACAAGATCAACAAGACACTTAAAATGCATTTTTTTAAAAAATCACATTGTACTGTCAGAATTCTGGGCACAACTGAACACTGGCTCACAAACATATCAGCCAGGCTGCATCTCACAAGGAGATTCCAGGGGTGACAGGGAAGAGAAGACCTTCAATGCACCTCTCAGACTGTTGGTGGAATTAATTTCCCTGGCAGTGTTAAAGATGATTGTACACTTTCCTGCTGGCTGTCAGCTAGAGGCTGCCCCCAGATCTTGGATGCTAGTTCATCACCATGTGGCCTTCCAACATAGCCACTTACTTCTGCAAAGTCACTAGAGAAAGAGATTGTCTAGGGAGTCAGCTGTCTGGCAGATTTTCAGAACATGATATAATCATGGATGTGAAATCTCATTCCTTTGCTGTGTTCTTTTGGTGATAAGCAAGTCAGAGGTCCCTCTAACACTCAGGAGGAGTGAAGGATACAGAGGTGTAAATGACAAAGGATGGGTATCACAGGGGTAGGTAAGTGCACTCTATAGTTTGGTCACCACACCTACCAGGTAAATGAATGCACCAGAATATTGCATACTTTAGGGGGTCAAACATCAAAAGTTTATATTTGCCAAAAGTTTTATATTTGTCTCAGAAGTCAATGAGACAAATATCTATCAAAAGGTTTTCCAAAACAAACACTTTTTTTTGGTATTTGAGTTATATTAATCAGATTGATTATATTATTTGCAGCCAAAGATGGAGAAGCTCTATACAGTCAGCAAAAACAAGACGGGGAGCTGATTGTGACTCACATCATGAACTCCTTATTGCCAAATTCAGACTTAAATTGAAGAAAGTGGGAAAAACCACTAGACCATTCAGGTATGACCTAAATCAAATCCCTTATGATTATACAGTGGAAATGAAAAATAGATTTAAGGGACTAGATCTGATAGGAGGTGTGTCTGATGAGGATGGAGGTTTGTGACATTGTACAGGAGACAGGGATCAAGAACATTCCCATGGAAAAGAAATGCAAAAAACAATATGGCTGTCTGGGGAGGCCTTACAAATAGTTGTGAAAAGAAGAGAAGCAAAAGTAAAGGAGAAAAGGAAAGATATAAACATCTGAATGCAGAATTCCAAAGAAAAGCAAGGAGAGATAAGAAAGACTTCCTCAGTGATCAATGCAAAGACGTAGAGGAAAACAACAGAATGGGAAAGACTAGAGATCTCTTCAAAAAAATTAGATACACCAAGGGAATATATCATGCAAAGATGGGCTCGATAAAAGACAGAAATGGTATGGACCTAACAGAAGAAAAAATATTAAGAAGAAGTGCCCAAAATACACCAAAGAACTGTACAAAAAAGGGGTTCATGACCCAGATAATCATGATGGTGTGATCACTCACCTAGAGCCAGACAGCCTGGAATGTTAAGTCAAGTGGGCCTTAGAAAGCATCACTATGAACAAAGCTAGTGGAGATGATGGAATTCCAGGTAAGCTAATTCAAATTCTGAAAAATGATGCTGTGAAAGTTCTGCACTCAATATGCCAGCAAATTTGGAAAACTCAGCAGTGGCCACAGGACTGGAAAAGGTCAGTTTTCATTTCATTTCCAAAGCAAGGCAATGCCAAAGAATGCTCAAACTACTGCACAATTGAACTCATCTCACACACTAGTAAAATAAAGGTCAAAATTCTCCAAGCCAGGCTTCAGCAATACATGAACTGTGAACTTCCAGATGTTCAAGCTGGTTTTAGAAAATGCAGAGGAACCAGAGATCAAATTGCCAACATCCACTGGATCATCGAAAAAGCAAAAGAGTTCCAGAAAAACATCCATTTCTGCTTTATTGACTATGCCAAAGCCTTATTGTGTAGATCACAATAAACTGTGGAAAATTTTGAAAGTGATGACCACCTGATCTACCTCTCAAAAAACCTATATGCAGGTCAAGAAGCAACAGTTAGAACTGAACATGGAACAATAGACTGTTTCCAAATAAGAAAAATACCACTTATCATGGCTATATATTGTCACCCTGCTTATTTAACTTCTATGCAGAGTACATCATGAGAAACGCTGGGCTGGAAGAAGCACAAGCTGGAATCAAGATTGCTGGGAGAAATATCAATATCAATATAAATATCAATCAGATATGCAGATGACACCACCCTTATGGCTGAAAGTGAAGAGGAACCAAAAAGCCTCTTGATGACAGTGAAAGAGGAGAGTGCAAAAGATGGCTTAAAGCTCAACATTCAGAAAACTAAGATCATGGCATCTGGTCCCATCACTTCATGGGAAACAAATGGGGAAACAGTGGAAATAGTGCCAGACTTTATTTTTTGGGGCTCCAAAATCACTGCAGATAGTGACTGTAGCCATGAAATTAAAAGACACTTACTCCTCAGAAGGAAAGTTATGACCAACCTAGATAGCATATTGAAAAGCAGAGATATTACTTTGCCAACAAAGGTCCATCTAGTCAAGGTTATGATTTTTCCTGTGGTCATGTATGGATGTGAGAGTTGGACTGAGAAGAAGGCTGAGTGCCTAAGAATTGATGCTTTTGAAATGTGGTGTTGGAGAAGACTCTTGAGAGTCCCTTGGACTGCAAGGAGATCCAACGGGTCCATTCTGAAGGAGATCAGCCCTGGGATTTCTTTGGAAGGAATGATGCTGAAGCTGAAACCAGTACTTTGGCCACCTCATGCAAAGAGTTGACTCATTGGAGAAGACTCTGATGCTGGGAGGGATTGGGGGCAAGAGGAGAAGGGGACGACAGAGGATGAGATGGCTGGATGGCATCACTGACTCGATGGACATGATTTTGAATGAACTCCAGGAGTTGGTGATGGACAGGGAGGCCTGGTGTGCTGTGATTCATGGAGTTGCAAAGAGTTGGACATGACTGAGCAACTGAACTGAACTGAACTGAATATACCTCCACTTAACTCCTCGGATTTGTATTACAGATATCTGATGTTGCCTTCAAATGTTGCCTTCGAAAGTGTGTTAGTTGGTTAGTTATGTCCGATTCTTTGCAACTCCATGGACTGTAGACCACAAGGCTCTTCTGTCCATGGAATATTCCAGGTAAGAATCCTGGGTGGGTAGCCATTCCTTTCTCCAGAGATCTTCCTAACCTAGGGATCGAACCTGGGTCTCCTGCCTTGCAGAGAGATTTTTTACATCTGAGACACCAGTTAAGTGCTTTGAATAAAACTAGAAAATCAGATTTACCAGTGTCTTGATCCCAGACGTCTACACCACCACTTCCCTGTTTAGTTTAGTTTTTTTTTTTTTTTTTTATTGCTTTACCCCAAACTGCCAAGGTGGATGAAAACAAGGGCATACAAGTACACTTTTTATTTTCATACTTTGAACAATGTACCCTTGTGCGTGTACCCTTGTCTTTAAAAGGTCACCCAAGATATAAACGGAGTGTTTTCACTGTACAGGATAAACACTTATGCATCTTACACTATTGTCTATCCACTTTCTACACGTTACATACCTTCTGTTAAAGAACTGAGGACTCCTCACTGCTCTCTGTCCCTGTGTGGCTAGCTAGCGGAATGGTCTGGGCTTCAGGTTCAAATAAGGGCTTGTCTAAGCATCTTCTGATTATTCAATTTGATGACTTTTTAATTAAAAAATCAATATTTTAATTTCCTGTGTCCCTCTTTTTTTTTTTTTTTTTTTTTTGCTATATGTGTCTCTTGACTCATATCCTCTTACATTTATTTTTATAATTTATTGTCTTTGCTCCATCTATCTTAGAACTCTTTTCCCAGTCATGTATGGGAAAGATTTTGAGCTTGCCTGGGCACTGAATGAAGGAGGTCACTTCATGATAGGCAAATAAAATAGCTATGAAGAAGACACTTATTTTATGGTTTCTGGGCACAGAGTGATAGTATGACCACCCATCTCTTTTAAGGATTTGGAAAAATGTATCAGTAAAGGGATGTGTGACATTTGGTAATCATCCTCCTGTAACTGATGTTTCTAAGGCAGAATGTATATAGAGAGAGCTTCCCCAAAAGATCCCTAAGATGTAGCACCAAATGCAGAGTGGAATCCCCCCTGGATGCTGTGGTTGGGGAAAGCAGTGCTAACCTCCAGCTGTGGGCTGGCAGGAACCCAGTGCTTCTGGTCAGTAGAGGTGCATCCCTTGTCTAGGGTCACTGCTCTGACAAGAGGGCTGTGTCTGCTGCTCGGTCTCTGCACAGAAGAAGATTGGCATATTTGTGCATTTTTAGTGTATGTGTTTTAAAGTATTTTTCTGGCTTCAGTACAAAATATGTTTTACTGTATTTGCATACTTTTCACAGTTTAATTTTTCTAACATATTGAAATCTTAGTTTACAATTTTATTGTGATTAGAATCTGCTCTATGGGTTCGAGTGATAGAGTTAAAAATCACTGGGCAATGGCACAAATTTTGACTGCATTCTTAATTGTTATTTCTCCTCCCTCTTTCCATCACAGACAATGGCTGCATAAGTCTAGTTCATGGTCCTTGAAGCAGAAACTTCTGCTGTGTAAACTGAGGGAGTTGGGAGGTAAATAGAGCTTTTTTCGTAGGATCCTTCTTTGTATCAACTGTAATTATCTGAATTTTCTTCAAGTTTTATTGAGATATATTTGACATACAGCACTGTATAAATGTAATTTGTACAGTGTTATGATTTGATTTACATACATCATGGACTGATTATCACAAAAGGTTAGTGAACATTCATTGTCTCATACAGATACAATAACAAAGAAATAGAAAAATTATCTTGTGATGAGAATCTTAAGATTTACTCTCTTAGCCACTTTCCTATATATTATACAGCCATGTTAACCAGAGTCATCATGTTGTATACTACTTTTGAAGTATATATCTTATAACTGGGGCTGTGTACCTTTTGACCACCTTCATCTAGTTCTCCCCACCCCAAATCCCTGCCTCTGGTAGCAACAGATCAGATCTCTTTTTCTATGTGTTTGTTTGTTGTTGAAATATATTTGACCTATAACAATGTTAGTCCTTGTTATACACATGGTGCTTCCATGCAGGTATGTGTGATAAGTCACTTCAGTCGTGTCTGATGTAGGTGTGCGATAAGTCACTTCAGTTGTGTCTGACTGTGTGACCCTATTGACTGGAATCCTCCAGGCTGCCCTGCCTATGGGATTCTCAAGGCAAGAATATTGGTGTGGGGTGCCATTTCCTACTCCAGGGCATCTTCCCAATCCAGGGATCAAACCTGTATCTCTTATGTCTCCTGCATTGACAGGCAGGTCCTTTACCATTATTGCCACCTGGGAAGCCCAGTGATTCCACATTTCTACACATTTCAGAATGATCATCATAATCATCACTAGTTGTCATCTGCCAACAGGAAAGATCACTGAGGAAGGCTTTCTTATCTTTCCTTAATATTCTTTGGAACTCTCCATTCAGATGCTTATATCTTTCCTTTTCTTCTTTGCTTTTCACTTCTCTTCTTTTCACAGTTATTTGTAAGGCATCCCCAAACAGGCATTTGGCTTTTTTGCATTTATTTTCCATAGGGATGGTCTTGATCCCTGCCTCCTGTACAATGTCATGAACCTCTGTCCAAAGTTCATCAGGCACTCTATCTATCAGATCTAGTCCCTTAAATCAATTTCTCACTTTCACTGTATAATCATAAGGGATTTCATTTAGGTCATATGTGAATGATCTAGTGGTTTTCCCTACTTTTTTCAATTTAAGGCTGAATTTGGCAATAAAGAGTTCATAATGTGAGCCACAGTCAGCTCCCAGTCTTGTTTTTGCTGACTGTATAGAGCTTCTCCATCCTTGTCTGCAAAGAATATAATCAATATGATTTGAGTGTTGACCATCTGGTGCTGTCCATGTGTAGAGTCTTTTCTTGCATTGTTGGAAGAGGGTGTTTTCTATGACCAGGGTATTCTCTTGGCAAAATTATATTAGCCTTTGCCCTGCTTCATTCCATATTTCAAGGCCAAATTTGTCTGTTAGTCCAGGTATTTCTTGACTTCCTACTTTTGCATTCCAGTCCCTTATAATGAAAAGGACATCTTTTTTGGGTGTTAGTTCTAAAAGGTCTTGTAGGTCTTCATACAAACATTTAACTTCAGCTACCTCAGCTTCACTGGTTAGGAAATGGAGGAAAATAGCAGAATAGGAAAGACATGAGATCTCTTCAAGAAAATTAAAGATACCAAGGGAACATTCCATGCAAAGATAGGCTTGATAAAAGACAGAAATGGTATGGACCTAACAGAAGCAGAAGATATTAAGAAGAGGTGGCAAGAATACACAGAAAAACTGTACAAAAAAGAGCTTCATGACCCAGATAATCACGATGATGTGATCACTCACCTAGAACCAGACATTCTGGATGTGAAGTCAAGTGGGCCTTAGAAAGCATCACTACGAACAAAGCTAGTGGAGTTGATGGAATTCCAGTTAAGCTATTCCAAATCCTGAAAGATGATGTTGTGAAAGTTCTGCACTCAATATGCCAGCAAATTTGGAAAACTCAGCAGTGGCCACAGGACTGGAAAAGGGCAAGTTTTCATTCCAATCCTAAAGAAAGGCAATGCCAAAGAGTGCTCAAACTACCCCACAATTGCATTCATCTCACACGCTAGTAAAGTAATGCTCAAAATTCTCCAAGCCAGGCATCAGCAATACATTAACTGTGAACTTCTAGATGTTCAAGCTGGTTTTAGAAAAGGCAGAGGAACCAGAGATTGCCAACATCTGCTGGATCATGGAAGAAACAAAACAAGAGAAATGGATCACAATAAACTGTGAAAAATTCTGAAAGAGATCAGAATACCAGGTCACCTGACCTACCTCTTGAGAAACCTATATGCAGGTCAGGAAGCAACAGTTAGAACTAGACATGGAACAACAGAATGGTTCCAAATAGGAAAAGGAGTACGTCAAGGCTGTATATTGTCACCCTGTTTATTTAACTTATATGCAGAGTACATCATGAGAAATGCTAGGCTGGAAGAAGCACAAGCTGGAATCAAGATTGCCAGGAGAAATATCAATAACCTCAGATATGCAGATAACACCACCCTTATGGTAGAAAGTGAAGAGGAACTAAAAAGCCTCCCAATGAAAGTGAAAGAGGAGAGTGGAAAAGTTGGCTTAAAGCTCAACATTCAGAAAACTAAGATTATGTCATCTGGTCCCATCACTTCATGGGAAATAGATGGGGAAACAGTGGAAACAGTGTCAGACTTTATTTTGGGGGAGTTCCAAAATCACTGCAGATGTTGACTGCAGCCATGAAATTAAAAGACGCTTACTCCTTGGAAGGAACGTTATGACCAATATAGATAGCATATTCAAAAGCAGAGACATTTCTTTGCCAACAAAGGTACATCTAGTCAAGGCTATGATTTTTTCCAGTAGTCATTTATAGATGTGAGAGTTGGACTGTGAAGAAAGCTGAGTGCAGAAGAATTGATACTTTTGAAGTGTGGTGTTGGAGAAGACTCTTGAGAGACCCTTGGAGTGCAAGGACATCCAACCAGTCCATTCTAAAGGAGATAAGTCCTGGGTATTCTTTGGAAGGACTGATGCTAAAGCTGAATCTCCAGTACTTTGGCCACCTCATGTGAAAAGTTGACTTATTGGAAAAGACTCTGATGCTAGGAAGGATTGGGGGCGGACGAGAAGGGGACCACAGAGGATGAGGATGGCATCACCGACTCGATGGACTTGAGTTTGAGTGAAGTCCGGGAGTTGGTGATGGACTGGGAGGTCTGGCGTGCTGCAATTCATGGGGTCGCAAAGAGTCGGACATGACTGAACGACTGTACTGAACTGGAATACAAAGTTATGAAGATTCACCTTTATGTGTGTTTTTTAAAACAGTTATATTGTTTTTCCTTTCACTTTTAAGTTTTTGATAAATTTCAAGTTTTTTTTTTTTTTTTTTTTTTTTATGGTATGACATAAGGATGATATTCTCTCTTTTGTATGTCGCAGTCCACTGATGCAGCACAATTTGTTGGAAAGACTCTCATGGTCATTAAAAGGTCTTGGCACTTTTGTCTAAAAATTAGTTAACAATAGATATTTCTAGACTCATAATTAAATATCCTGTTATATATGTCTGTCCTAATACCTGCAGAACTTTGTCTTAACATTGATTCTTTAAGAAAGAAGAAGTTTGAGTTCTCCTATTTTGTTCTTCTTCTGTAGGATTTCTTTGGCTTTTCTGGGTCTCTGACAAAAATATGAACGTATACATTGATTGTTAGTCTCTACAAAAGTCATCTAGAACTCTTGTATGAGATTGAGTTAAATTTCAAGATCAATTTGGTAAATATTGCTGTTTTAGCAAAACCAATACAATATCATAAAGTTAAATTTTTTAAAAAAATTATAAACTAAAATAAAAAAAGTTAATTAGTTTCATGCATGAAATATTTATTTAGACCTTAACTTTCAAAAATATTTTATAACTTCTAAAGTATATTTTGCATTTTTGTTACATTTACTTTTTAAGCTTTTGATTCTTTTTCAACCAATAGATTTAAAATTTTAATAGAGTTGCATTTTTTATTTTATTTTCATATTGTTAATTGTTGATGTTTAGAAACATAATTGATTTTTATATTGATCTTATATACCTATATTCTTGTTATAACTCTACTTACACCTATATCTATTTATACACATTCATATATATGTATACATATATAATATATATTATAACTATGTCTATTTCAGTATCTTTTCCTATACCTATACTCTATCTCAATACACATAGCTCTGTTTTATATATATACACACACACACACATATATAGCTCTGTCTTTATATATATATATATACATATACACACACACACACACACATATATATACTTATATATTTTAGGGAAATTATATAACTAGTCTTGTTTAGGCTTCAGAGACAAAGAAAAAGAAACCTCTGACTTTTGATCTGACCATCTGGGTACTACCTGACTACTGCTGTGGTCACTACTCACAGACACACGTGCTGTGACTGTCTGAAGATAAATATAATAGATAAATAGGAAGAAAATCTTGGAATTTGTTCAGTCCCTGGAGGAGGTCTGGCCAATCACTCCTCAGACTTAGCAACATTCCAAGATTTGCCAGAACAAAGCAAATCGCAGTGTATATATATATATATATATACACATACTGCAGTTTTGCTCCCAGACTGATAATGATATCAGTCTGTGGCCAAGGGTTTATAAACAGGAATGCTAAATGGTATTTTTTGACATCTCACCCACAGAAGGGACATGCAGCTGGGGAGAACTTTTCCTAATTGGGGCTCCAGATGTGCTGGGACACGGGTTTCCCAGTGCTCTTTAAGTGTGAATATTGGTCAAAACCTGATTTGGTGATGTGTCCTCCACTATTTCTATTTCTTTTTCCTTTTGATGTCAATATATTGAAAGTAAGCTAGACAATTTTCTAATAAATATGTGTATTATTTATTTTTATACAACAAATAATTTATCTTGTTAACAAATCTCTTGAACCTGAAAAAAAATGAAAGGCACTTACTCATGTCTGACTCTTTGTGACCCCTTTGACTGTACAGACCATAAAGTTCTCCAGGTTTCTGCAGGCAATCTTCCTAACCCAGGGATAGAACCCAGCTCTTCCACATTGCGGGTAGATTCTTTACCAGCTGAGTCACCAGGCAAGCCCCTTTGAGCCTGAAATGAAAGTAAAAATTTTTGATGAAACAATATATATCCAAAATATATATCTGTGCTTTATATACATGTAGTCACCCATTTATATATATGTATCTATATCTATATCTATAGAGAGAGAAATGATTAAAGACTTGTCTTATGGGATATTCCAGGGTCTGGGAAGTCTGCACTTCACAGGGCAAGCCAGCAGACTGGAAATTTAGAGAAGAGTTAATGTTGCAGTTTTGATTCCAGATTCAATAGTGCTTAAAACTCACAGGGTGTCTATGTTGTAGAATTGATGTCAAACTCCTTGTTCTTTGACAAACCTGGTCTTTTCTCTTAAAGCCTTCTGATTGGATGAGGCCCACCTATATTATGGGAGACAATCTGCTTTACTCAAGTCTGACTTAAGTGCTAATCACATGCAAAAAATACCTTGGCCTTTTAGTAGCAATTCCTTGTGCCCTTCCTTCTCATGATCACTTAGAGTTGAGAAGTAAGAATATAGAACGTTTGCCCAAGATCAATGAGCAAAATTTAGTTGTTGAAAGTTTCTACATATGTAGAGCTTGTCTTTGTGTTCTTACATTTACACCATTTTAATATAGACTTTTTGACACTTAAATATACCACGTATAACAACACATATAAAAAATGGATGTTAAACATAGTAAGGATAAGTTTCCACCACCCCCCGCCCCCTGCCACACACACACTATTATTTCTAAACCTATAAGTGGCGGCTGCATGGCACAGGAGTGGCCCATGGCAGAGAGGAGATACCTCATGCTGAGAGAGGGCACAGGCGACTGTGGCACAGGAGCAGATAGCAGCGGTTGGACAGTGCAGGAGTGGCAAGCGGCTCTCAGAGAGGAGCTACCCCACATCCAAAGTCAGGAGTGGCAGCTGTGAGGACATACCCCACGTCCAAGGTAACGAGCAGCAGCTTTGGTTTGCTGGAGCAGCCAGGAATAGATCCAAGTCCAAGGTAAATGAAAACCAAGTAAGATGATAAGCGCTGAGAGAGGGCATCAGAGGGCAGACAGGCTGAAATGACAATCACAGAAAAGTAACCGATCTGATCACATGGCCAACAGCCCTGTCTAACTCAAAGAAACTAGGCTATGCCATGTAGAGCCAACCAAGATGGGCAGGTCATGGTGGAGAGGTCTGACAGAATGTGGTCCACTGGAGAAGGGAATGGCAAATCACTTCAGTATTCTTTTATTGAGAACCCCATGAACAGTATGAAAAGACAAAAAGATAGACACTGAAACATGAACTCCCCAGATCACTAGGTGCCCAATATGATGCTGGACATCAATGGAGAAATAACTTCAGAAATAATGAAGGGATGGTGCCAAAGCAAAAACAACACCCACTTGTGGATGTGACTGGTGATAGAAGCAAGGTCCGACGCTGTAAAGAGCAATATTGCATAGGAACCTGGAATGTTAGGTCCATGAATCAAGGCAAATTGGAAGAGGTCAAACAGGAGATGGCAAGTGTGAACGTTAACATTCTAGGAATCAGTGAACTAAAATTGACTGGAATGGCTGGAATTTAACTCAGATGACCATTTTATCTACTACTGTGGGCAGGAACCCCTTGAAAGAAATGGAATAGACATCATAGTCAACAATCTGAAATACAGTACTTGAATGAAGCTCAAAAAAGAGAATGATCTCTGTTCATTTCTAAGGCAAACCATTCAATATCATGATAATCCAAGTCTACGCCCCAACCAGTAACACTGAAAAATCTGAAGTTGAACTGTTCTATGAAGACCTACGTGACCTTTTAGAAATAACACCCCAAAAAAGATGTCCTTTTCAATATAGTGGAGTGGAATGCAAAAGTAGTAAGTCAGGAAACACCTGGAATAACAGGCAAATTTGGCCTTGAATGAAGCAGGATAAAGGCTAATAGAGTTTTGACAAGAGAACGCACTGGTCATAGCAAACACCCTCTTTCAACAACACAAGAGAAGACTCTACACATGGACATCACCAGATGGCCAATACTGAAATCAGAATGATTATATTCTTTGCAGCCAAAGATGGAGAAGCTCAATACAGTCATCAAAAACAAGACTGGGAGCTGACTGTGGCTCAGACTATGAACTCCTTATTGCCAAATTCAGACATAAAGTGAAGAAAGTAGGGAAAACCACTTACCCATTCAGGTATGATCTAAATAAAATAAAATCAAATCCCTTATGATTATACAGTGTAAGTAAGAAATAGATTTAAGGGACTAGATCTGATAGACAGAGTACCTGATGAACTATGGACAGAGGTTCATGATATTGTACAGGAGACAGGGATCAAGGCCATCCCCAAGAAAATGAAATGCACAAAAGCAAAATCCGTCTGAGGAGACCTTACAAATAGCTGTGAAGAGAAGCAAAAAGCAAAGGAGAAAAGGAAAGGTATATCCATTTGGATGCAGAGTTCCAAAGAATAAGAAAGCCTTTCTTAAGGATCAATGCAAAGAAATAGAGGAAAACAATAGAATGGTAAAAACTAGAGATCTCTTCAAAAAAATTAGAGACAGCAAGTGAACATTTCATGTAAAGATGGGCTCAATAAAGGACAAATATGATATGGATTTGACAGAAGCAGAAGATATTAAGAAGAGGTGGCAAGAATACACAAAAGAACTGTACAAAAAAGACCTTTTTGACCCAGTTAATCACAGTGATATAATCACTCACCCAGAGCCTGACATCCTGGAATGTGAAGTCAAGTGGGCCTTAGGAAGAATCACTATGAACAAAGCTAGTGGAGGTGATGGAATTCCATGTGAGTTACTTCAAATCCTTAAAGATAAAGCTGTGAATGTGCTGCATTCAATATGTCAGCAAATTTGGAAAACTCAGCAGTGGCCACAGGACTGGAAAAAGGCAATTTTCATTCCAATCCCAAAGAAAGGCAATGCCAAAGGATGAGCAAACTACCACACAATTGCACTCATCTCTCACACTAGTAAAGTAATGCTCAAAATTTTCCAAGCCAGGCTTCAGCAATACATGAACCATAAACTTCCAGATGATTTTAGAAAAGGCAGAGGAACCAGAGATCAAATTTCCAACATCTGCTGGATCCTTGGAAAAGCAAGAGAGTTCCAGAAAAACATCTATTTCTGCTTTATTGACTATGCCAAAGCCTTTGACTGTGTGGATCCCAAAAAAACTCTGGAAAATTCTGAAAGAGTTGGGAATACCAGACCACCTAACCTGCCTCTTGAGAAACTTGTGTGCAAGTCAGGAAGCAACAGTTAGAACTGGACATGGAATAACAGACTGTTTTCCAAATAGGAAAAGGAGTTCGTCAAGGCTGTATATTGTCACCCTGCTTATTTAACTTATATGCAGAGTACATCATGAGAAATTCGGGCCTGGCGAAGCACAATCTAGAATCAAGATTGCTGGGAGACATATCATTAACCTCAGATATGCATATGGCACCACCCTTATGGCAGAAAGTGAAGAAGAACTAAAGAGCCTCTTGATGAAAGTGAAAGGGGAGAATGAAAAAGTTGATATAACATTCACAACACTAAGATAATGGCATCTGGTCTCATTCAGATCAGATCAGATCAGTAGCTAGTCGTGTCCGACTCTTTGCAACCCCATGAAATGCAGCACACCAGGCCTCCCTGTCCATCACCAATTCCCGGAGGTCACTCAGACTCACATTCATCCAGTCAGTGATGCCATCCAGCCATCTCATCCTCTGTCGTACCCCTCTCCTCCTGCCCCCAATCCCTCCCAGCGTCAGAGTCTTCTCCAATGAGTCAACTCTTCGCATGAGGTGGCCAAAATACTGGAGTTTCAACTTTAGCATCATTCCTTCCAAAGAAATCCCAGGGCTGATCTCCTTCAGAATGGACTGGTTGGATCTCCATGCAGTCCAAGGGACTCTCAAGAGTCTTCTCCAACACCACAGTTCAAAAGCATCAATTCTTCGGCGGTCAGCCTTCTTCACAGTCCAGCTCTCACATCCATACGTGACCACAGGAAAGACCATAGCCTTGACTAGGCGAACCTTTGTTGGCAAAGTGATGTCTCTGCTTTTGAATATGCTATCTAGGTTGGTCATAACTTTCCTTCCAAGGAGTAAGCATCTTTTAATTTCATGGCTGCAGTCACCATCTGCAGTGATTTTGGAGCCCAGAAAAATAAAGTCTGACAATGTTTCCACTGTTTCTCCATCTATTTCCCATGTAGTGATGGGACCAGATGCCATGATCTTCGTTTTCTGAATGTTGAGCTTTAAGCCAACCTTTTCACTCTCCTCTTTCACTTTCATCAAGAGGCTTTTTATTTCCTCTTCACTTTCTGCCATAAGGGTGGCATCATCTGCATATCTGAGATTATTGATATTTCTCCCAGCAATCTTGATTCCATCTTGTGTTTCTTCCAGTCCAGCATTTCTCATGATGTACTCTGCATATAAGTTAAATAAACATGGTGACAATATACAGCCTTGACGTACTCCTTTTCCTATTTGGAACCAGTCTGTTGTTCCATGACCAGTTCTAACTGTTGCTTCCTGACCTGCATACAGATTTCTCAAGAGGCAGATCAGGTGGTCTGGTTTTCCCATCTCTTTCAGAATTTTCCACAGTTTATTGTGATCTACACAGTCAAAGGCTTTGGAATAGCCAATAAAGCAGAAATATATGTTTTTCTGGAACTCTCTTGCTTTTTCCATGATCCAGCGGATGTTGGCAATTTGATCTCTGGTTCCTCTGCCTTTTCTAAAACCAGCTGGAGCATCAGGAAGTTCACAGTTCACATATTGCTGAAGCCTGGCTTGGACAATTTTGAGCATTACTTTACTAGCATGTGAGATGAGTGCAATTGTGTGGTAGTTTGAGCATTCTTTGGCATTGCCTTTTTTGGGATTGGAATGAAAGCTGACCTCTTCCAATCTGTGGCCACTGCTGGGTTTTCCAAATTTGCAGGTCCCATTACTTCATGGCAAATAGATGGGAAACAGTGGAAATATTGAGAGAATTTATTTTGAATGGCTCCAAAATCACCACAGATGGTGATTTCAGCCATGAAATTAAAAGACCCTTACTCCTTGGAAGGAAAGTTATGACCAACCTAGATAGCATATTAAAAAGAAACATTACTTTGTCAACAAAGTTCTGTCTACAGAAGGCTATGGTTTTTCCAGTGGTCATGTATGGATGTGAGAGTTGGACTATTAAGAAAGCTGAGCGCTGAAAAATTGATGCTTTTGAACTGTGGTATTGGAGAAGACTCTTGAGAGTCCCTTGGACTGCAAGGAGATCCAATCATTCCATCCTAAAGGAGATATCAGTCCTTGGTGTCTATTGGAAGGAGTGATGTTTGAAGTTGAAACTCCAATACTTTGGCCACCTGATGTGAAGATCTGATTCATTTGAAAAGACCCTGTTGCTGGGAAAGATTGAGGGCAGGAGGAGAAGGGGACGACAGAGGATGAGATAGCTTGATGGAATCACCAACTCAATGGACATGAGTTTGGATAGGCTCTGGGAGTTAGTGTTGGACAGGGAGGTCTGGCGTGCTCCAGCTTATGGAGTTGCAAAGAGTTGGACACAAGTGAACGACTTAACTGAAGTGAACTGAATGTATATCCACTTCTATTTCTGTTGTGTGGTCTCAGTTGCCCAGTCATGTCCTACTCTTTGCAACTACATGGACTGTAACATCCCAGTTTCCTCTGTTTGTGGAATTTTTCAGGCAAGAATATTGGAGTGGTATAGGGAAAGAGCACAGAGAAGGCAATGGCACCTCACTCCAGTACTCTTGCCTGGAAAATCCCATGGACAGAGGAGCCTGGTGGGCTGCAGTCCATTGGGTAGCACAGAGTCAGACACTACTGAAGTGACTTAGCAGCAGCAGCAGCAGAGAAAGAGCAAATTAGCCAAGAAGGCGTGTTTAAGCTCTCTTGCCTCACGTTTTGTAAATAATGACTGTGTAACCGCTGATATTATTTATAGCACTCTGCATGTGTGTCAGGTGGTACTCACTTGGTTACAGGATACTGTGTGTATCACCCATGCATGAGTTCCACCTGAAGACTGGGGGCATTTTGCTGCTGTGTCATGGCTGTTTCTATGGGGTCAGTCACAAGAAGAGAAAATACACTGTGTCTACTGCTATGGCTGCTGAATCAGCCCAGGAGAATATACTGTTATGGCTGCCATGTCAGCCAGGAGAGAGATTCTGTGCAGTTACATTGTATTATGTTGTGTCTGCTACTACTGCTGTTGTGCTAGCCAGAGAAGAATAAACATGTTTGCAGTTTCCATGGCTTCTCAAGTTTTCTTCCAGCCTCTTAGCTCAATCCTTGCCTACACTGGGTTCAGCAAACACTGTGGACAGTGTGAACAGCAAGATAATTGGTGTCAAGAACAGGATAAAAAGCAACACAGTGCGATGCCATTCCCCCCCCCCCCCACCCCGGGTCTTCTCCACCCAGGGACTGAATTCATGTCTCTTGTATCTCCTGCATTGCCATGTGCTAGGGCATTATCATTTTCGTTGCATTTCTACTAAGACTTTAAGTAACAGACCTTTATACTTCATCTTGAAAGTAGAGTTTAATTTAAATGTCAAGCATGGGCTCCTAGTAATACTTGGTTCTTGTAAACAGAAATAGCCCTATAGCCCTGTCGCTCAGTAGTGTAGAACTCTTTGCAACCCCATGGACTGTAGCCTACCAGGCTCCTCTGTCCATGGGATTTTCCAGGCAATAGTACTGGAGTGGATTGCCATTTCCTTCTCCAGGGGATCTTCCCAACCCAGGGATCAAACTCAGGTCTCCAGCATTATAGACAGACACTTTACCATCTGAGCCACCAGGGAAGTCCCTATAAGGAGAAATAGTGTTCATTAAATATCACAGTAAGTTTATTTATATTTATAGATAGCTCATTTGTTCCTACAAGGTAAAATTTATTTTCCAAAAATTTATAGCTGCAGCAATTTTTTATTTGATCATTTCACTATCCTCATGAAAAGGATAGTTTAATGCCCTTTACTAGAGATTTTCTGAGGACCACCTGGGAAGGAGTGATAGAAATTCCTTTGATTTTTCCCCAGAGGTGTTCACTGAGGTGGTTAAATTAGCTGTGAATATGTTTATTTGATATTTAGACAGGTCAATTTGTTTCATTAGTCATCAAGAATTAATTATCAGATTATCACTACAGAGATAAACTCTTTAAAAATGACTACATCAAAGAAAATTCTAAAAGGAGAATATTTAGAAGTGATAGACGTAATGATCACATTCATACATAATACTGAGAAATCAGGTTGCTTAGCAAAATTGCATTATGTTTTCCACTTAAAAAGATTACAAACACCTGTATTCTTTCTTCAACATTCTCATTATATCTTTATTACAGCTCATTATTTGACTGAGAAATGATGTAATTATTTATCAAACAATAAATTTTGAGCTGTGCAAAGTACCCATCACTATAAGAATTTTGTCTTATTTTCTCATAGCCAATAATTTTGAGAAAAGTACATTTTAAAGATGTACAATGAAGATATAGAAATAGTTGTTGGACTATAATATTCAGATTTACATAATGATTCAGATAAATATTTAAAAGTATACTCAATAACATTCAAAATAATCTTAATTTTTATTAGATATTGTTACATATAGAGCAGTAAAGTCATTGTTGAATCATTTTACAGAATGTATAAAACTGAATCTGATTGTATATCAATAGTATGTTGAATTAAGCAGTCTAAGTAATAGGTTCATTATATCTACCATCTAGTCAAGGCTATGGTTTTTCCAGTGGTCATGTATGGATGTGAGAGTTGGACTGCGAAGAAGGGTGAGCGCTGAAGAATTGATGCTTTTGAACTATGGTGTTGCAGAAGACTCTTGAGAGTCCCTTGGACTGCAAGGAGATCCAACCAGTCCATTCTGAAGGAGATCAGCCCTGCGATTTCTTCGGAAGGAATGATGCTAAAGCTGAAACTCCAGTACTTTGGCCACCTCATGCAAAGAGTTGACTCATTGGAAAAAACTCTGATGTTGGGAGGGATTAGGGGCAGGAGGAGAAGGGGACGACAGAGGATGAGATGGCTGGATGGCATCACTGACTCGATGGACTTGAGTCTGAGTGAACTCCAGGAGTTTGTGATGGACAGGGAGGCCTGGCGTGCTGTGATTCATGGGGTCACAAAGAATCGGACACAACTGAGTGACTGAACTGAACTGAGCACACTTAACAAAAGGTAAAAGATGAAACATTAACTCAAATTCTTCTGTAGTAACCAAAAATGAAGAACAAAATAACAGCATTCACAGACCCACTGCCACTTTACCAAACTCTTTGTCATCAGCTTTGATTTTTATTAGACTACTTTAAGATTTGTGGGTCTAATTAAGTAAGGTCATCTGTGATCATGCAAATCACACACTTTCTTTAAAGACCTATGGCAGTGAGCAGTTTATTCACAGGGATATAAGCTCTGTTAAAGAAGGGAGGCTTTTCTTTAATTCTGTTTCTGGCTGTAATTCTAGGAACAGCACCAGTACCTTTAATAGAAGATTCTCAATTAATACTGAGAACATGTCACTCTTTCTCTAAATTTCTAACATTCTTCATATCTGTTCAAGTCAGTTAGTACACACAGATATTTGTGTGTGTATGTGTGTGTGTGTGTGTGTGTGTGTGTAATGCACATATATGGGCTTCTCAGGTGGCTTGGTGATAAAGAATCTGTCTGCCAAGCAGAGTACACAATTTAGATCCCTGGGTGGGGAATCCCTAGATCTCTAGGGAAGGAAATGACAACCCACTCCAATATTCTGACCTGGGAATCCCATGGATAGAGGAGCCTGGAAGCTACAGTCCAAGGGGTCACAAAGAGTCAGACATGACTTAGCAATTCAACATGAACAACAAAGTAAATATATATATACATACACATATACATACACATATTTTGTTACATAAGGATGTAGGGTTAAATACATACATCTTACTTTTTGGCAAGGTTGTTTTGGCAGGGATATTCAGTGTTCATCAAATAGGCTTTTATTTTCTTATATTTCCAAGCTTCTCTTGTAATACTTTGAGTAGACATGTAGTATATAATTTCCAGATCAATGTTAAGAGACTGTGCATTTCTACCCTCCTTTCTGCTCCTTAATGAAAAAATAATCTTAACTATGGTGACAAAGAGGGATTTCCCAGGCTTTTCTTTCATATTAAACACTTGAGAGTCTGAGTTCTCATGTTATATCAACAGAGTTTAGTCTACTATTACTAATAGAGTTGTTTGTATTACCATCTAGCTAATTGTTATTATTCAACTTCCCAGATGATAAATTATAACAAAACTATGATCTGTAGAAAGTATAAGTTTATATAACTCAATGTTCCTTCACATCATTTATACACAAAGCAGATATTTAATGAATATTATTTGATTAAATTAATGCTTAATTATTTCCCTTCTAAATGTCTGCCATACTGCTTTTTCTCAGTTGATGATGTCAGCTGCTGCTGCTAAGTCACTTCAGTGGTGTCCGACTCTGTGCGACCCCAGAGACAGCAGCCCACCCGGCTCTGCAGTCCCTGGGACTCTCCAGGCAAGAACACTGGAGTGGGTTGCCATTTACTTCTCCAATGCATGAAAGTGAAAAGTGAAAGTGAAAAGTGAAAGTGAAGTCGCTTAGTTGTGTCTGATTCCTAGCGACCCCATGGACCACAGTCCACCAGGCTCCTCTGTCCATGGGATTTTCCTGGCAAGAGTACTGGAGTGGGGTGCCATTGCCTTCTCTGGATGATGTCAGGGGAGTGTGTAATTTCCTCGGTTCTGTCTCATCACAACAAAAATTTGAAGCGACGGACGTTAAACCTCTTGGCATGTCACAGATCTTGGACAGATCAGTGTTACAGCTCTGTGTTACAGCTCAGTTTTATTTAGAAAAGTAAAGAAAATACATTCTCAAGGCCTGAGGGCATGCCAACCCATAAGATGGGAAGAGAGGATAGAGAGAGCACACTCGCATGCCTGAGAAAGAGACACCCCGAGCCCTTTAGCTCCTCTTTTTATGTGTTTTTTCCTCCCCCTGGACCTGTCCTATGTAAATTAGGCTAGCCAGGAGTCCTATTTGTTCTACCTGAGGTCCTCACTCCTGTCTTCGGAGGTCCTCACTCCTGTCTTCGGACCTTACATTGTTCTATTTTTGTGGGCTTTTCCCTTCCTTGTCTTTTAGTCACCACCATTCTGGACTCCTTTTTCCTATTCTAACTATCAAACAATGATCTTTCTAGATACGGAAACTCCAGTCAATAATCTCAATTTTGAATTGTCTTTTTTTCATTTTCTTTGGGATTCATCTTCATATTTCAACAAGCAACACATCTTAATCAATGTTTACTCCTTGTAACTTATATTATACAGTAAAGATACTTCTAAAAATAATTCTAATGTATTTTCATCCCTGCAAATCTCAACATGTGTATCCCCATATTTTTTTTTTTTTTTTTAAGCAGTCATTTATTTTAATTGGTCTTTCAGGCTGAATATGCACTCATTCAATTATCCTTACAGCCTGGCTTTTGTACTCACCATGCTTGTGAAAATGCTTCCATTAGTGTTTTCTGGTTCCTATGCCTGGAGACCTTTTTTCACCCACTTATTACTTGAAATTTCAAGTAATACACGAGGAGTAGACAATATTTAGAAAACTGACCTTGATTTGAATTTTTAAACAGCCAGTTAGGATATATTTATCCTGCTCAGCAACATAAAATTTTGTACAACATGTATATAAACATGAACCATCACAAAGCAAAATATTTTGCACCAATTAGAAATTTTCATTTTTCTTCCTTCTCTTCATTTCTATTTACCCAACAGAAAAGAGAAGAGTGGAAATGATACACTCTATTTGCTGGTGTTTGATCTCCTAATTTCATAGATCAAAAAATTAAAAAAAAATGTATACATTATCAGTGAGAATTCTGAGCCAAGCAACTGTGCACCCATACAGATGAACAAGGAAGACAGTCTTGTTGAATTTTGAAGTTCAAATTTTTACAAACCTGTTACAATATGAGGGCATTTTCAAGTCCCTTCCCCAATTATTGATTTTTTTTTTTTTTTTTAGCATGAAATTATAGCTGAATCCTGTGCATTTCACTTGGCTATAAACCCCTTGACTAAGGGTACAATCTAACCCATCCTATTTCTAAGTGGACCACTCACCTACCTTGTTTATTCTTGATTAGCATTAATATTTTTGTGGGGGTACAGATTCATTTCCTATCTTTTACATAAACGGTTCATTAAAACTTTTAGACTGTCTCAGAGAAGACATTATGTTATCCTACTTTCAAACTTGGTTTCCAATTTTTCTACCCTTCCTTTACATTTCTTCTCTAAACTTCCCAATTTAGTCATTCCACTCAGTCTTATTCTGTTCATGTAAATGACTTCATAATCACTTTTCCAACCTTGAAATCACTCTAGAAAAACATCTCTGTGTTTTAAAGTATTTTTGATCAGTTCCAGCATTTTATTTATGTGAGAGAAGATAATATTAAGCTGTCACTCCTTACACAGGGAGGATTCAGCTCATTTACAGTGTGATAAGCTGTTGCTTTTGTGACTTAACTGGTGGCTCAGACAGTAAAGAATTTGCCTGCAATGTGGGAGACCTGGGTTTTATTCCTGGGTTGACAAGATACCTTGAAGAAAGGAATGGCTACCCACTCCAGTATTCTTCTTGCCTGGAGAATCCCTATGGACAGAAGAGCCTGGCAGGTTACAGTCTATGTGATCACAAAGAGTCAGACAGGACTGAACAACTAAGACAGCAGACTGTTGCTTATGGGAGTGTGTGGTTCCTAGATGAATTTTCTTAAGTTCCGTTGGTTCATTAGGAAAATAAATTTCTGTATAAGATTATGGCTATTTTATAATCAATGATAATAATGTTTTATGTGTAAGAGCAATGTCATTTAAAATGAAATAAAGAACCCACAAAGAACGACATAATAGGAAAACAAACAAACAACAACAAAAAAAGAAGCATATTGCTTATTAAATTTAATGTTACTTGGGGAAGCACCTCAGTTAAGGTGAGCATTTTATTGTAATGGGCACCTAAGTGAGATGTTTATTTATTGAGAATTAAACTTAAATATTGGACAATCTCTTTATATAGTGCTAGTATAATAATAAAATTCATGCTATTATAAAACTTATTAATATAATCTGCCAATACTTTGACCACCTGATGCAAAGAGCTGATTCATGTGAAAAGACCCGGATGCTGGGAAAGATTGAGGGCAGGTGGAGAAGGGGACTACAGAGGATGAGATGGTTGCATGGTATCATTGACTCAATGGACATGAGTTTGGGTATACTCTGGGAGTTGGTGATGAACAGGAAGGCCTGGAATGCTGCAGTCCATGGGGTTGCAAAGAGTCGGACACGTCTGAGAACTAATCCAACTGACTGAATATAATCTGCATGAGCTCAGACTTATATAGGCATGTGAAAACATTTATCCTTTCTTCCATAACCAATTCATTCTCTAGCACATTCTTTAATGGGAACACTGGCACAAATGAGTGACAGAATTTATGTTTGACTGGAAAGTAGCATTCTCAAATTATATAACAGATTCCTGTTATTATCATTTATCTCAAATGTGATTCACTTGATCATCTATTAATTCATTTATTTAACATATATTTATTTTTTAGTTTTATTTATTTATTATTATTATTATTACTTTTTACTTTACAATATTGTATTGGTTTTGCCATACATCAACATGCATTCTCCAAAGAAGGCATACAGATGGCTAGCAAACATCATTGATTATCAGAGAAATGCAAATCAAAACCACAATGAGATACCATTTCACACCAGTCAGAATGGCTGCGATCCAAAAGTCTACAAGCAATAAATGCTGGAGAGGATGTGGAGAAAAGGGAACCCTCTTACACTGTTGGTGGGAATGCAAACTAACATATATTTAAATGTCACAATACTGCCTTGAGTTTTAGGACTTCATAAAAACAGGGAAATTTTTTCTTATAACGTGCATTGGAATGATAAAGGCAAGAGCTTTTCTGGTATTGGGGATATATCTATTGATAAAATTCTAAGATGGAAAATATCTTGGTTTATGAAAAATAAGAAAAGGAAACCACTGGACTAGAGCATCGTTACTAAGCACAGAAGTCTTTAATTTTCTTTCTTTTTAAATTTATTTTTAATTGGGGGAAAATTGCTTTGCAATGTTGTGCTAGTTTCTGCCATACAACAATGCAAATCAGCCATAATTATTCATAATATCTGATCCCTCTAGGTCATCACAGAGCACCAGACTGGGCTCTCTATGTTATATAGCAACTTTTCACCAGCTATCTATTTTACACTTGGTAGTGTAAAACCGTTAATGTTACTTTCTCAGTTTTTCCCAGTCTCTCCTTCCCCCAGTGTCCACAAGTCCATTTTCTGTATCTGAGTCTCCATTTCTTCCTTGCAAATAGGTCAATCAACATCATTTTTCTGGATTCCATACACACACACACACACACATACATATATATGCATTCAGATCAGATCAGATCAGATCAGTCGCTCAGTCGTGTCTGACTCTTTGAGACCCCATGAACCGCAGCACGCCAGGCCTCCCTGTCCATCACCAGCTCCCGGAGGTCACCCAGACTCATACCCATCGAGTCAGTGATGCCATCCAGCCATCTCATTCTCTGTCGTCCCCTTCTCCTCCTGCCCTCAATCCCTCCCAGCATCAGAGTCTTCTCCAATGAGTCAACTCTTCGCATCAGGTGGCCAAAATCCTGGAGTTTCAGCTTTAGCATCATTCCTTCCAAAGAAATTCCAGGATTGATCTCCTTCAGAATGGACTGGTTGGATCTTCCTGCAGTCCAAGGGACTCTCAAGAGTCTTCTCCAACACCACAGTTCAAAAGCATCAATTCTTCGGCGCTCAGCCTTTTTCACAGTCCAGCTCTCACATCCATACATGACCACAGGAAAGACCATAGCCTTGACTAGGCGAACCTTTGTTGGTAAAGTGATGTCTCTGCTTTTGAATATACTATCTAGGTTGGTCATAACTTTCCTTCCAAGGAGTAAGCGTCTTTTAATTTCCTGACTGCAGTCACCATCTGCAGTGATTTTGGAGCCCAGAGAAACAAAGTCTGACACTGTTTCCACTGTTTCTCCATCTATTTCCCATGTAGTGATGGGACCAGATGCCATGATCTTTGTTTTCTGAATGTTGAGCTTTAAGCCAACCTTTTCACTCTCCACTTTCACTTTCATCAAGAGCCTTTTTAGCCCCTCTTCACTTTCTGCCATAAGAGTCGTGTCATTAATATATGATATTTATTTTTCTCCCTTTTACTTACTTCACACTGTATAACAGGCTCTAGGTGCACCCATCTCACTAGTTCAGTTCAATTCAGTCACTCAGTCATGTACAACTCTGGGACCTCATGGACTGCAGCACATCAGGCTTCCCTATCCAACACCAACTCCTGGAGTTTACTCAAACTCATGTCCATTGAGTCCGTGATGCCATCCAACCATCTCATCCTCTGTCGTCCCCTTCTCCTCCCACCTTCAATCTTTCTCAATGTCACGGTCCTTTCAAATGAGTCAGTTCTTTACATCAGGTGGCCAAAATATTGGAGTTTGAGATTCAGCATCAGTCCTTTAAATGAATATTCAGGACTGATTTCCTTTAGGATGGACTGATGTGATCTCCTTGCAATTCAAGGTACTCTCAAGAGTCTTCTCCAACACCACAGTTCAAAAGAATCAGTTCTTCAGAGCTCAACTTTCTTTATAGTCCAACTCTTGCATCCATACATGACCACTGGAAAAACCATAGCTTTGACTAGATGGACTTTTCCTGGTAAAGCAATGTCTCTGCTTTTTAATATGCTATCTATGTTGGTCATAACTTTCCTTCCAAGGAGCAAGTGTCTTTTAATTTCATGGCTGCAGTAAACATCCACAGCAATTTTGGAGTCCAAGAAAATAAAGTTTGTCACTGTTTCCATTGTTTCCCCATCTCTTTGCCGTGAAGTGTGGGACTGCATACCATGATCTTAGTTTTCTGAATGCTGAGTTTTAAGCCAACATTTTCACTCTCCTCTTTGACTTTCATTAAGTGTCTCTTTAGTTCTTCTTTGCTTTCTGCCATAAGGATGGTGTTACCTGTGTGTTTGAGATTATTGATATTTCTCCTGTCAATCTTGATTCCAACTTGTGTTTCATCCAGCCTGGCATTTCACATGTTGTACTCTGCATGTAAGTTAAATAAGCAGGGTGACAATATACAGCCTTGATGTATTCCTTTCCTGATTTGGAACCACTCTGTTGTTCCATGTCCAATTCTAACCATTGTTTTTGACCTGCTGACAGATTTCTCAGGAGGCAGGTAAATTAGAAATTTACTAGCATTTATTAGTTGGAGAAGGAAACGGCAACCCACTCCAGTGTTCTTGCCTGGAGAATCCCAGGGACGAGGGAGCCTGGTGGGCTGCTATCCATGGGGTCACACAGAGTCAGACATGACTGAAGTGATTTAGCAGCAGCAGCAGCAGCAGCATTTATTAGAGCAAGAAAAGCCTAGAGCTTGGAAGAAAAATGAGAAACCTCATATAATACTTTAGTATCACATAATGAAGTAATCTATTTAGAAAAAAAAAATTATTACATCTCTCTTTCCATATTTAAATTTAATTTTTCATAAGTACCCTTTATTATTTTATCTATCTTTGCTGCTTACTCAAAACACAGAATGCAAACTGAAAGTACTCCAGAGAAAAATATGTGAAGTTCGGTAGTTGGGAAATAACTGCAAAGGATTAGTTTTTATTTTTCCTTTTATTTTCTTTTGGAATTTATTAGAAGTGAAATTTTTGAAATAATAACAAGAAAGAAATTTGCTGCTGCTGCTCCTAAGTCACTTCAGTCGTGTCCAACTCTGTGTGACCCCATAGACGGCAGTCCACCAGGCTCCCCCATCCCTAGGATTCTCCAAGCAAGAACACTGGAGTGGGTTGCCATTTCTTTCTCCAATGCATGAAAGTGAAGTCACTCAGTCTTATCTGACTCTTAGCAACCGCATAGTCTGCAACCTACCAGGCTCTGCCGTCCATAGGATTTTCCAGGCAAGAGTACTGGAGTGGGTTGCCTTTGCCTTCTCTGAAAGAAACGAGAAAATTGTAAATAAGTTTGGGGAATTAATATCATGATAAAATGGCTTCTGTGGTGCCACTTAAAATAATCTTTATGCATTTGTTAGCAGTATACTATTATTTTGCTTTGGGGGTGTGAAGAGAGTGAATCAATTATATAATCGTTATTTTATCAATAATAATTGGATTTTAAGGCTAAAATCAATATAAACATTCTTAGGCCTCTTGATTGTATATGTGGATGAAATAAGTATTTTACTTGTAATTACTTAATGAAAGAAGTCTTTGCCAAACAGAAATAAGCTATATGTAAACTGAAAGACATTTTTTAACAGACAGCAGGCAAACAACTTGATATTCTTAGTGTAAATATGCTCATTAGTTTTCATTTGCCTCAAAATTGTACAGATAATAATGGAATCTATGAATTAATTAGAACTGATTTACAATCATTTGAAGATACATACTCCCAACTGAATTAACCCATGCTCCTCAATGTTTAGCCAAGAAGATGACATAAATTTAGTACACTTTAATTTTTCTAGAATCTTAAGCTCACTTCTATTTATGCATTCACCTTTTTGATGTTCCTAATTTGCATTATGTTTTAAGCTTCAACAACAAATTAACAAAGTATTTTCATTTTTCATTATTTTATTTCCACTTGTCCAAAATGCATACATAGATTTTAAGTGCTATAGAAAGTTTTGTGTTCCTTTACCAGGTTTTTAAATTGCATTATGTGATGACAACCATCTGCTCAGGCTCTCACTTATCTTTTCCACTGAAGCAACTTGAAATTAAAACCGACACTAATGGCCTTTTGCAGGCACTTATCCAGAGAATAAAGTGGTATACATTTATGGTGATGGCAAATAGAGTATCTTAATATTATGAAAGTTCTTTATTTAAATATAATGCTATATACTTTGTTTTGTAAAAATTAATTGACACTGCATAAAACAAACAAACAAACAAACAAAAAAACACACATATTTATTCAAAGAAGTGGTATGGATCCTTTAGGAAATCTGAAGTCCAGCCAGAATATGAAGTAGGAAATGTGGATATTTAGATTTCTTGAAAAAATCCAGACCCTGCTTAGCATTATAATTTTAGAAATCCATATTATCTCATATAATTATTTACTTTATTAGTAAGGGATTTTTTTTTCTTCCAAATTTATTGAAATGCAGTTACACACAACACTGCATAAATTTAAAGTATACAGAATAATGATTCAACTTGCAGACATCATGAAATATGATTATTATAATAAGTTCTGTAAATATCCATCATCATCAAAACGAAAGACCAAACATATTTTTCCTATGATGTTATATAATGCAAGATTTACTCTCTTAAAGATTTTCACATATAACATACAGCAGTGTTAATTATATTCATCATGTTGTATGTACAACATCTCTATATATGTACTATGCATACTATGTATACTATGCATACATCTCTATGTATGTAGTATGCATATGTATATACTATGCATCTCTAGTTTTCATTTGTCTTATATCTAGAAGTTTGTACCTACTGGGGAGCAAACTGCTCCAGAATCCTTGCCTGGAAAATCCCATAAACAAAGGAGCCTGGTGGGCCACAGTTCATGGGTTCTCAAAGAGTCAGGCACGGCTGAACAATTAACACTTTCACTTTTACATTGTAACTTTTCACCACTTTTATCACCATTATTACATTATTATTGACTATATTCCCCACACTATACATTTCATTCTTGTGACCAAATTATTTTGTAACTAGAACTTTGCACCTCTTAATCTCCCTCACCTATTTCACTTACCCCTCCTCACCTCGCTTCTTTAGTAACCACTTGTTCATTCTCTGTATCTATGATTCTGTTTCTATTTTGTCATTTGTTCATTTGTTTTACTTTTGTTCATTTGTTTTGCTTTTTTAGAGTTCAAATCTAAGTGAAATCATTTGGTATTTGTCTTTCTCTGTCTAACTGATTTCACATTACATGATACCCTCTAGGTCCATCCATGTTTGTTGCAAATGACAAAGTTTTATTCCTTTTTCATGGCTGAATAATATTCTATCAGGTATATGTAGATACACACATGTATATTGCATCTTCTTTATCTATTCTTCTATTGGTAGACACCTGGATTGTTTCTGTATCTTGGCTATAGTAAATAATGCTGAAATAAACATAGGACTGTATACACCTTTTTGATTTAATATTTTTGCTTTCTTTGGAAAAATACCTTAAAGTGGAATTGCTGGATCATATGATAGCTCTATTTTTTTAATTTTTTTGAAGAATACCCATTCTGTTTTAAGTAGTGACTGCACCAATATATATCCCCACCAACAGCGTAAGATGTTTCCATTTTCTCCACATTTTCATCAAATGTTTTAAGAAATGACTTCTTTCAACATCTCAGTTCAGTTCAGTTCAGTCGCTCAGTTGTGTCTGACTCTTTGCGACCCCAAGGTGTGTACTAAGAATAATTCTGTATATAAGTGTTGTTATTTACAAGAATATTTATTTATAGTATGATATAATACTGAATTATCTAAATTTAGACTTTGAATGATGGGGTTTGAGTTTCTAACCTGTGTTACTAAGTCTAGTATAATTAGGGAAATAAATTTAATCTTCCTGTATCTGTTTGAGCCTTTATCAAATGAGGATTGTTTATAAAATTAAATAATACAGTGTTTTAAAATTCATTTAGCAGAAAATAATTTATTAAGTTAAATGTTAAGCATATTTGCAGGGTATAAATGTGCAGAATTGCGTTGCTAAAGAAGGGCTGAAGACACACATCCCTGTCCATCTTGAATCTTTCTTACACTCTCCAAAATGGGCTCATGGGCAACACTGGGAAACCTTAGAGTTGAATAGAAATTGGTTGGTAAGAAAACTATTGCAGCTTAATATGGAAAAGAATTAAAAATATGACTCACCATGCAATTACCATATGTTGCTAAAACAATGTTTTATGGCATGTTACTGTGTAGTGGCAAAGTGCATTTTCAGAACAAGAGCAAATTCCTTTGATGGGATTCTTAAGTGGGTGCTGTGCTGTGCCTCTAGAAGCCTTTTGAAGACCAAAGTTCTTTTTCCCATTTCTGACAGTGGATTACCCAGTAAGAGTTACTCACTGGGTTTTGGCAAGAGAAGCTGACTTGCTCTTGAGCTAATCTCCCTTCCATGGCCAGTCATTGTGAGGTGCCAACAATTCAAAATGTTTAAAGTATAATGACTACTCCAGAATATTCCATAGTATCAGCTATTGCCTCCTTTACAATTTAAACACAATTCTACTTATCCCCACTTTCAATCCTTCATCCTTTATCCCACTCAGGTATTGTTTCTTGGAGATCTCCCCAGTAAACCTCATATATGCCAGTCTTGGAATCTAATTCTGTGCAACATTTTTTTTCCCCTGAGAGTAGCCATAGGAAGCCAACTTCAAAATACTGTAAGTCTCTCTAACTGGTCCCTATTTCTGCTAGTATGCTGCTGCTGCTACTGCTAAGTCACTTCAGTCGTGTCCGACTCTGTGCGACCCCAGAGAAGGCAGCCCACCAGGCTCCCCCGTCCCCGGCCAGGCAAGAACACTGGAGTGGGTTGCCATTTCCTTCTCCAATGCATGAAAGTGAAAAGTGAAACTGAAGTCGCTCAGTTGTGTCTGACTCTTAGTGACCCCATGGACTGCAGCCTACCAGGCTCCTCCATCCGTGGGATTTTCCAGGCAAGAGTACTGGAGTGGGGTGCCATTGCCTTCTCCGTCTGCTAGTACATAAAATACAAATAGTCCTTGGGATTCTGCAGTGATACAGTTGATAAAACCTTTACCAGAAGTGAAATATGATGGTATGCCAGTGGAGAACTAGTTTTTATAAATTCTCTGGAAATAAGTATCTGTTTGTTGCTTTGATATTTTGGAAAGAAAAATAAAGGCTAAGTGAAATTATCAATGTAAGGCCTCCTTGGCAACTTAGGGCTTCCCTGGAGGCTCAGATGGTGAAAAATCTACCTGCAATGCAAGAAACCTGGGTTTGATCCCTGGGTCAGGAAGATCTCCTGGAGGCAGGTATGACAACTCACTCTGGTGTCCTTGCCTGGAGAATTTCATGAACAGAGGAGACTGACGGGCTATAATCTATGGGGTTGCAGACTCAGACACAGCTGAGCAACTCATACTTTCACTGGCAACTTTAACAATGTTCTTCTCTTCTGCAGCAAAAGCAAAGAATAAGCAGAGAGTCAAGCCTCGTAAAGTAGGTGAGTTTCCCAGAAAACTTGATTCTCAAACCCAGTGAAGTTCCCTGTGGGTCAAGGATGGATTTGGGAAGAATAGGACCTGATAACCACAACCATTGAAACTGGACTGAATCACTTGATCGTTTTAAAATTCCAGATATACTGTGAATCATTGGGTCTGCTGAAGCAACATCCTTCCCTGTTAAACATTAGTGCTTACTATTTCTTTGTGGACAATGAAGAGACTTCTTCCTTACAAGATATCAAGCACCCCATATATCATCTAAGGCCACCTGAGCTTCTGCCTATCAGAATAATAACTGAGTCAGCGAAGGACGTTCTGTGCCTGCTAAGGGTAAGAACATACCATAGGAAATACAAGACCTGTGAACATGGTCCAGAAGTCAGTTACCTATGTGACTGGGTCCTGAAGATGATGCAACAAGACTCAGGAATACAAATCAAGACAAGGAACATTATATCAAAATAGACAAAGGGCAAAAACAAAGAGTATTTCACACTTCCACAAATAATTCGAGAAGTGCTACTGATACTTGCTATGATGGCTCTTGGAATCTTATAAAAAGTGATTAAATTAAGTAGAAATGTAAGTGCTTCTAGGAAAGATAGCAGCAGGAAAGAATAAAAAATGTCTTAGGGAAGTTGTCATATTAGCCTTGTTTTATTACATGAGATGGGAAAACCCAGTTACCTGTGTTCTGTGACAGATTACAGAACACACACCACTTCCTAAATTTGTAAAGAATGATCCAGTGAATACAGCATCATAATTGTTGAGACGGTTAGTACTTGTGGGGCTTCTAGCCAGCTACAGTCCATGGGGTTTCAAAGAGTCAAACACAGCTGAGCAACTGAGCACAATCTCTAGAGGTGGAGATAACCAAGGGAGATGGGCCCTTTGTAGCAGGAGGTATGATAGAATGTTGAAATAATAGAGTTGCAGAGTTGGTTTGTAGGAATCAAAGGACAGACTTACTCTAATGGGCACTATGGTCTGAGTGACAGCAAGGGTTTTCTGACCTGAAGAAAAGAACAGAGGTAGTTAATTTATGTCTTAACATGTACATAAAGGCAAGGTAGATGGACAGCCAAGCAGAGTTATGATTAGCTTATATAAGAGAATTAAGTTCGGTTTGGAACTTGTCACTTTTTACCTTACAAGAAAAAAAAGTTAAGAAAAAAAAAAACAAAACTATAAATCAAACCTTAGCTCTAAAATTTAGGTTACTGAACAAGCCATCTCCCACAAAACTCTAGATATAAATAAATATAGAGAGTTACAGTTGAGATCAACTTAGTAGGAACAGAAATAGCTCGGAGCCAAAGACTGGTAAGGAAGCTGATAGGACATCATCTATGAACTTCTGGAGGCTAAGTGTGGACAATCTTGAGAACTCCTGAGGGTCCAGGGTGAAGAAGGAGCAAGCACATTTTCATAGGTTTTAACCCCTGTAGCATCCCCATCAGGATTTCATGGTAAAGATCAGAGAAAAATCCCCTCCTCTTCCAAGTAGCAGAGAGGAAAAAGTTATCACTGGGAATACTTGCAGCATTTTCTCTGTGGCAAAGGACTGTCCATGAAACAACTGCTGCCTCCTGGAGTTTAATATGGCCTTGGTTAATAGCAAGGATACAACTCTGGTCCAATGCCTCTGTTTTACATAAAAGGGGAAAGACTACGAAGAGCTTTTGAAGGACTGAGCGCAGGGAATCAGACTCACTAAAAAGATAGGTTTTAATTATAATCTTTATAGAATGTTTCCCCTTCTGGTACCTTATGGTCACATCAAAAGGGCTCCAGTATAATAACAGTGGATTTTTTCTAAAATAGCTGCAAATTCAAGCTCAGTTTAGGAAGGAGTTCTTAGAGAAATACAAAGACAACAGTAGAGAAAAAAGAAAAACAAAACAAAACAAAGAGAGAGAGAGAAACTTAAGACTCTGTTTCCAACAGCTACAACAGAGAACCTAGCACAGCTCCCAGCCGTTTTACAAAAACCTGACATTAACTTTTAACAACAACAAATCATAAGCCATGCAAAAGAAAAGTGTAGTTTCTGAAGAAATTTAAGCATCATTAAAGTCTAAGTAAAAGTGAAAGTCGTTCAGTCATGTCCGACTCTTTGCGACCCCGTGGAATTCTTCCATGGAGTTCTCCAGGCCAGAATACTGGAGTGAGTTAGCCTTGTACGTCTCCAGGGGATCTTCCCAAACCAAGGATCAAACCCAGGTCTCCCACATTGCAGGCAGATTTCTTACCAGCTGAGCCACAAGGGAAGCCCATTACCAAACTCAAATATAATACTGATTTTGAATAAGTATATTTAATCATAATTAACAGAAGAAAAGGATCACACTTTAAGCTTCAACTATGCTGTAGCATGTGTCAAACTATCCTTCCTTTCCAGGATTGAATAAAACTCTATGTACATAGCATATTTTCTTATCCATTCACCTGCCAATGGACACATGGATTGCTTCCACCTTGTGGCTATTATGCTAAGTGTTGTGTCAAAATTCCTGCTTTTAATTATTTGTATAAATACCCAGAAGTGAAATTACTAGAACATATGATAATTCTATGTTTAATGTTTTGAGAAATTACCGCACTGTTTTCCATAGCGGCTGCACCTTGCATTCCCAACCATCAGGAACATATAAGGTTACAATTTCTGTATATCTTTTCCTTGTTATTTTTTATAAACTTATTTTTTGTAATGTTTATATTAATAAGAATGTCCGACTTTCCTTTATTATATTCTGAAAACATAGTATCAGTTCAGTTCAGTTTCTCAGTTGTGTCTGACTCTGCAACCCCATGGACTGCACCACACCAGGCTTCGCTGTCCAACACCAATTCCAGGAGCTAGCTCAAATGTATGTCCAACCAGTTGGTGATGACATCCAACCATCTCATTCTCTGTCCTCCCCTTCTCCTCCTGCTGTCTTCAGTTTTTCCTGGCATCAAGGTCTTTTCCAATGAGTCAGTTCTTTGCATCAGGTAGCCCAAGTATTGGAGCTTCAGCATCAGTCCTTCCAATGAATATTGAGGGCTGATTTCCTTTAGGATTGACTGGTTGGATCTCCTTGAAGTCCAAGAGTCCATCAAGAGTCTTCTTCAACACCACAGTTCAAAAGCATCAATTCTTCAATGCTCAACTTTCTTTATGGTCCAACTCTCACATTCATACATAACTAGTGGAAAAACCATAGCTTGGGTTAGATGGACCTTTGTCAGTAAAGTAATGTGAACACATCATGGTTATCTGGGTAATTATTTATTTATTTATTTATTTTTGTATAGTTCTTTCGTGTCTTCTTGCCACCTCTTCTTAATATTTTCTGCTTCTGTTAGGCCCATACTCTTTCTCTCCTTCATTGTGCCCATCTTTGCTTGAATTTTACTTTGGTATCTCTAAGTTTCTTGAAGAGATCTCTATTCTTTCCCATTCAATTGTTTTCTTCTATTTCTTTGCATTGATCACTGAAGAAGACTTTCTCAACTCTCCTTGCTATTTTTTGGAATTCTGCATTCAGATGGGTATATCTTTCCTTTTCTCCTTTCCCTTTCACTTCTCTTCTTTTCTCAGTGATTTGTAAGGCCTCTTCACACAATCATTTTGCCTTTTTGCATTTCTTCTTGGGATGTTTTTGATCACTGCCTCCTGTACAGTATTATGAACCTCCATCCATAGTTATTCAGGCACTCTATCAGGTCTAATCTCTTGAATCTATTTGTCACTTCCACTGATTTAATTTAGGTGATATCTGAAAGGGCTAGTGGTTTTATCTACTTTAAGTCTGAATTTGGCAATAAGGAATTCATGATATGAGTGACACTCACTCCCCATCTTGTTTTTGCTGACTATATAGAGCTTCTCTATCTCAGCCACAAAGATTATACTTTGCCAGGAGCTGGCACGAGGACCTCTGCCCAACACAAAGGTCATGAGGAAGGAGGCTCGACATACCCAAAGGCGGGATCAAGCCTCAGGAGTCCCCCTGGAAATCCTCAAGCATCTACCCCCATAACCAGAGCCTGCCTACTTTACTACTTTTTGCTCTCACCTACACCTCTGACTTTACAGGGGGACTGTCCTCCACTACCTCTCTCCCTCTCCCAACATGGCAGCCTCAGTGAAAAATAAGAATACGAAGAGGAAGACTATCTCCCTAACAGACTTTCTGGCTGAGGATGGAGGGACTGGTGGAGGCAGCACCTATGTCCCCAAACCAGTCAGCTGGGCTGATGAAACAGACAATCTGGAAGGGGATGTTTCAACCACTTGGCATAGTAATGATGATGATGTGTATGGGGCACCTCCAACTGACCGTTCCATTCTGCCCACTGCTCCATGGGCTGCTCGGGAACCCAATATCTACTGGAGCTGTCTACCCAAATCTCCACCCTACACTGCTTTTCTAGGGAACCTGCCTTAATGATGTGACAGAAGACTCCATTAAGGAATTCTTTAGAGAATTAAGTATCAGTGTGGTGCGTTTACCGCGTGAACCCAGCAATCCTGAGAGGTTAAAAGGTTTTGGTTATGCTGAGTTTGAGGACCTAGATTCCTTGCTCAGTGCCTTGAGCCTCAACGAAGAGTCTCTAGGTAACAGGAGAATTCGAGTGGATGTTGCTGATCAAGCACAGGATAAAGACAGGGATGATTGTTCTTTTGGCCGAGACAGAAATTGTGATTCTGACAAAACAGATACAGACTGGAGGGCCCGTCCTGCTGCAGACAGCTTTGATGACTACCTGCCTAGAAGGGTAACTTTGGAGACAAGTATCAAGATCGTTACGATTCAAACAGAAATCGTGATGGGTATCTGGACAGTTACCGTGATGGCCCACGCAGGGACATGGATCGATACGGGGGCGAGATCGCTTTGATGACCGAGGTGGGAGAGACTATGACAGAGGCTACGATTCCAGGATAGGCAGTGGCAGAAAAGCATTCGGTAGTGGGTACCACAGGGATGACGACTACAGAGGAGGCGGGGACCACTATGAAGACATATACGACAGACGAGATGACTGGTCCTGGAGTTCCAGAGATGATTACTCTCGGGATGGTTATAGGTGGGATGCTAGAGGTCCCTGCAAAAGACCCAAACTGAACCTAAAGCCTCAGAGTACTCCTAAGGAAGATGATTCCTCCATTAGCACCTCCCAGTCCAGTCATGCAGCCTCTGTCTTTGGAGGGGCAAAGCCTGTTGACACAGCCGCTAGAGAAGGAGAAGTAGAAGAGCAGCTACAGAAGGAACAGGAGAAACTGCAGCGTCAGCTGGATGAGCCAAAACTAGAATGACGGCCTCGGGAGAGACACCCAAGCTGGCAAAGTGAAAAAACTCAGGAACAGGAACGATCGAGGACAGGAAGTGAGTCATCACAGACTGGGACCTCAGCCACATTTGGCAGAAGTAAGTCAGACCAGGATGCACGAAGAGAGAGTGAGAAGTCTCTAGAAAATGAAACCCCCCAATAAAGAGGAAGACTGTCAGTCTCCAACTTCTAAGCCTCCCAAACCTGAACAGCCTCTAAAGATAATGCCAGCCCCTCCACCAAAGGAGAATGCTTGGGTGAAGCGAAGTTCTAACCCTCCTGCTCGATCTCAGAGCTCAGACACAGAGCATCAGTCCCCTACAAGTGGTGGAGGGAAAGTAGTTCCAGCTCAACTATCTGAGGAAGGATCAGCAAGGAAAGATGAAAATAAAGTAGATGGGGTGAGTGCCCCAAAAGGAAAAAGTGGGAGCTCCAGCCATGGTCCAGGAGATGTGGGGAACAAAGACCATTAGAAGGAGGCAGACAGGGAAGATGGCAAAAAGGGTCACGACTCCAGATCTGCACCTGAGCCAAAGAAAGCTGAAGGAAATCCAGCCTCGAAGTTCAGTTTGCAAGCAAATATGCTGCTCTTGCCATTGACGGTGAAGATGAAAATGAGGGAGATTACACTGAATCAGATCAGATCAGTCGCTCAATCGTGTCTGACTCTTTGTGACCCCATGAACCGCAGCACGCCAGGCCTCCCTATCCATCACCAGCTCTCGGAGGTCACTCAGACTCACATTCATCGAGTCAGTGATGCCATCCAGCCATCTCATACTCTGTCGTCCCCTTCTCCTCCTGCCCTCAATCCCTCCCAGCATCAGAGTCTTATCCAATGAGTCAACTCTTCGCATGAGGTGGCCAAAATACTGGAGTTTCAGCTTTAGCATCAGTCCTTCCAAAGAAATCCCAGGGCTGATCTCCTTCAGAATGGACTGGTTGGATCTTCTTGCAGTCCAAGGGACTCTCAAGAGTCTTCTCCAACACCACAGTTCAAAAGCATCAATTCTTCGGCGCTCAGCCTTCTTCACAGTCCAGCTCTCACATCCATACATGACCACAGGAAAGACCATAGCCTTGACTAGGCGAACCTTTGTTGGCAAATAGACCTCTGCATTTTGTGCTTCCTCCTAATCTCTCTCCACCTTGGAACATTCGAGAGCAAATCAAACCTCTATCCAGACAAGACAAAATAAAACTCACCATCTCCTGGAGACCTTTCTTAACTTTAAAAAAAAAAAAAAAACCACACACACACAAAATGAAATTCTTTTGCATGCTGCTGCAGCCTTTAAAGTATTGAACTAACAGGAGAATCACCAGTGTAGCCAGAGAAAGAGACATACAGCTTTTAATGGGAAAGTTGTGGTGTGTTTTTATGACACATGCAATTGCCTGTGTGATTTGTGCCTAGGGGCCTCCATTTGGCAAAATGCAGTGACGGCGATGCAGTGTCTGGAATCTAGTTGGGCAGTAGACAGGTATAAGGAAGAGTGAGGTTCCTACCTTTAATTCCTATTATCCTGTTGTGGCATACATGAATTCTCAAATATTACCTGAATAAATTCTCCATCCTCGGCAAGGTAGGTTTAGTCTCTGATGTTTTAGTCTCCAGGAGGCTGCCAGCCCCTCTTCTCATTTAGTTCTGAGTTCCTGGGGCCTTGTTCACCAAAACTTGGTCTCCCTATGTCATTCTTTCTCTTACCTTCTGGCTGAATTATTCAGCCTCTTTTCTCCACTAAATTTTCTCACTGAGCTATCCTTATTTCAGCCTCTTTTCTTCACTGAATTTTCCTACTGAGCTATCCTCATTCTATTATTCTTTATATCTTTAATGAATATTTACTTAAGCAATTGTTTCCTGACCCTCACGGACGCCGTCTACACCTCGAACTCCCTGGATCAGCCGGGGCTGGACGTCAGCAATAATTAATCTGATTTTGGTATTGACCATCTGCTGATGTCCATGTGTAGGATCGTCTCTTGTGTTGTTTGAAGAGGGTGTTTGCTATGACCAGTGTCCTTTGCCCTGATTCATTTTGTACTCCGCAGCCAAATCTGCCTGTTACTTCAGGTATCTCTTGACTTTCTACTTCTGCATTCCAGTCCCCTATGATGAAAAAGACATCTTTTTTTTTTTTTTTTTGGTGTTAGTTCTAGAAGGTCGTGTAGGTCATCGTAGAATCATACAACTTTACTTCTATGGCATAGTGGTTGGGACATAGACTAGGATTACTGTGATACTGAATGGCTTTCCTTGGAAACAGACAGAGATCGTTTGGTCATTTTTTTGAGATTGCACCCAAGTACTGCATTTCAGACTCTTTTTGTTGACTATGAATGTCATTCCATTTCTTCTAAGTAATTCTTGCCCACAGTAGTAGATATAATGGTCATCTGAATTAAATTCACCCATTCCAGGCCATTTTAGTTCACTGATTTCTAAAATGTCAATGTTCACTCTTGCCATCTCCTATTTGACCACTTTCAATTTACCTTGATTCATGGACCTAACATTCCAAGTTCCTACAAAATATTGTCCTTTATTTTATCAGACTTTACTTCCATCACCAGTCACATCCACAACTGTCTGTTGTCTTCACTTTGGCTCTGTCTCGTCATTCTTTCTGGAGTTACTTCTTCATTCTTCTGCAATAGCATATTGGGCACCTATAGACCTGGGGAGTTCATCTTTCATTATCATTTTTTTTTTTTTTTTTCCTTTTCATACTGTTCACAGCGTTCTCAAAGCAAGAATACTGAAGTGGTTTGACATTCCCTTCTCCAGTGGACCACATTTTGTCAGGACTTTCCACCATGAAATGTCCATCTTGGGTGGCCCTACATGGCATGCCTCATAGCTTCATTGAGTTAGGCAAGGCTGTGGTCCATGAGATCAGTTTGGTTAGTTTTCTGTGATTGTGGTTTTCATTCTGTCTGCCCTCTGATGGAGAAAGACAAGAGGCTTGTCACACTTCCTGATGTGAGAGACTGAAAATGTAGTATAAAACTGCATGTATTTTTATAAGCTTTTACTTCTACACCATTCATGTCCTTAAATTTAAGAAGTCTCATAAACAAAATATATTTGAATGTTGTTATTTATCTAATTTATCTTTCAACTGGATCAATTCTGTTTAGTAATTTAATAAGATTAAATAATTGGATGTATCTGTCATTCTGCTAGTTTTTATTTCTCCTATCCTTTCATTTCAGTTCAGTCACTCAGTCATATCCAACTCCTATCTTTTATTTGTCCCCTATTTTCCCTTTGATGTCTTTTTTCAGTTGAGAATATTTTATGGTTACATGTTCTTCCTTTGGATAATTATCCTCAACCTCATAAAGTCTTCGTTGTTTACCTCCAAGTGATATATCCACTTCAATACAATGTAAACACTGCTCAGGATGGTATGTCTACTTCTCCCCAGTCAAACTTTATGTTATTTCCATCTGATTTACTTATTCACAAACTGAAAACTCTACAATACTTTGCTTTTGTCAATTATATTTTCAAAATACTTAAATTATAAGGAAAATATTATTTATTTTTCAATTTGGATATGTTTCTTCATCCTCATTCCTTTGTGTAGCTGTCTGCTTCCATCTGCTAAATAGTCAAATATTCATTCCTTAAAAACTGGAAATAGAACTGTCATATGACCCAGCAATCCCACTGCTGGGCATACACACTGAGGAAACCAGAATTGAAAGAGACACATGTACCCCAGTGTTCTTCACAGCACTGTTTACAATAGCTAGGGTATAGTAGCAGCCTAGATCTCCATCAGCAGATGAATGGAAGAAAGCTGTGGTACATATACACAATGGAATATTACTCAGCTATGAAAAAGAACACATTTGAGTCAATTCTAACGTGGTAGATGAAACTGGAGCCTATTATACAGAGTGAAGTAAGTCAGAAAGAAAAACATCAATAGAGTATATTAATGCATATATATGGAATTTAGTGGGGAAGGCAATGGCATCCCACCCCAGTACTTTTGCCTGGAAAATTCCATGGACAGAGGAGCCTGGTAGGCTCCAGTCCATGGGGTTGCTAAGAGTCGGACACGATTGAGCGACTTCACTTTCACTTTTCACTTTGATGCAATGGAGAAGGAAATGGCAACCCACTCCAGTGTTCTTGCCTGGAGAAACCCAGGGACAGGGGAGTCTGATGGGCTGCCGTCTATGGGGTCGCACAGAGTCGGACACGACTGAAGTGACTTAGCATAGCATGGAATTTAGAAAGATGGTAACAACAACCCTATACGTGAGACAGCAAAAGAGACACAGATATAAAGAACAGTCTTTTGGACTCTGTGGGAGAAGGTGAGGGTGGGATGATTTGAGAGAATAGCGTTGAGACATGTATATTACCATATGTGAAATAGATGCGTGAAATGCCACTCAAAGCAAGTGCACTGGGATGATCCAGAAGGACGGGATGGTGAGGGAAGTGGGAGGGGGTTTGGAATAGGGGACACATGTACACCTGTGTTTGATTCATGTCAATGTAAGGCAAACACCACCACAATATTGTAAAGTAATTAGCCTCCAATTATAATAAATAACATTTTTTAAAAAGTTAAATCTCCATAGCAGTGAGTTTGGTGCATTCAAGCAGCTGTGATACGGAACCCATGGAAACAGTGAGCTGAGTATATGATGTGGTTTCATATGAGGGATTTCAATACCTCTGTACACATTTTGGCTGACATGGACCTTTATATGTGAAAAAGCTTTTATCTCTTTTGTGAAATATATTGTCTTTGTATATTAAGTTTTAGGTTTGTTGTTGTTGTTTTTCCATACTATATTTGTTAGATACTTCTCATTTTCTCATATCTTCTTCCTCTCTATGCAATGTGTTTCTACTCCATTACTTTTGTACACTGTCCAAGGATGGACTGGTTGGATCTCCTTGCAGTCCAAGGGACTTTCAAGAGTCTTCTCCAATACCACAATTCAAAAGCATCAATTCTTTGGCGCTCAGCTTTCTTCACGGTCCAACTCTTGCATCCATACATGACCAGTGGAAAAACCATAGCCTTGATGGACATTTGTTGGCAAAGTAATGTCTCTGCTTTTCAATATGCTATCTAGGTTGGTCATAACTTTCGTTCTGAGGAGTAGGCATCTATTATTTTAATTTTTAAATATAAATGTATTTATTTTAATTAGAGGCTAATTACTTTACAATATTGTATTGGTTTTGACATACATCAACATGGATACACCACGGGTATACACGTGTTCCGCATCCTGAACCCCCCTCCCACCTCCCTCCCCATACCATGCCTCTGGGTCATTTCAGTGCATCAGCCCCAAGCATCCTGTATCCTGCATCGAACCTGGACTAGCAATTCATTTCATATATGATATTATACATGTTTCAATGACATTCTCCCAAATCATCCCATCCTCACCCTCTTCCTTTTAATTTCATGGCTGCAATAACCATCTGCAGTGATTTTGGACCCCGAAAAAATAAAGTCTGACACTGTTTCTACGGTTTCCCCATCTATTTCCCATGAAGTGGTGGGACTGGATGCCATGATCTTAGTTTTCTGTATGTTGAGCTTTAGGCCAGCTTTTTCACTCTCCTCTTTCACTTTCATCAAGAGGCTTTTTAGTTCCTCTTCACTTTATGCCATAAGGTGGTATCATCTGCATATCTAAGGTTATTGATATTTCCCCTGGCAATCTTGATTCCAGCTTGTGTTTCTTCCAGCCCAGTGTTTCTCATGATGTACTCTGCATATAAGTTAAATAAGCAGGGTGACAATATACAGCCTTGACGTATATAGTCCTTTTCCTATTTGGAACCAGTCTGTTCTTCCATGTCCAGTTCTAACTATTGCTTCCTGACCTTCACATAGGTTTCTCAAGAGGCAGGTCAGGTGGTCTGGTATTCCCATCTCTTTCAGAATTTTCCACAGTTGATTGTGACCCACACAGTCAAAGGCTTTGGCATAGTCAATAAAACAGAAACGGATGTTTTTCTGGAACTCTCTTACTTTTTTGATGATCCAGCAGATGTTGGCAATTTGAACTCTGGTTCCTCTGCCTTTTCTAAAACTAGCTTGAACATCTGGAAGCTTCATGTATTGCTGAAGCCTAGCTTGGAGAATCTTGAGCACTACTTTGCTAGCATGTGAGATGAGTGTAACTGTGCAGTAGTTTGAGCATTCTTTGGTTTTGCCTTTCTTTGGGGTTGGAATGAAAACTGACCTTTTCCAGTCCTGTGGCCATGGCTGAGTTTTCCACATTTGCTGGCATATTGAGTGTAGCACTTTCACAGCATCATCTTTCAGGATTTGAAATAGCACAACTGGAATTCCATCACCTCTACTAGCTTTGTTCATAGTGATGCTTTCTAAGGCCCACTTGACTTCACATTCCAGGCTGTCTGGCTCTAGGTGAGTGATCACACCATGTAGGCTCAATTTAGCATTTAATTTAGGACTGATTATTGTCCAACACGGAGCCAAGACTCTTTGGAATGCCTGCCTGCCTGAGGAAATTTCAAACTTCTGGAGGTCTGAGAGTACGTAGGTGATGATGTTTATAATATAACATTTGTAGTGCAAGAGGAGAGTTTTAAATGTCTGTCTCACAGAACTGGGAGGTTAGGAGTTGCTTCCTCAATGATTCCCTATGGAAACTCTCATTATGCATTTAAAACTTCAAACTCAGAACAGAGATTTTCATTTGTCAGCAATTTGAATGTTGGTCACTAAAGTGTTGTCTGACCCAGGATGCTATTTTATTAACTCACAGTGAATAACATACCTGTCAAAAGAGTCAGAATGCTCAAGATCAGCCCATTCGTTCCTGGTAGCCAACATACAGCCTAAGTTAAATGACAATTTACTGATTTTTAATGAGAAACAGCTGGCAAACTTGTATGACAATAAATTATATCCTTGCATGGGGAGCCAAATGAGCTCCAGTTGACAATATACAAGTATCTTATACTATGGTAATGCAATAATTTGCACTTGAATATGTGAGTCACCCAGTTCTAACAATTTATTTAAAAGGATTTGTTCTTTTTTCATTCAAGAATTGAATACTTGAACTTTATAGTCAATGCTCTCTCTCCTTTATAGTCTCTGTCAAATACATATTTTTATTTTCTTTCATAATCTAAAGGTTACTAATCTCCCATGTTACTGAAATATATATTCTTTCCTTAAATGGATTCATAGATTTAATTCTTAATATATTCAATTTATAATATATTCTGAGTCACTCAGTCTTTTAGGGTATGCATTCATTTTTTTCTCACTAATCCACATTGTTTTAATTTGCAGGTTAACACAAAGGGAAAATGTCTTTTCTTCTTTTACAAGTTCTTGGAAAAAATATCCTTTTAACGTGTAATCAGTGAGAATAAAAACTTACTTTAGTTAGGGAAATGCCTAAATCAGTCATTTAAGTAATTTAAGTTGGATTACTCTTCAAGATACCATTGATTATTTCTCAATGACTAACATGATCACAGCCTATATGTAGAAATGCAGTTCTACCTGCTGTCTCAAGGCATGGGAGTGCCAATCATAATTTTATCACCTGGAATGTAAGGGATACATCTATGCATGCTGGACACAGGCTCTGAATATAGGAACAAATCCCTGACCTTCTGGCTGAGAAACATTTTATCCAAGTTGCTGCATCTTTGGAAGAACCAAAGTGGTTCTAGGGCAAAATGTGAGGAAAAGTTCATGAACCTCTTGTTCAGTAAGGAAAGGAATTATTAAAATATTTTCACTTATTTAATGGCCTTAATGATGCGTATTTAGACGTCAATCCAGTAGTAAACTGCAAGAAGTAGAAGAAGGAGCAGAAAGAGGAAGAGAAAGAGGTGGGAGAGGAGAAGTAAAAAGAGGAGGAAGAGGGGGGAAATAGGAGAAAGAGGAGAAGGAAATGGATTAATCTCACATGGAGATACAGACATTAAATAAAAATACTTTATTCTACACTAGCTTTTGGGGTTCATATACAAAGTATAATGGGATCTTTTTCTTCCCCCATATCTTGACATGATGCTAATGCCTTTCATGATGTTATTGGTTTATCTAAAATACAATATCATGAGTCATTCTTCAGGACTTAGGAAAAAAAAAGCTTGAAACATGCTTTGCTTACTACTTGTATGAAAACAGATTTACTTCCTGGGTTTTAAGGAAAGTGAGTGCTACCATTTTACCATCCCGTAGAGATGACCAATTCAGCCACACTTCTGTCTAGCTTTAATTAAAGTTGTATTAGAAGACGAAGATTCTCTTTGTCAGATTCATCATAATAAAAGCATTTTTAGAGCTTGTGACATTCAAAATCTACTTAAGTCTTATTCAGAAACAGTGAAGATAATTTATACCAAGTTTAGTAATCTTGATGATCAAAGATTCCTGGTATACTATGACTTGTTCATTACTATATCTGTGAAGTGGAATCAAAAGAAATTCCTTTTACTCTACACAAGAATACAAGAGATGTGCCAAGTATAACTTCTATGAAAATGAGCCAAAGGATTAAATTCCTTTGTTTGTTTTTGAAGATGTTCCCTTGAAAGGAACTGACAACCAGATAAACATAAACAGTATATCCCATAGAACCATTTGATGCCAGATATTCATCTACTCCATCAATTACATCATCTCATAAGATTAAAAAAAAAAAAAAAAAAAGATAATTACTTCTTACATAGTCTTCAAAGCAACTGAAGTAGTGATACCTGGGTTTTCTAAAAAAAACATCTAATGTAATACTCCATAGTCACAGTAGGTTGCTTGTGTCACCTATTATATTCATAGATATATATGAGCATATATATATATATATACAGCAACACACTCCAGTATTCTTGCCTGTAAAATCCCATGGACAGAGTAGCCTGGAGGGCTATAGTCTATAGCATTGCAAAAACTTGGACATTACTGTGCCTATGATTCTATATACATATACACATATGTATATATTCATAAACATGTATATACAAAATTTCTATCTTGTCAATTTTTGTGCCACTAATAAATACTTCTAACAGCTTGTCTAGCCTTTTGAAAGTAAATAGTCTAAAAAGAAATACATGATTTCCACCCAAATCTGGCTCTCATACAGAGATTCCTGTCTCCTTGAATGGCAACACTATTCATCTGCTCTTTGAGGCAAATCTCTGGGAGTCCTTCTTGACACCTGTCTCCCTCAGCCACTGTCCATCTAGATTTTATCCACTACAGTTTCTAAATTCTTTCTTCCATAGCAAATTATGCCCTTTCACTCCAAATCACCCCTACCCCGAACCTGGAATACTGCCATATGTTTTGTTTTCTTCATGTCATTTTGCCCTTTTAATCCACACAAAGACAGAGTGAACTTTAAGCAACACACATACCACCATCCTCTTGGAATGTTTTGTGTTTTACCATTTGATTAAGTATAAAGGTCAAAACAATTCATAACAAGCTTCAAGTATTGTACACTTTATCCATGAGAATAACTTCACCTAAACTTGATATGTGTGTTTCTCTTCCTTTTGTTCCCTAAAAGAAACATGGTCATCCTTCACCATCTGTTTGCTCTGCCGGTAACAAAGGTCATTTATGTTTCTTCATCTTTTCTAATGACACCATTTTTATTTTTCAATAAATCTTTCATATCTTTGTTCATGTCACTTCTTCAATGAAAGGACCCCTGAAACATCCCCAAGGCTGTAACCATTCTGTTTGTTCTCTTATAGATCTTATCTCAGTGTATATTCCATGGATTATAGTAAACTCAATATTTCCTCTTTGCTTATACACTCTGACTTTTTTTTATTTTCACCAGATGTAACAAATAGCACAGGACAGCTCTATTGTAGATGCCCAGTAACTAAGCTTGAAAGAATAAACAAATGGTGAGATGAATTACAGGGACAGTGAAGTATGCAGTGTCAAAAGGAGTATTTGTTCTTTTGGTAACTAAGGAAGTCAAACCCATTTTTATTTCTGGCCTAAGATGCTCAAGATTATAATTTAATTGCACATGGAACAAATCATAATCATGCATGGAGAACTGCTCAGGCCTTATGACTAATGCCCAGTGACATTAAAACAGCTTGAAAATTTTTAGAAAATCCATGGAGTATCCACACCCTGAGTTTCATATGTTTAGAGCCTAGGTCATATGATTACCATTTTCAATATACACATCAGGTTTTTATTCAAACTGCAAAACTGCTCCTGAGCCATCCTAGCTTAGGTAAAGCAATCTATGGTATAGGAGTAATTTTATAACACACATCTTTATGTGAAACACTCATAGAAAGTGACCATAGGTATGAGCCTTCAATGGATATTTGATTCATCATGAATGGAATTTCCAATCAGATCAGATCAGTCGCTCAGTTGTGTCCGACTCTCTGCGACCCCATGAACTGCAGCACACCAGGCCTCCCTGTCCATCACCAGCTCTCGGAGGTCACCCAGACTCACATTCATCGAGTCAGTGATGCCATCCAGCCATCTCATCCTCTGTCGTCCCCTTCTCCTCCTGCCCTCAATCCCTCCCAGCATCAGAGTCTTCTCCAATGATGAGGTGGCCAAAATACTGAAGTTTCAGCTTTAGCATCATTCCTTCCAAAGAAATCCCAGGGCTGATCTCCTTCAGAATGGACCGGTTGGATCTCCTTGCAGTCCAAGGGACTCTCAAGAGTCTTCTCCAACACCACAGTTCAAAAGCATCAATTCTTTGGCACTCAGCCTTCTTCGTAGTCCAGCTCTCACATCCATACATGACCACAGGAAAGACCATAGCCTTGACTAGGGCAACCTTTGTTGGCAAAGTGATGTCTCTGCTTTTGAATATGCTATCTAGGTTGGTCATAATTTTCCTTCCAAGGAGTAAGCGTCTTTTAATTTCATGGCTGCAGTCACCATCTGCAGTGATTTTGGAGCCCAGAAAAATAAAGTCTGACACTGTTTCCACTGTTTCTCCATCTATTTCCCATGTAGTGATGGGACCAGATGCCATGATCTTCGTTTTCTGAATGTTGAACTTTAAGCCAACCTTTTCACTCTCCACTTTCACTTTCATCAAGAGGCTTTTTAGTTCCTCTTCACTTTCTGCCATAAGGATGGTATCATCTGCATATCTGAGGTTATTGATATTTCTCCTGGCAATCTTGATTCCAGCTTGTGTTTCCTCCAGTCCAGCATTTCTCATGATGTACTCTGCATATACGTTAAATAAACATGGTGACAATATACAGCCTTGACGTACTCCTTTTCCTATTTGGAACCAGTCTGTTGTTCCATGACCAGTTCTAACTGTTGCTTCCTGACCTGCATACAGATTTCTCAAGAGGCAGATCAGGTGGTCTGGTATTCCCATCTCTCTCAGAATTTTCCAGAGTTTATTGTGATCTACATAGTCAAAGGCTTTGGCATAGTCAATAAAGCAGAAATAGATGTTTTTCTGGAACAATTTCCAATACTCAGTTGCTATTTCTAAAGATCAAAGAAGTTTTATAACTTATAATTAAATTAATCATATATATTGTACACATCTTACATTTCACTTGAATTTAAGTTACATGTAAGCACCACAAGAACAGAGGGTTCCTTGGTGGCTCAGATGGTAAAGAATCTTCCTGCAATGCAGGAGACCTGGATTCACTTCCTCGGTCTCCTGGAGAAGGGAATGGCAACCCACTCCAATATTCTTGCCTAGAAAATTCCATGGACAAAAGAACCTGGCCTACAATGGAGTTGCAAAGAATAGGACACGGCTGGGTGACTGAGCACACACACGGCGTAAACCTATGAAGTTTATTTTACCATGCTGTGTTTATGAGAATATGAAAAATGTCCTAACAAAATGCACTTGATAAGCACAAAATGTGTTATACTTTTCTCTACTCATCTAAAAAGTGCCTTAAGAAGATCATGACTATTTTAGCCCCAATAACTGCTTTCCTAGTCTTATTCAGTATATGTGACACCGAATATATTAACTGCTTTAGATATTTATTTAATTTGATTAAAAAAATAAGAAATCTATCTTGTGCCATGCTCATTTTATTCAGCTATTTGCCTTTGATAAACTTGTTAATAGCTTTGTAATTATATTCACAAAATAAGGACATCCTATTATTGTCCTTACTATACTGCAACTGAAATATTTCCTCATTTTTAATTTAATTTTATTTTATTGCTGCTTTTTGTTTTTGCCTGTGCCATGTGGCTTGTGGGAATTTAGTTCCCTAACCAGGTATTGAACCTAGCCACAGCTGTGAAAACTTGGAGCTGTAACCACTGGATCACCAGGGAATTGCCAAATCTTATTGTTTTTAATAGAGCATTCACAGTGCAAACATAAAGCTTTAGGAGCTACAATCCCAAATAAAAACATTAAAAAGCACAAATGTTTCAGTGTTGAGCTAGGAGTTTTCCTGCTTCAGGGGAACTTGGCATGCAATGCAGTTCTGGTGCCTTGATTCCCAAGTCAGCAAGTCTTCCAAACTTGATTTTATAGCTGATCATTCTTAAATTGAATTAGACATTTTTTAAACCATGTCTAACAACAATGCAGGAAAGAAATCTAGTCTGATCTCTGCTTCTGGTGCCAACAGTACTATATAATGAGGTAAACACTGGTAATTGTGTTTAGTTCAATAACACTTTTAATTACACTTGAGCTCTCCTTCAGAGTCTATGGATTTTTCTGATTCAAAACAAGCAGCTGAAAGCCACGTGAAGCAACCTCATGGATTTCTGTTTCCTAATTAAACTACAAAAACATCACTTTTCCCATTGCATCCCTAGACAAAATAAACTTGTAGTTACAGTTTCATAGTCAAAATTTCTTGTTTTTGTATGGAACTAATATTGGATCTTTAGCTTCTGTATATCCTGTGTACTTATTTTTGTCTCTGGAATGCAATGAGTACTTAAATAATTTCTCTTGAATGAAGACAAGAACATTAAAACATAGTGCAGAGATATATCTTTGTTGATTTGGGATGATTTTGCCTATTCCTAGGTACAAACAATGAAGGATTTACACATTTTGTAAGCTATTACCTCTGTGTCTTTCCACATTCTGTGCATTGTTTCCCCATTATTTCTCCTTCATCCATGTTCATTCTAAAATGAGAAATGAGAGAAAATATTAATGCTCCCAAATTTTCTAATCACCAGTCTTCTGGCAACATTTCTTTTCCTTGGAGAGTTTCATCCACATTTGCTAAATACATACTGACAAAGTAAATCAATGAGAACATTAGGCTTTTGTTGTTGTTGTTGTTCATGCTTCCTGTGAAAAGAGTCATTTCATAGAGAAAGAGAACATCCGTCATACACATGTGTGTTCTGGGATTAGTATTTCTGAATTAAAAAAGACAAAGGAAATGATGTAAACCAATTAAGACATGATATCTCCACTTCTTTTTCTTTTCTGCTTCAGATTCTGGCAAAGAGAAATAGGCTAATTTACATATAGATCATCAGTAACCAAAGTCAGTTAAGAAATAAGGATCTATATAAACTAGATAAAATAATTATGTCAGCATTTTCTGTAGTATTGAGAAATGCAAAAAAACATTTGGTTTTGCTACAAATATGATTTTCATTTCTGAATTCCTTCTACTTTCAATTCAGTTCAGCCATTCAGCAGTGTCTGACTCTGTGACCCCACTGACTGCAGCACGCCAGTCTCCCCTGTCCATCACCAACTCCTGGAGATATCCATCGAGTCGGTGATGCCATCCAACCACTTCATCTTCTGTCATCCCCTTCTTATCCTGCCTTCATCTTTCCCAGAATCAGGGTCTTTTTCAATGAGTCTGCTCTTCGCTTCAGGTGGCCAAAGTTTAAGAGTTTCAGCCTCAGGATCAGTCCTTCCAATGAATATTTAGGGTTGATATTCTTTAGGATTGACTGATTTGGTCTCCTTGTAGTCCAAGGGACTCTCCAGAGTCTTCTCCAACACCACAGTTTGAAAGCATCAATTCTTCGATACTCAGCTTTCTTTATAGTCCAAATCCCACATCCATACATGACTACTGGAAAAACCATAGCTTATACTAGATGGATATTTGTTGGCAAAGTAATGTCTCTACTTTTTAATATGCTGTCTGGGTTGGTCATAACTCTGCTTCAAAGGAACAAGTGTCTTTTAATTTCATGGCTGTATTTGCCACAAAGTGATGGGACTAGATGCCATGATCTTTGTTTTTTGAAGGTTGAGTTTTAATACAGCTTTTTCACTTTCTTTTTTTACCTTCATCAAAAGGCTCTTTAATTCCTCTTCACTTTCTGCCATAAGGGTGGTGTCATCTTCATATTTGAGCTTATTGATATTTCTCCCAGCAATCTTGGTTCCAATTTGTGCTTCATCCAGCCTGGCATTTTGCCTGATGTACTCTGCATTTAAATTAAATGAGCAGGGTGACAATACACAGTCTTGATGTACTCCTTTCCTGATTTGGAACCAGTCTGTTTTTCCACATCCTGTTCGAACTGTTGCTTCTTGACCTGCATACAGATTTCTCATGAGGCAGATAATCTTCTATTTTTGACAATCCCAAACAGGTTGTCAGAAGTCTTTCCCAGACAGTGACATTTCCTGAATCTGCAACATCAATAAGAAGGAACTTAGTCAATAGGAAATTACAATTCAGACCTACAGCTGCATTAAAAACAAAACAAAACAAACAAACAAAAATAAACCAAACACCCACTCAGAGGCTGTCAGTAGAAACAAAGTTGAGATCAATAATGCCATGTTTTGTAAACTTAGAAAAACATCATCCGATCAGCTGCTGGCTGTCTCCCTTCTTAGCAAAGCACTGAGGAAAACAGTCTACTCTCAGATTTAGCAATTTTTCCTTTTATTTTCTCTGTTCATTGAGATGTGCTTTCTCAGAATCAACCTGGAGACTGTGTCATTCTTAAATCAGAGCATATGCCACTTTATATTTAAAATACTTAAACATCAATATTCAGAGTTTTGTCTACATGAGAGGAGTATTAAGCAAATTATTTACTGTAGATTTATGGATGTAATTATATTATCCCAGTGGCTGTTAAAAGTTAAGAGGTTTTCTATTTGCCTTCCAGATGAACATTTTCAGGATTTATAACTGAATAGCAACAATAAAATTTGCAAATGAAAATATTGCTTTTATATTCTAACTTGAGGAATTCAAGAAATGTATCATTTTGATAGTGTTTGCTTTTGCACAAAATACACTTTATTTTAAAAACAAATGTCATTTTTATTCAACTGTGTAAGTGAATTATATACATTCTTCTTTTCCTCACTGGAATCCTATATGATTTTGTAGTCTTCTATGTAATAAATACAGCACTTACCGTGAACCTCACAATGCAATCTGTTAAGAAGTCTGAGGAATGAAAAAACTGGGACATGGAAAGAATACACACCAGACATTAAAATATTTAAATGGATATTATCTATCTCAGTGCAGTTATGTCAAGCACAGATGATTTTGCTTTAGTAAGTAAATCAGCTTCCACAAAGAAAAGTTTTCTTGTTTAAGTCAAATCCTGGCCTTTGTGCACCTGCCTCTCCTGATTTCTACATCTCTGTATTAGTAAAATATAGGAAGGAAAAATAAAAGTGCAATGATTTGTTTTGAGATAAATCTGAAAGAGGAGTTTCTGTGCCAATTATATTTTTGGGACAGGATTTAATAAATTTTTACAAAAATAAAGCAGGATGGATGAGGGGAATTAACATTTTGCAAAGCTGTACATTACAGGTATTTTACAGGGCAACGTGAAAGTGCACTTCACCCAGAAACACAAGTGGTGTAAAAAAATACTCTGCCCATAAGAGCTGAACAAGAAACATGGAACATGGGAAGAATTATGTGTTCATACCTGGAAAGCAATTGACAGGTTTCAAGAGAATCCTTTAATCTGGACCTCTTGTAGCCCAAATCTCTACTCTATGAAACTTCAGAAACTCATAAAATACAAAGTCTTAATCCTGAATCATAGTACCATCTGATAAATGTATTGACTTTCCTTTTGGAAAATGATGAGATAAGGAGTGTAATGTCGAAATGGTCAGATGGAAAGGCTAAAAGGATAGAGAATGGTGTCTCTGTGTGTGAATGGCAGTGGGGGGTTGGAAGGAGGGAGAAACAGAGCAAGATAAATGACCAAAAAGGCAGAAGAAAAAATGAGGAAAATAGGTGGAAACACCTTGAAATACTAATGCACACAGAATTTAAAGTACTAGAACTTATCACCGTAGTTCACATTTTTGGGGGGTAGAAAAGGAAAAAGAAAGTGCAAAAGGAAGTATTCAAAAAGATCATAATGCAAATCAAACATCACAAAGACTATAGGAAGATTTTGTTCATTTTTCTACAAGAGAGAGAGAAGTGTGTGGTGAACTAAGTAGAAAACCATTTTCCTCCCCCCCCCAAAAAAATATATATTTAAAACCATGATGGAAGAAACAGTTGAGGCAATCTAAAATTTTCTAAATATCTGTGTGCCTAAGAAAGACAGTCTCTCAGTTAACCTCAGGCTGTTCGTGAATCCGACTCCTGGCTTCAGAGAAAGTAAACATCTCAAGTCAGTGCAATTATCTAGAAGTTAGAATAGTAATTTTCATTATATTATCTTTGCTTTCCTGAAAGTTTTGTTAATAAAGGCAAATAGCAATATTAAAATCTAAGCTGGCGTTCTTAAGAATGGAATATCTTTCAAGACTTTGATTTATCTTAAATGTTCCAGTGGTTGTTATGAGCCTACCATACAATTGTTTTTGTTTTAATAAAGCAATTAACAATGGGATGCAATGGAAGCTCCAGGAAAATGTATCATGTATATCCTATTATTTGAAAGGGTGGTTCAACACTATAGGTACCAAAGAAAATTCCCATCCAATCTGAGACAAAATATGTTATTTTTAATGTAATGACAAATTATCATTCCATCGTTGAAGGGATATTGATTGCAAGCCAGCATCTTAATCTGTTCCTCCCTAGCTATTTGGCAAACACAAAGTTAATTAATCTTTCTGAGTCTTGGTCATTTTGTCTTCCTTATAATAAGGGATATGTCTAATGCTCCTCTGGTGTACATAGAGCATTACTTTCTCCATGGCAGCTGCTAAACACACAGCCATATGCCCTAACATTTCTTTCCAGCCTTCTACTCCCTACACAGGCACCACAATCGACCGAGCTTCCACAGAGCAAGCAAGACTGTCTTCTCAGATTATGGGGTTTAAACTACATGTGCATCTTAAGAAGGCCTTATTTTTATGTTCATTTCACAGATGAGCACACTGAATGGCCAGCTGTGGAACATGAAGAGACACTTCATCACAAGAAGGTGGGTCCCACAGACCTGCAAGCTAGTAAATAATAATAATATTCTATCCAATAAATGGCCACTCATTGAGAGAAATAAGGTCCTTCAAAGGCCAAAGACACTTCTCTTCTAGCTGCTTGAATGCTTGAAGCTTCTCCAATGTACACAAATGTGAAAGACATCAATGGGTTTTTGGGGTTCTGCCAAAATATTGCTAGACTCATATGGTAGCTCAATTTTTAGTTTTTTTTGTTTTTTTTTTAAGGAACCTACATACTGTTCTCCATAGTGATTGCACAAATTTATAGTCCCATCAACAGTGTAGGAGGGTTCCCCTTTCTCTACATCCTCTCCAGTATTTGCTGTTTGCCAGTTTTTTCATGACGGTCATTCTGACCAGTGTGAGGTGATATATCATTGTAGTTTTGATCTGTATTTTGCATTTCTCTAACAATGAGTGATATTGAGCAGCAATCCCACTCCTGAGCGTATATCTGGAGAAAATCATAATTCAAAAACATGCATGCACCCCATTTTTCATTGCAGCACTATTTTTTAATAATCAGGACATGGAAGCAACTTAAATGCCCATTGGTAGAGGAATGGATAAAGACGATATGTGATATATCTATATCTATATAGTGGACTATTACTAACCCATAAAAATAATGAAATATTTTGCCTTTGCAGTCATACATATACATACATATACACACACACACACACACACACATATACATATATATATATATATCACATCTTCTTTATCACTTTCTCTGCCAATGGATGGTCTTCCCTTGTGGCTCAGCTGGTAAAGAATCTGCTGCAAGGTGGGAGAACTGGGTTCAATCCCTGGGTTGGGAAGATCCCTTGGAGAAGGGAAAGGCTACCCACTCCAGTATTCTGGCCTGGAGAATTCCATGGAATGTATAGTCCATGGGGACGCTAGAAGTCAGACACGACTGAGTGACTTCGTTTCTGTCAGTGGACATTTAGATCACTTCCATGCCTTTGCTATTTTAAACAGTGCTGCAATGAACATTGGGATGCATATATCTCTTTGGATCATGTTTTCTCTAGATGGAGTATTGCTTAGCCATTAAAAGAATTAAATAATGTGATTTTCAGCAACATGGATGTACCTAGAAATTGTCATACTGGGTGAAGTAAGTCAGATGGAGAAGGAGAAACATTGTATGACATCCCTTATATGTGGAATCCTCACAGACTTAGAGAACATACACGGTTCCTGGGACTGGGGAACAATATGGAGAAGGAATAGTTAGGGAATTTGGGATTGACATGTATACACTGCTCTATTTAAACTGCATAATCAGCAAGGACCTACTGAATAGCACAGGAAACTCTGCTCACTGTTATTTGGCAGCCTGGATAGGAGGGGAGTTTGGGAGAATGGATACATGTATATGTATGACTGAGTCCCTTTTCTATTCATTAGAAATTATCACAACATTGTTAACTGGCTGTACTGCAATACAAAATATAAAAAAAAAAAGTTTAAAAAATAAAATATATGGAGATAAAAAAATAATAGTTAAAATTAAAAAAAAAAAAAAAAGCTTGTTAGACTCAGAGAAGGGGGACAAATGCAGGTTTTTCCATAGTGCTGTTACCAAACTTCGTCTCCTTGCCCATGCACAGCAAAGTCAATCTATTGACATTGGATATGATGAAGGAAGTGTTTATTCTAGTGTTTATTGCAGGTACTAAGCAAGGAATCCAGGGAAGCTAATATTCAAAACACTCAAAAGTCCCCATTGGCTTTCACGAAAGTTTTTTTTTTTTTTTTTTTTTACTACCAGGTCAGGGAGGGAGTCAAAAAACTATGTAATCAGCTTGAGCAAAATGCTCTAATTGGTTAATGGTGAGGTAACAGAGTTACATCACATGGTCAATTCTCAGGCTCCAGTAGGTTATGGTGCTATGTGCACATGATAATCAAGTGCTTAATTTCTTCCATTTGGTGGTAATCTTAGCATCTATAAAGCAACTTAGGAAATATGCATCAAATACACTTATCTAGGTACTTCAAAGAGGAGCTAAAGAAGAAAATAAAGGGAGGTGTCAGTCCTGGGAAGGCCCTATAGCACCCCTTTGGTTGCACTGCCAAACAACCTGGACCTCAACTCAATCCTACACCAACCTGCTTCTCATTTGCTGTCCAGGAGGCCTGCTTTCTGAACTGGTCTCAAATTGTTTCATCCTATAAATTGTTAGTTTAAAAAGTTAAATTTGAGATGAAACTGAGGGATATTAAACTATAGAAAAAAAAAATGTAGGATGTAGTATATCTTAAGATTAAAAAAAACTGGAAAAAAAAAAAAAAAAAAAAGCTTTGCAACTACAGGTGTATTTACCAGAGAAGGCAATGGCACCCCACTCCAGTACTCTTGCATGCAAAATACTATGGATGGGGGAGCCTGGTAGGCTGCAGTCCATGGGGTCGCTGAGAGTTGGACACGACAGAGAGACTTCACTTTCACTTTTCACTTTCATACATTGGAGAAGGAAATGGCAACCCACTCCATTGTTCTTGCCTGGAGAATCCCAGGGACAGGGGAGCCTGATGGGCTGCTGTCTATGGTGTCACCCAGAGTCAGACACGACTTAAGTGACTTAGCAGTAGGAGCAGCAAAGGACTGTTTTTGCTGTTCTTTGCAGGAAATTGGTTATTAAAAGTCATGAAGGAGAGATTATTTGTTGTTTGCTTGTTTTTGAAACAGATTTTTCTATTATTCCAGAGCTTTTGAAGTTTTGAGGAGGGGGGATGAAAATTGGAGAATATTGAAGCAATAATTTTTCAAATATGATTTTTTCATAGTAAAAGTAGATATCTGGTATAAAAAATTTCAAGTATATGATATTTAAGATGTTAATAAGGTATAATTTCATCATTATTATTTTAACAGAAACTATAGGCTGAATTTTATCTAATCAGTTCAGTTCAGTCACTCAGTCGAGTCCGACTCTCTGCAACCCTATGAACTGCAGCACGCCAGGCTTCCCTGTCCATCACCAACTCCCGTAGTTCACCCAAATTCATGTCCATCGAGTCAGTGATGCCCCCCAGCCATCTCATCCTCTGTCGTCCCCTTCTCCTTCTACCCCCAATCCCTCCCAGAATCAGAGTCTTTTCCAATGAGTCAACTCTACGCATGAGGTGGCCAAAGTACTGGAGTTTCAGTTTTAGCTTCAGTCCTTCCAATGAACACCCAGAATTAATTCCCTTTACAATGGACTGGTTGGATGTCCTTGCAGTCCAAGGGGCTCTCAAGAGTCTTGTCCAACACCACAGTTCAAAAGCATCAATTTTTTGGTGCTCAGCTTTCTTCACAGTCCAACTCTCACATCCATACATGACCACAGGAAAAACCATAGCCTTGACTAGACGAAACTTTGTTGGCAAAGTAATGTCTCTGTTTTTCAATATGCTATCTAGATTGGTCATAACGTTCCTTCCAAGGAGTAAGCGTCTTTTAATTTCATGGCTGCAATCACTGTCTGCAGTGATTTTGGAGCCCCCCAAAATAAAGTTTGACAGTGTTTCCCCTGTTTCCCCATCTATTTCCCATGAAGTGATGAGACCAGATGCCGTGATCTTCATTTTCTGAATGTTGAGTTTTAAGCCAACTTTTTCACTCTCCTCTTCAACTTTCATCAAGAGACTTCAGTTCCTCTTCACTTTCTACCATAAGGGTGGTGTCATCTGCATATCTGAGGTTATTGAGATTTCTCCTGGCAATCTTGATTCCAGCTTGTGGTTCTTCCAGTCCAGCATTTCTCATGATGTACTCGGCATATAAGTTAAATAAACATGGTGACAATATACAGCCTTGACGTACTCCTTTTCCTATTTGGAACCAGTCTGTTGTTCCATGACCAGTTCTAACTGTTGCTTCCTGACCTGCATATAGGTTTCTAAAGAGAATACATGCTTTTAAAATTAAATATCTGTAAATAAAATGATAATGAAGAAATACAAAAGTATTGGAAAACTGGACAATTTTATAAAGTAAAACTTGAAAACCTCTTTAGTATATTTTAAGGGAGAATCATTTCAAATAAGAACTCTGGAATTTAAGCCCTTATTACTTGAATTTCTCTTTTTTGGGGATGGCAGGGCAATTGAACTAATTTTAGAGTGACCCAGTAGGAAAAAGTAAAATAACAACAAACAAGGAAACAAACAAAAATTTTTAAAGCCCACTGATTGTAAAATTAGAAATTGTGTATTTTCATCGTGACTGTAATTTACAAGTGTCACATGAGGGAAATGTGCTCACCAGGGCTGAACCCTGTGAAAGCTTCAAGTCTTCCTGATTCGACTGTGGCATGGGGCGGTGGTGACATGTTTCGTACTCTTTGCCTCATTCCAATTTCTCTGCTCCCTTTTCTATTTATTTCCCTTTGATTCATTCCCACAGATAGAATCTATTGAAAGAAACAACACAGTTATCCACTCCCCACATTCATTAATGCTGGAATTAATTCTCCAAGACTACTGCTATGTAAAATCAGCAATAGTTGTAGTTAGGTGACCTGAAATGAGTCAATACTTTTTTTTTTTCTTCTGTATTAAATGATGGTTCCAAACACAGATGATTTTATTTCCCATTTTCCTAGTGTTTCTTTTCTACCTCCTCTTCATCATGTTTTTGTTGTTGTTGTTTTAACTACAAATCAAGAAACACACAAGCCTAGTTTGATTTGACTGCTTATTTTATTAATGTCACCAAGAATTTTCAAACCCTTGTCTGTATAGTGGAATGAATAAATGTTTAAACTTAACTATTTCATAGTCAGAAAATAATACACCTGTGGCAGATTCACTTTGATATATGGCAAAACCAATACAATATTGTAAAGTTAAATAAAATTAAAAAAATAAAAAAAAATACAGAAAAAAAGAAAATAATACACAGATAAGGGAAAAATTAAAAGAATGAGCAAAGAAATAAACAGTCCTGAACAAAACAGAAGTATTCACTGGGAACACATAATCTGCAGCTACTAAACAAATGCTTTAAAGACATTTGTTGTATACAATCTCATTGATATAGATGAGAACTTCAGTATACAAAAGTGTAATTTATGAGCATGAAATTAACTCAAGGAATTAGCAAATAATTAAACAATGTTTTAATATACTCAATATTAAAAGTACATTTATAATGGTTATCTGATACTTTTCCCTTGTAAATGAAGTTTATATAAAGTGATCTCAAGCTCATGCATTTTCTCCACTTATAGATATTAAAAAGACTGGTAGCCTATGTTTCTAGGACTCTGTTTAATGATACAATGAACACTAAACTAGAACAATTCCTTAAGAAATTGGTAAGAAGACATATCTGTTTCTACTCCGAAGTAACTGTAGAATAAGTTTCCTCTGTGAGATTTTCTTTGAGCATCACCAGGTAGAAGGCATCTTTACTTCTAAAATAAGAGGAGTCTAACTAGATGACTGTATATTTCACTAATTTTTATGAGATATTGAAATAACAAGAGTCAATGATTGCTGTGGCTTCCCTTGTAGCTCGGATGGTAAAGAATCTACCTGCAATGCAGAAGACCCTGGTTTGAAGCATGGGTCAGGAAGATCCCCTGGAGAAGGGATAGGCTATCTACTCCAGTATTCTTGGGCTTCCCTCGTTGCTCAGCTGGTAAAGAATCTGCCTGCACTGTGGCAGACCTGGGTTCAATCCCTGGGTTGGGAAGCTCCCCTGGATAAGGGAATGGCTACCCACTCAAGTATTCTGACCTGGAGAATTCAATGGACTAAGTCGTCCATGGGATCACAGAGTCACACACAACTGAGTGACTTGGACTTCACTTCACTTTTATGATTTCTGTTGAAAGTAAGAATAGGGAAGATGGAGGATGTCTTGGGAAGAAGACTTCAGTGCTTGATGGAGTATGTAAGATGCTGCTCTGTCTGGGCAGAAGTGCCTATTCAGCTTTAGTAGATGCTGCAAAACAGTTTTTCAAAGTAGTGGCATGTATTTAAACTCCCAATGGCAGTGACAGTGTCTCACTTCTCCCTGCCTTCAAACTTGGTGGGTATGCGAGTTTGGCCTTCTGGATGGATATATAGTGGTATAGCTGCTGATTTTAATTTGCAGTTCCATGAGTGTCCAATGTGGTTGACCATGTTTACACATGTTTCTCAGATGCATCTATATCTTTTCTTCCTTTAGATTTTCTGATTTTTCATTATTCCTGTGAAAGTGTTGTCATACGTTCTGAATATGAGTTCTTTGAAAACTGTATTATTGCAAATGTCTTGTTTAACTCTTGTATCTTAAAAATTTCACATTTAACTCTATGATCTACCTCAAATTAATTCTGTGTTTTGTATGAAGTAGGAGACAATAATCACCTTTAATTTCCCCATGGATATATAATAGGTATAGCACATTTAATGAAAAAACTATCCAACTTTTCTCATTGCATTGCAGTGTGTAAAAAATAAAATCAAAATCATCTAAAGAAATATAAAAATAAGAGAAATCTTTAAGTAAAGAATATAGAAAATGGACCTGATGTAATTAACAGAAACCTAAAATAAAATAGATTCAGGCAGTTATGATAAACTTCGGGTTTAGTCACACTGTCTGTGTTAGGAAAAACTGAGACAAACAGCTATGAGGACATCTGATTCTGCTAAGGATTCTGTTACTGAACTCAGATATGGCTGCTTGCTGCTCAAAAGCGAATAGCTGAGAGGCAAGTGTTTGTAGGAAAGAAGAATTTGCTTTTCTCAGGAGGCCAATAACCTGGGGAAAAGACAGACTTGTGTCCAAAGACCAACTTCCCTCTGCCTATCAGGGGAGAGAATGGCTTTTAAAGAGAAATTTTAAGGGTGTACAGGTAGAGGGAAAGGGCTACACACAGAACACCAGAGTCAACTTTGAAAGCCATCTTGAAATTTATCATGTGGTGATCTGATCAACATCATCTTGATTGTTTTAGGTACAGTTAATTTGTAACAGAGTTGGTTTATTCCCATTCCCTTGAGGCAAGTTCTTAGAATTTTGGCAACTTATGTCATAGCTATAATTTGTTCATAATGTAGTTAACTTCTTCTACCTGGTGGAGGTTTCAATATCTATAAAAAAGCTCAAGATATATGACTTAGAATATTATCTATAGCTCTTGAGGAGGAACTAAATGTCCTTGCCTTTGTGTAATGGTTGAAATATTATTATTTTGTCTTGGTTGATTGATTTCCTTTGGTTCTATACTTTCTCACTTTTGTTATTGAATTTATCCTTTGACTTTTTTTTTTTTTTCTTTTTGCAGAGAAGAGGCAAGTGGAGGACATGGAAAGCAGTCTGTCTGGGGAAGGCTCCATAGGGTCCTACTTCCTTACAGTTCTACCTGGAAAGACTCCCATGACAGCCAGTCACAAAAGCTGTGATCATGCTGCGGGACATGGGATCAAGCTTCAAGGACCATCTAACTTCCCTTACCAATCTTTCAGCTGAGATTCTATGGTTTTACTTGTAGAAATCTCTCACCACCTTCACTCCTTCCTGAGAACATTCTGTCACAGGCAAAGGTCACATAACCCTGGTTTGCAAATGCTGTGAACCAAAAATCTGTCTCTTTTCTTCAAGATAAACCCCAATTCTGTTTCTGGAATTCATTTCCAATTTATGAGGATAAGTGATGCCTACTATGTTTTTACAGCTGTTTCTTGGTAAATTAGGTGACTGTATATTTGTAAGAATTTTTCTAAAATTTCTACTTTATTCCATTTGTCTATTTTTCAATTCTGTACCAATTATTTGGTTGGTAATTAATTACTTTCAATTTTAAGTAAGTATTAAAACAAGGTGTATAATTCTTTCAGATTTCTTTTTCAAAATTTACTTATTTTTGAAATTACAAAATTCTTGGTTATTTTAGTTCTCTATCAACTTTAGTATCAGTTTTTCAATGTCCACAAAATTGGATCTGTTGCATTATCATCGTGTTTATTTAACTTATATGAAGAGTACATCATGCAAAATGCCAGGATGTATGAATCACAAGCTGGAATCAAGATTTTCTGGAGAAATATCAACAAATTCAGATTTTCACAGGGTAGCACTCTAATGACAGAAAGTGAAGAGGAGCTAAAGGGCCTCTAGATGTGAGTGAAAGAAAAGAGTGAAAAAGCTGGCTTGAAACTCAGGATTCAAAAAATTAAGGTCACGGTACTTGTTTCCATCACTTCATGGCAAATAGAAGGGGAAAACATGGAAGCAGTGACACATTTTATTTTCTCGAGCCACAAAATCACTATGGATGGTAACTGCAGCCATGAAATTAAAAGATGTTTGCTCCTTTGAAGGAAAGCTATGACCAGCCTATATAATGTATTAAAAAGCAGAGACATCACTGTGCCAACAAAGGTCCATACAGTCAAATCGATGGTTATTCCAGGTGGAGTTCAATTCACTTCACTTCAGTCACTCAGTCGTGTCCGACTCTTTGCAACCCCCTAAATCCCAGCACGCCAGGCTTCCCTATCCATCAACAACTCCCGGAATTCACTCAGACTTATGTCCATCGAGTCAGTGATGCCACCCAGCCATCTCATCCTCTGTCGTCCCCTTCTCCTCCTGCCCCCAATCACTCCCAACATCAGAGTCTTTTCGAATGAGTCAACTCTTCACATGAGGTAGCCAAAGTACTGCAGTTTACACTTCAGCATCATTCCCTCCAAAGAAATCCCAGGGCTGATCTCCTTCAGAATGGACTGCTTGGATCTCCTTGCAGTCCAAGGGAGTCTCAAGAGTCTTCTCCAACCACACAGTGCAAAAGCATCAGTTCTTCGGAACTCAGCCTTTTTCACAGTCCAAATCTCACATCCATACATGACCACAGGAAAAAACATAGCCTTGACTAGACGGACCTTTGTTGGCAAAGTAATGTCTCTGCTTTTGAATATGCTATTTGGTTGATCATAACTTTCCTTCCAAGGAGTAAGCATCTTTTAATTTCATGGCTGCAGTCACCATCGGCAGTGATTTTGGACCCCAAAAAATAAAGTCTGACAGTGTTTCCCTGTTTCCAGATCTATTTCCCATGAAGTGATGGGACCAGATGTCATGATCTTCGTTTTCTGAATGTTAAGCTTTAAAACAGCTTTTTCACTCTCCACTTTCACTTTCATCAAGAGGCCTGCCTGACTTCAGGCTCTACTACAAAGCCACAGTCATCAAGACAGTATGGTACTGGCACAAAGACAGAAATATAGATCAATGAAACAAAATAGAAAGCCCAGAGATAAATCCACGCACATATGGACAACTTATCTTTGACAAAGGAGGCAAGAATATACAATGGATTAAAGACAATCTCTTCAACAAGTGGTGCTGGGAAAACTGGTCAAACACTTGTAAAAGAATGAAACTAGAACACTTTCTAACACCATACACAAAAATGGATTAAAGATCTAAATGTAAGACCAGAAGCCATAAAACTCCTAGAGGAAAACATAGGCAAAACACTCTCTGACATACATCACAGAAGGATCCTCTATGACCCACCTCCCAGAATATTGGAAATAAAATCAAAAATAAATAAATGGTACCTAATCAAACTTAAAAGCTTCTGCACAACAAAGGAAACTATAAGCAAGGTGAAAAGACAGCCATCAGAATGGGAAAAAATAATAACAAATGAAGCAACAGACAAACAACTAATCTCAAAAATATACAAGCAACTCCTACAGCTCAATTCCAGAAAAATAAATGACCCAATCAAAAAATGGGACAAAGAAATAGGTAGATATTTCTCCAAAGAAGACATACAGATGGCTAACAAACACATGAAAAGATGCTCAACATCACTCATTATCAGGGAAATGCAAATCAAAACCACTATGAGGTACCATTTCATGCCAGTCAGAATGGCTGCGATACAAAAGTCCACAAGCAATAAATGCTGGAGAGTGTGTGGAGAGAAGGGAACCCTCTTACACTGTTGGTGGGAATGCAAACTAGTACAGCCACTTTGGAGAACAGTATGAAGATTCCTCAAAAAACTGGGAATAGAACTGCCTTATGATCCAGCAATCCCAATGCTGGGCATACACACTGAGAAAACCAGAATTGAAAGAGATACGTGTACCCCAATGATCATAGCAGCACTGTTTACAATAGCCAGGACTTGGAAGCAACCTAGATGTCCATCCACAGATGAATGGATAAGAAAGCAGTGGTACATATACACAATGGAGTATTACTCAGCCATTAAAAAGAATGCATTTGAATCAATTCTAATCAGGTGGATGGAACTGGAGCCTATTATACAGAGTGAAATAAGCCAGAAAGAAAAACACAAATACAGTATACTAACGCATATATATGGAATTTAGAAAGATGGTAACAATAACCCTGTTTACGAGACAGCAAAAGAGACACTGATGTACAGAACAGACTTTTGGACTCTGGGAACAGGAGAGAGTGGGATGATTTGGGAGAATAGCATTGAAATATGTATAATATCATATCTGAAAGGAGTCGCCAGTCCAGGTATGATGCCTGATAACGGATGCCTGGGGCTGGTGCACTGGGACGACCCAGGGGGATGGTATGGGGAGGGAGGAGGGTTCAGGATGGGGAACACATGTATACTTGTGGCAGATCCATCTTGATGTATGGCAAAAGCAATACAATATTGTAAAGTTAAGCAAAATAAAATTTAATTTAAGAAAAAAAAAAAAAGAGGCTTTTGAGTTCCTCTTCACTTTCTGCCATAAGGGTGGTTTCATCTGCATATCTGAGGTTATTGATATTTCTCCCAGCAATCTTGATTCCAACTTGTGTTTCTTCCAGCCCAGAATTTGTCATGATGTACTCTGCATATAAGTTAAATAAACATGGTGACAAAATACAGCCTTGATGTACTCCTTTTCCTATTTGGAACCAGTCTGTTGTTCCATGACCAGTTCGAACTGTTGCTTCCTGAACTGCATACAGATTTCTCAAGAGGCAGATCAGGTGGTCTGATATTCCCATCTCTTTCAGAATTTTCCACAGTTTATTGTGATCTATACAGTCAAAGGCTTTGGCATAGTCAATAAAGCAGAAATAGATGTTTTTCTGGAATTCTCTTGTTTTTTCCATGATCCAGCGGATGTTGGCAAATTGGTCTCCGGTTCCTCTGCCTTTTCTAAAACCAGCTTGAACATCAGGAAGTTCACAGTTTATGTATTGCTGAAGCCTGTCTTGGAGAATTTTGAGCATTACTTTACTAGCATGTGAGATGAGTGCAATTGTGCTGTAGTTTGAGCACTTTTTGGCACTGCCTTTCTTTGGGATTGGAATGAAAACTAAACTTTTCCAGTCCTGTGGCCACTGCTGAGTTTTCCAAATTTGCTGGCATATTGAGTGCAGCACTTTCACAGCATTATCTTTCAGGATTTGAAATAGCTCAAATGGAATTCCATCACTTCCATTAGCTTTGTTCATAGTGATGCCTTCTAGGGCCCACTTGACTTCACATTCCTGGATGTCTGGCTCTAGATGAGTGATCACACCATCGTGATTATGTGGGTTGTGAAGATCTTTTTTGATAGTTCTTCTGTGTATTCTTGCCACCTCTTCTTAATATCTTCTGCTTCTGTTAGGTCCATAACATTTCTGTCCTTTATTGAGACCATCATTGCATGAAATGTTCCCTTGGTATCTCTATTTTTCTTGAAAAGATCTCTAGTCTTTCCCACACTTTTTTTCCTGCTATTTCTTTGCATTGATCGCTGAAGAAGGCTTTCTTATCTCTTCCTGCTATTCTTTGGAACTCTGCATTCAGATGTTTATATCTTTCCTTTTCTCCTTTGCTTTTCACTTCTCTTCCTTTCACAGCTATTTATAGGGCCTCCTCAGACAGCCATTGTGCTTTTTTGCTTTTCTTTTCCATGGGGATGGTCTTGATCCCTGTCTCCTCTACAATGTCATGAACCTCAGTCCATAGTTCATCAGGCACTCTATCTATCAGATCTAGGCCCTTAAATCTCTTTCTCATTTCCACAGTATAATGATAAGGGATTTGATTTAGGTCATACCTGACGGGTCTAGTGGTTTTCCCTACTTTCTTCAATTTCAGTCTGAATTTAGCAATAAGGAGTTCATGGTCTGAGCCACAGTCAGCTCCTGGTCTTTTTTTTGTTGACTGTATAGAGCTTCTTCATCTTTGGCTGCAAAGAACATAGTCAATCTGATTTTGGTGTTGACCATCTGGTGATGTCCATATATAGAGTGTTCTCTTGTGTTTTTGGAAGAGAGTGTTTGCTATGACCAGTGTTTTTTCTTGGCAAAACTGTATTAGTCTTTGCCCTGCTTCATTCCGTATTCCAAAGCCAAATTTGCCTGTTACTCCAGGTGTTTCTTGACTTCCTACTTTTGCATTCCAGTCCCCTATCATGTAAAGGACATCTTTTTGAGGGTGTTAATTTTAAAAGGTCTTGTAGGTCTTCATAGAACCATTCAACTTCAGCTTCTTCAGCGTTACTGGTTGGGGCATAGACTTGGATTACTGTGATATTGAATGATTTGCTTTAGAAACGAACAGAGATCATTCTGTCTTTTTTGAGATTGCATCCAAGTACTGAATTTCGGACTCTTTTGTTGACCATGATGGCCACTCCATTTCTTCTGAGGGATTCCTGCCCGCAGTAGTAGATATAATGGTCCTCTGAGTTAAATTCACCCATTCCAGTCCATTTTAGTTTGCTGATTCATAGAATATCGACATTCACTCTTGCCATCTCTTGTTTGACCACTTGCAATTTGCTTTGATTCATGGACCTGACATTCCAGGTTCCTGTGCAATATTGCTCTTTACAGCATCAGACCTTTCTTCTGTCACCAGTAACATCCACAGCTGGGTGTTCTTTTTGCTTTGGCTCCATCCCTTCATTCTTTCTTGAGTTATTTCTCCACTGATCTCCAGTAGCATATTGGGCACCTACTGACCTGGGGAGTTCCTCTTTCAATATCCTATCATTTTGCCTGTGCGGGAACAGGAGGGCCTAAAGGCGCTATCCCATGTTAAAGGTCAGGAAGGGTGATGGTAAGAAGCTACCCCTCATCCAGGATTAGAAGCAGCAGCTGTGTTTGCTGGAACAGCCGTGAAGAGATACCCCATGTCCAAAGTAAGAGAAACCCAAGTAAGATGGTAGGTGTTGCAAGAGGGCATCAGAGGGCAGACACACTGAAAGCATACTCACAGAAAACTATTCAGTCTAATCACACTAGGACCACAGCCTTGTCTAACTCATGCAACTAAGCCACCCCTGTGGGGCAACCCAAGATGGGCGGGTCATGGTGGAGAGATCTGACAGAATGTGGTCCACTGGAGAAGTGAAAATCAAATCACTTCAGTATTCTTGCCTTGAGAACCCCAGGTGGAATTAGTGGTAAAGAACTCTCCTGCCAATGCAGGTGACATAAGAAATGGTGGTGTGAATCCCCTGGAAGAGAGCATGGTAACCCACTCTAGTATTCTTGCCTGGAGAATTCCATGAATAGAAGAATCTGGTGGTCTATGTTCCATAGGGTTGCATAGTCAGACATGATTGACCACATGAATATATGGTGTTTTCAGTATTGGTGTGAGAATTGGACCATAAAAAAAGGCTGAATGCTGAGGAATTGATGCTTTCAAATTGTAGTGCTGGAGAAAATACTTGAGAGTCACTTGGATAGCAAGGAGACCAAACCAGTCAATCTTAAAGGAAATCGACCCTGAATATTTATTGGAAGGACTGTTGCTGAAGCTGAAACTCTAATAATTTGGCCACCTGATGAGAAGAGCCAAGTCATTGGAAAAGAATTTGATGCGAGGAAAGACTGAAGGCAAAAGAGAAGGTGTTACAGAAGATGAGATGATTACTTATCATCATGACTCAGTGGACATGAATTTGAGCAATTCTGGGTAATAGTGGAGGACAGGGGAGCCTGGTGTGCTGAAGTTCATGGAGTTATAGAGTTGCACACGCTTATATACAGAACACAACAACATAGTTTTGAAAAATAACATTTTTAATTTATATTTGTTGATTATAACAACAAATATATATATATATATATATATATATATATATATATATATATATATATATATAAACTACAAGGAAATCAAACAAGTTGATCTTAAAGTAAATCAACTTTGAATATTCACTGGAGGGACTGATGCTGAAGCTCCAATACTTTGGCCACCTGATGCAAAAAGGCAAGTCATTGGAAAAGACCCTGATGCTGGGAATGATTGAAGGCAGGAGGAGTAGGGGGCACAAATGATAAGATGGATGGATAGCATCACTGACTCAATGGACATAATTTTGAGTAAACTCAGGGTGATCTCGAAGGACATGCAAGCCTGATGTGCTATAGTTCTTGGGGTTGCAAAGAGTCAGAAACAACTTAACAGCTGAACAGCAACAAGATCTACAAGTCTCAGTCTTAATATGCTCTTCCTTTCATGACATTAGATGACTAAGTATTAGAGAAAATATTTAATAACAAAATTTACTTTATTTATTTGTAGATCCAAGCCTATACAACGTCTACAATTTATTTTGTGACTTCAGGGAAAGTAGTGTAATGAGTTAATGATTTTCTAAGTTTCTATTCAAATTTCCAGACAAATTATCAAATAATACTTTGTATTACACACATTACATATTCTATAATACTATGCAGTTAGGGATCTGTTGGAGGAATAAATGAGAGGTTATTGCTTAAAAGATGTTATCTGAAATGGTGAGAGTGACTAGTTGACTGTTGTCACCGCTAAATTTAATATCCTACTGGTAGTAGTTTAGACGTGTTGCATAATTAACAGAATAAGAAATGTATGTTTTGTTCAAGGTCATGGGCATTGCTAATGCTAAAGTTAAAAAGAAAAGTAAGATGGCTGCCACCTAGAAACTCTTTTCACTGAAATGACATTAAAAATCAATGTGAGGAAAAATAGAAAGTGTAATTCTCTCCATTACACTTCCTAACTTAGTCCTACACATAAATTAAAGAAAAGAATAAAGAGAATTTGAATAAGTATTTTGGAGTGAATAATTTCAGATAATATATTTAGATAAAGGAAACTTTTTTTTTTTTAGTTTCAGAGTACTTATGCCTGGATTTAAGTTATTTTTCTATCAATAACCACACAAAATACTGGTACTTATCATTTACAATATATAATCTTTTCAAAATCCCTTCCATTATTTTAAAATTCCAAAATCCAACTTTGATTGAAAAGCTAAAGAGAGGAGTTTACTATTATCATAGATTCTAATTTGGATTCAGAATTTTCTTTTAGTGAACTTTTTACCAAATAGATAAAATAAGAAATGTTTAGGGAATGAATTTCAACTAGTAGAGAAATGGGGAAGATAAATTTTCAAAAACTGGTTTTAGAATGTTAAATAAGCTTTACAGAATCCACAATTATATATATATATATATGCATATGTGTATATATATATAATATACATATCATATCAGATCAGATCAGTCACTCAGTTTCCGCTGTTTCCCGATCTATTTCCCATGTAGTGATGGAACCAGATGCCATGATCTTCGTTTTCTGAATGTTGAGCTTTAAGCCAACCTTTTCACTCTCCACTTTCATTTTCATCAATAGGCTTTTGAGTTCCTCTTCACTTTCTGCCATAAGGCTGGTGTCATCTGCATATCTGAGGTTATTGATATTTCTCCCAGCAATCTTGATTCCTACTTGTGTTTCTTCCAGCCCAGAATTTGTCATGATGTACTCTGCATATAAGTTAAATAAACATGGTGACAATATATAGCCTTGACGTACTCCTTTTCCTATTTGGAACCAGTCTGTTGTTCCATGACCAGTTCGAACTGTTGCTTCCTGAACTGCATACAGATTTCTCAAGAGGCAGATCAGGTGGTCTGGTATTCCCATCTCTTTCAGAATTTTCCACAGTTTATTTTGATCTATACAGTCAAAGGCTTTGGCATAGTCAATAAAGCAGAAATAGATGTTTTTCTGGAATTATCTTGCTTTTTCCATGATCCAGCGAATGTTGGCAAATTGGTCTCCGGTTCCTCTGCCTTTTCTAAAACCAGCTTGAACATCAGGAAGTTCACGGTTCACATATATATATTCATTACATGTACTCATTATATATAGTTACTGGACATGGAACAACAGACTGGTTCCAAATAGGAAAAGGAGTACGTCAAGGCTGTATATTGTCACCATGTTTATTTAACTTATATGCAGAGTATATCATGAGAAATGCTGGACTGGAAGAAACACAAGTTGGAATCAAGATTGCCGGGAGAAATATCAATAACCTCAGATATGCAGATGATACCACCCTTATTGCAGAAAGTGAAGAGGAACCAAAAAAGCCTCTTGATGAAAGTGAAAGTGAAGAGTGAAAAGGTTGGCTTAAAGCTCAACGTTCAGAAAACGAAGATCATGGCATCTGGCACATCACTACATGGGAAATAGATGGAGAAACAGTGGAAACATTGTCAGACTTTATTTTTCTGGGCTCCAAAATCACTGCATATGGTGACTGCAGCCATGAAATTAAAAGACTCTTTCTCCTTGGAAGGAAAGTTATGACCAACCTAGATAGCATACTCAAAAGCAGAGACATCACTTTGCCAACAAAGGTTGGCCTAGTCAAGGCTATGGTCTTTCCTGTGGTCATGTATGGATGTGAGAGCTGGACTGTGAAGAAGGCTGAGCGCCGAAGAATTGATGCTTTTGAACTGTGGTGTTGGAGAAGACTCTTGAGCGTCCCTTGGACTGCAACGAGGTCCAACCAGTCCATTCTGAGGGAGATCAGCCCTGGGATTTCTTTGGAAGGAATGATGCTCAAGCTGAAGCTCCAGTATTTTGGCCACCTCATGCGAAGAATTGACTCATTGGAGAAGACTCTGATGCTGGGAGGGATTTGGGGCAGGAGGAGAAGGGGATGACAGAGGATGAGATGGCTGGATGGCATCACTGACTCGATGGATGTGAGTCTGAGTGACCTCCGAGATCTGGTGATGGATAGGGAGGCCTGGCGTGCTGCAGTTCATGGGGTCGCAAAGATTCGGACACGACTGAGCAACTGATCTGATCTGATCTAATGTATTTATATATATATATATATATATATATATATATATATATATATATATATATGTATTTCTTTTTACTGCAAAGAGTCGAACACGACTGAGCGACTGATCTGATCTGATCTGATGTATTTATATATATAAATATATATATATATTTATATATGTATTTCTTTTTACTGCAAAATGTAACAGACAGATATCATTGAGGGCTTTTGCTCTAAGGAGTAATGTATAATGTTTGAGCTCAGCCTGTCGGCCATACGAATGGATTATGACTTGCTTCCCAAGGGAATCATTCACTTTAGAACAACACTTTGATTAACCTGTTCAGGTCAAAAATATCAAAATAATAAACAGCAGCAGAGAAAATAAAATGTTCCTCTGGGAAAATACAGGAGAAAAAATCTTACTGACAGAGTTTGAGATTCTGAGACTCATCAGGCTAATGAATGTTTTTAAAGTTGTGTGCTTAAAGTGCTGGAGAAAATTTTCTGCAGAAAGTGTTGAGACTCTTCATCACTTAATTTTTTTACTGGGGTCCATGATGAGTGTGAAATCTCCATGATTCAGGGCTGGATGATATCATGTCTCTTATCAAATTTTAAAGCAGTAACATGCTTTAATAATAATATTCTTATTATTCAGACAAGTTATTAATTTAAAAAATGGAAAAATCAGCCTTAGAAATCTCTCTTGAACCCTGTCTGATGAACTAATATCATATCAGATCAGATCAGTCGCTCAGTCGTGTCCGAATTTTTGCGACCCCATGAACCGCAGCACGCCAGGCCTCCCTGTCCATCACCAGCTCTCAGAGGTCACCCAGACTCCAATCCATTGAGTCAGTGATGCCATCCAGCCATCTCATCCTCTGTCATCCCCTTCTGCTCCTGCCCCAAATCCCTCCCAGCATCAGAGTCTTCTCCAATGAGTCAACTCTTCGCATGAGGTGGCCAAAATACTGGAGTTTCAGCTTTAGTATCATTCCTTCCAAAGAAATCCCAGGGCTGATCTCCTTCAGAATGAACTGGTTGGATCTCCTTGCAGTCCAAGGGACTCTCAAGAATCTTATCCAACACCACAGTTCAAAGCATCAATTCTTCGGCGCTCAGCCTTCTTCACAGTGCAGCTCTCACATCCATGCATGACCACAGGAAAGACCATAGCCTTGACTAGGCGAACCTTTGTTGGTAAAGTAATGTCTCTGCTTTTGAATATGCTATCTAGGTTGGTCATATCTTTCCTTCCAAGGAGTAAGTGTCTTTTAATTTCATGGCTTCAGTCACCATCTGCAGTGATTTTGGAGCCCAGAAAAATAAAGTCTGACACTGTTTCCCCATCTATTTCCCATGTAGTGATGTGCCAGATGCCATGATCTTCCTTTTCTGAATGTTGAGCTTTAAGCCAACCTTTTCACTCTCCACTTTTCACTTTCATCAAGAGGCTTTTTAGTTCCTCTTCACTTTCTGCAATAAGGGTGGTATCATCTGCATATCTGAGGTTATTGATATTTTTCCCAGCAATCTTGATTCCAATTTGTGTTTCTTCCAGTCCAGCATTTCTCATGATGTACTCGGCATATAAGTTAAATAAACATGGTGACAATATATAGCCTTGACGTACTCCTTTTCCTATTTGGAACCAGTCTGTTGTTCCATGACCAGTTCTAACTGTTGCTTCCTGACCTGCATACAGATTTTCAGAGGAAGATCAGGTGGTCTGGTATTCCCATCTCTTTCAGAATTTTCCACAGTTTATTGTGATCTACACAGTCAAAGGCTTTGGCATAGTCAATAAAGCAGAAATAGATGTATTTCTGGAACTCTCTTGCTTTTTCCATGATCCAGCATATGTTGGCAATTTGATCTCTGGTTCCTCTGCCTTTTCTAAAACCAGCTTTAACATCAGGAAGTTTATGGTTCACATATTGCTTAAGCCTGGCTTGGAGAATTTTGAGCATTACTTTACTAGTGTGTGAGATGAGTGCAATTGTGCAGTAGTTTGAGCATTCTTTGGAATTGCCTTTCTTTGGGATTGGGTTGAAAACTGACCTTTTCCAATCTTGTGGCCACTGCTGAGTTTTCCACATTTGCTGGCATATTGAGTGCAGCACTTTCACAGCATCATCTTTCAGGATTTGGAGTAGGTCCGCTGGAATTCCATCACCTCCACTAGCTTTGTTCATAGTGATGCTTTCTTAGGCCCACTTGACTTCACATTCCAGGATGTCTGGCTCTAGGTCAGTGATCACACCATTGTGATTATCTGGGTCATGAAGATCTTTTTTGTACAGTTCTTCTGTGTATTCTTGCCATCTCTTCTTAATATCTTCTGCTTCTGTTAGGTCCATACCATTTCTGTCCTTTATGGAGCCCATCTTTGCATGAAATGTTCCTTTTGTATCTCTGATTTTCTTGAAGAGATCCCTAGTCTTTCCCATTCTGTTGTTTTCCTCTATTTCTTTGCATTGGTTGATGAAGAAGGCTTTCTATCTCTTCTTGTTATTCTTTGGAACTCTTCATTCAGATGTTTATATCTTTCCTTTTCTCCTTTGCTTTTCGCTTCTCTTCTTTTCACAGCTATTTGCAAGGCCTCCCCAGACAGCCATTTTGCTTTTTTGCATTTCTTTTCCATGGGGATGGTCTTGATCCCTGTCTCCTCTACAATGTCATGAACCTCAGTCCATAGTTCATCAGGCACTCTATCTATCAGATCTAGGCCCTTAAATCTATTTCTCACTTCCACTGTATAATCATAAGGGATTTGATTTAGGTCATACCTGACTGGTCTAGTGGTTTTCCCTAGTTTCTTCAATTTCAGTCTGAATTTGGCAATAAGGAGTTCATGGTCTGAGCCACAGTCAGCTCCTGGTCTTGTTTTTGCTGATTGTATAGAGCTTCTCCATCTTTGGATGCAAAGAATATAAGAGATACCCCTCGCCCAAGGTAAGAGATTGAACTAATATAAAATGCTATAAACATTCGCTTAGATTATATTTAAAGCCTTTTTGCTAAATCACATTATTAAGAACCTACAAATTCCTTAAGACAATATCCCAGGTGATACACTGAAATATTTGTTCTTTGTTCTCTTCATTTTCTAAATATATTGATCATAATTTGGTAGTGAAATTTGTCGATGAACTCATGCTCACCATAGACTCCAGGAGTAAAATTTATGGATGAGAACATCGGCTGATTGACTTAAAATGGTTGGCCTGTTCTATGTTTTAGAAACCCACATTAAAAAAAAAAAAAGGTAAAAGTAGGTTTCATACCCGCACTTTAGACAGCATAAACTAAGGATAATTGGAGAACATATCTGTGTTGTATTCTCCATCTTAATACAATCATTTTATTGTAGTAATATACCTTAGCTTCAAAGTATTTCAATTGCTGTTTGGTTGATCACTATGTGACAAGTTAACTTTTTTATGTCAAAGAGATATTTATAGCTCCATTCGTAAATACTCCAGAAAATCCTTGGTAAACCAGAAATCCTGTTGAACCAAAAACTTATCTAAATACACTAATATGTTGGTTCTTTCACTAAAGAGAGATTAAAACTACAATTAATTATGATACCAAAGCTACTTGCATGAACACACAGCATGTAATTCAATTTATTTCACATTGCTGATGTATTTAATGTATCTAATTTTTCATCAGGGCTTTCCTGGTGGCTCAGAGGTTAAAGCGTATGCCTGAAATGCGAGAGACCCGGGTTCAATCCCTGGGTCAGGAAGATTTTTCATCAATGATGAAATGCACTCTGTATAAGAGGTCAAATGTATTTTTTGCACTTTTGATTGCAAAGATATCTAAGTCAGTCTATTTTTTTTTTAATTTGGAGTTTAAACATAATAATATATAGGCTTAATCACCATTCATCTATTAAAGAATAACTCCAAAATCTATAATTTAATTTATCTTAACTAAATCAAACTTTTTTTCAGTGAATTAAGTTGCGCTGTAATATTTTTCATGTATAAAATTAAAATTGATGTTTCCAAAATCATCAAAACTCCTTTTAGTCATTTACACCAGTTAGACAGCAGTCTTACCTTGTTTTAAGCCATTTTTAACATCATGTCCTGCCAGTTGTCTGCTTGATTTTTTTTTCTTTTATTGGTGACAACGGTCATTTTGAAATATGTGTGAGCCATCCCCTTATGCCCTAAAACATCCTTGTGTCATGTCCTAGCATTATGCATGCATGGGGATTTAAGATGATAGGAGTATAGATGACTCAGTATCTCAGATATAAAATAATTTATCTGCAACTAAATTCCTGTCACAAATGGAAACCCTATAAATAAATTATTTATTATTTTCATCTATGAGGTAATTGGCTTGATCTTAGATGCCATGATCTTAGTTTTCTGAATGTTCAGTTTTAAGCCAACTTTTTCACTCTCCTCTTTTACTTTCATCAAGAGACTGTTTATTTCTTCTTCACTTTGTGTTATAAGGGTGGTGTCATCAGCGTATCTGAGGTTATTGATATTTCTCAAAGCAATCTTGATTCCAGGTTGTGCTTCATCCAGCCCAGAATTTCACATGCTAAGTTAAATAAGCAGGGTGGCAATATACAGCCTTGACTTACTCTGCTCCTGATTTGGAACCAGTCTGTTGTTTCATGTTCAGTTCTATCTATTGCTTCTTGACCTGCATACAGGTTTCTCAGGAGGCAGGTAAGGTGGTCTGGTATTCCCATCTCTTTAAGAATGTTCCACAGGATCATCCTCCTGGCCCCACCAAACAAGAGGGAGCGACCCTGGCTGTGGGTTCATGGCAGAAACCTCCTAGGCCTCTGTCACTGCTGGCCCAAAGGAGTTGCAGGCTTCTGCGAGAGGGAACCCCACTGCCTCTGAAGGCTAACAGCCATGCTGCCTCTGAGCAGTGAGAGGTACTTGCTCCCTCTTTGCCTCTGCTTCCGCCTCCCGCCTGCACAGGCATCACTTGGCTGTTCAGTCTGACCTCAGATTCCACCTATAAGTGAAACATATTTGTCCTTCTCTGTCTGGCTTATCCCTCAGAGGACAGACAGAATGAAAACCACAATCGCAGAAAATTAATCAAACTGATCACATTGTCCACAGCCCTGTCTAACTTAATGAAACTATGAGCCATGCTGTGTAGGGCCACCCAAGACGGTTGGGCCATGGTGGAGAGTTCTGACAAAATGTGGTCCACTGGAGAAGGGAATAGCAAACCACTTCAGTATTCCTGCCTTGAGAACCCCATGAGCAGATTAAAGGTAGCTGGCAAAAAAATGGCTCCTCAATGAGGTTTGTGATGCATCACCAAAGGGAAGAAAACAGATAGAGAGAGAGAGAAAGATTTGAAATGTAAGAAACTTTCACTTTCTTGTAGATCTTTTACTTTTCTCAAAGTCATTCACTCATAAATTCCAAAATATGGAGTAAATGCACAGACCAGAGCTGGTTACATTGCCAAAAAAAAACAAACAAAGTCAGTTTTCTTCCACTTTATCATCAGGTTTTCCTGACCTGCTTCTGCACTTTGTTCTAATTTTGTTAAGAATAAGGAAGTAATCCTCGATTGAAGCATGGAAGCTGTCCTCTGAGCACACAAATGATGGTGTGGCTTCATTCAGCCCTCTTTAGCTTCCATTGAATATTCTGATTCATGTCGGCTGATTTCCTCACATATGACACTGATTTAGTGCATGACTACCAAACCTTTTCCTTTGACACTCACAATACTTTGGATATATTTACTTAGAAGTTCCCTTACTTGACTTCTACTCCAACATTCTACTCTGCACTTCTCTGCCTTGACCATAGTAATGTTAATGGTCCAATCCCTAGAAAATTACCCTTCTGGATTTGGAATACCCTATGTGGAAAATTCTGAAAGAGATGGGAATACCAAACCACCTGATCTGCCTCTTGAGAAATTTGTATGCAGGTCAGGAAGCAACAGTTAGAACTGGACATGGAACAACAGACTGGTTCCAAATAGGAAAAGGAGTACGTCAAGGCTGTATATTGCTACCTGTTTATTTAACTTATATGCAGAGTACATCATGAGAAATGCTGGACTGGAAGAAACACAAAGTGGAATCAAGATTTCTGGGAGAAATATCAATAACCTCAGATATGCAGATGACACCACTCTTATGGCAGAAAGTGAAGAGGAACTAAAAAGCCTCTTGATGAAAGTGAAAGTGGAGAATGAAAAAGTTGATTAAAAGCTCAACATTCAGAAAACGAAGATCATGGCATCTGGTCCCATCACTTCATGGGAAATAGATGGAGAAACAGTGGAAGCAGTGTCAGACTTTATTTTTCTGGGCCCCAAAATCACTACAGATGGTGACTGCAGCCATGAAATTAAAAGACGCTTACTCCTTGGAAGGAAGGTTATGACCAATCTAGATAATATTTTCAAAAGCAGAGATATTATTTTGCCAACAAAGGTTCGCCTAGTCAAGGCTATGGTTTTTCCTGTGGTTATGTATGGATGTGATAGCTGGACTGTGAAGAAGGCTGAGCGCCGAAGAATTGATGCTTTTGAACTGTGGTGTTGGGGAAGACTCTTGAGAGTCCCTTGGACTGCAAGGAGATTCAATCAGTCCATTCTGAAGGAGATCAGCCCTGGGATACCTTTTGAAAGAATGATGCTAAAGCTGAAACTCCAATACTCTGGCCACCTCATGCGAAGAGTTGACTCATTGGAGAAGACTCTGATACTGGGAGGGATTGGGGGCAAGAGCAGAAGGGGACGACAGAGGATGAGATGTCTGGATGGCATCACTGACTTGATGGATGTGAGTCTCAGTGAACTCCAGGAGTTGGTGATGGACAGGGAGGCCTGGTGTACTGTGATTGATGACTGAGCAACTGATCTGATCTGATGTGGGCCAGACAACAGTATTTGCATTAGTCTCAACAGAAATAGTAGAGACAAGATATTATGATGACCAAAGGAAAGATATAGTGATGACCAAAGAGACTTTTATTGCTTCAAGTTTAATGATTTTTTTTTTTTTTAATATAAGTTTGTTTCCCCCTAGGAAAAGTTTAGGAAAAATGCATTTCCCAAAATAAGTTTCAGACATCCAATAATTAGTTACTCCTAATGCAATTTTCCTTTTATTCTATGCATTAATACTAATGAATCTCTTATCACAACTAAAAAAAAAAAAAATAAAAAAAAAAAGAAGGAACAAAAGATATAAAAGAAAAACTAAGTTGTAACTTATTTATAGATACAGTTAGACCCAGGAAATAAATTTATTAGATATTATCTATTTAGAATGTATCAAATCAAACAAACATTGTTTAAATAAATGTACTTTAAGAGATAAGTTGTCCTCTGCTGCTAAGTCACTTCAGTCATGTCCGACTCTGTGCTACCCCAGAGACAGCAGCCCACCAGGCTCCCCCGTCCCTGGGATTCTCCAGGCAAGAACACTGGTGTGGGTTGCCATTTCCTTCTCTAATGCATGAAAGTGAAAAGTGAAAGGGAAGTTGCTCAGTCATGTCCGATGCTCAGCGACCGCATGAACTGCAGCCTTCCAGGCTCCGCCATCCATGGGATTCTCCAGGCAAGAGTACTGGAGTCGGGTGCCATTGCCTTCTCTGAAGTTGTCCTCTAGTCAAGTTTTATTTTCATTATCTTGTGATAGAAGCAAAGTCCAATGCTGTAAAGAGCAATATTGCATAGGAACCTGGAATGTCAGGTCCATGAATCAAGGCAAATTGGAAGTGGTCAAACAAGAGACGGCAAGACTGAATGTCATCATTCTAGGAATTAGCGAACTAAAATGGACTGGAATGGGTGAATTTAACTCAGATGACCATTATATCTACTACTGTGGGCAGGAATCCCTCAGAAGAAATGGAGTGGACATCATGGTCAACAAAAGAGTCCGAAATGCAGAATTTGGATGCAATCTCAAAAATGACAGAATGATCTCTGTTCGTTTCCAAGGCAAACCATTCAATGTCACAGTAATCCAAGTCTATGCCCCAACCAGTCACGCCAAAGAAGCTGAAGTTGAATGGTTCTATGAAGACCTACAAGACCTTTTAGAACTAACACCCAAAAAAGATGTCCTTTTCATTATAGGGGACAGGAATGCAAAAGTAGGAAATCAAGAAACACGTGGAGTAACAGGCAAATTTGACCTTGGAAAACGGAATGAAGCAGGGCAAAGACTAACAGAGTTTTGCCAAGAAAATGCACTGGTCATAGCAAATACCCTCTTCCAACAACACAAGAGAAGACTCTATACATGGACATCACCAGATGGTCAACACCGAAATCAGATCGATTGTATTCTTTGCAGCCAAAGATGGAGAAGCTCTATACAATCAGCAAAAAAAAAGACCAGGAGCTGACTGTGGCTCAAACCATGAACTCCTTATTGAAAAATTCAGACTGAAATTGAAGAAAGTAGGGAAAACCACTAGACCAGTCAGGTATGACCTAAATCAAATCCCTTATGATTATACAGTGGAAGTGAGAAATAGATTTAAGGGCCTAGATCTGATAGACAGAGTGCCTGATGAACTATCGAATGAGGTTCGTGACATTGTACAGGAGACAGGGATCAAGACCATCCCCATGGAAAAGAAATCCAAAAAAGCAAAATGGCTGTCTGTGGAGGCCTTACAAATAGCTGTGAAAAGAAGAGACATGAAAAGCAAAGGAGAAAAGGGAAGATATAAACATCTGAATGCAGAGTTCCAAAGAATAGCAAGAAGAGATAAGAAAGCCTTCTTCAGCCATCAATGCAAAGAAATAGAGGAAAACAACAGAATGGGAAAGACTAGGGATCTCTTGAAGAAAATCAGAGATACAAAAGGAATATTTCATGCAAAGATGGGCACGATAAAGGACAGAAATTGTATGGACCTAACAGAAGCAGAAGATATTAAGAAGAGGTGGCAAGAATACACAGAAGAACTGTACAAAAAAGAGCTTCACGACCCAGATAATCATGATGATGTGATCACTGACCTAGAGCCAGACATCTTGGAATGTGAAGTCAAATGGGCCTTAGAAAGCATCACTACGAACAAAGCTAGTGGAGGTGATGGAATTCCAGCGGAGCTATTCCAAATCCTGAAAGATGATGCTGTGAAAGTGCTGCACTCAATATGCCACCAAATTTGGAAAACTCAGCAGTGGCCACAAGATTGGAAAAGGTCAGTTTTCATCCCAATCCCAAAGAAAGGCAATGCCAAAGAATGCTCAAACTACCGAACAATTGCACTCATCTCACACGCTAGTAAAGTAATGCTCAAAATTCTCCAAGCCAGGCTTCAGCAATATGTGAACCCTGAACTTCCTGATGTTCAAGCTGGTTTTAGAAAAGGCAGAGGAACCAGAGATCAAATTGCCAACATCCGCTGGATCATGGAAAAAGCAAGAGAGTTCCAGAAAAACATCTATATCGGCTTTATTGACTATGCCAAAGCCTTTGACTGTGTGGATCACAATAAACTATGGAAAATTCTGAAGGAGATGGGAATACCAGACTACCTGATCTGCCTCTTGAGAAATCTGTATGCAGATCAGGAAGCAACAGTTAGAACTGGTCATGGAACAACAGACTGGTTCCAAATAGGAAAAGGAGTACGTCAAGGCTGTATTTTGTCACAATGTTTATTTAACTTATATGCCGAGTGCATCATGAGAAATGCTAGACTGGAAGAAACACAAGTTGGAATCAAGATTGCTGGGAGAAATATCAATAACCTCAGATATGCAGATGACACCACTCTTATGGCAGAAAGTGAAGAGGGGCTAAAAAGCCTCTTGATGAAAGTGAAAGTGGAGAGTGAAAAGGTTGGCTTAAAGCTCAACATTCAGAAAACGAAGATCATGGCATCTGGTCCCATCACTACATGGGAAATAGATGGAGAAACAGTGGAAACATTGTCAGAATTTATTTTTCTGGGCTCCAAAATCACTGCAGATTGTGACTGTAGCCATGAAATTAAAAGACGCTTACTCCTTGGAAGGAAAGTTATGACCAACCTAGATAGCATATTCAAAAGCAGAGACATTACTTTACCAACAAAGGTTCGCCTAGTCAAGGCTATGGTCTTTCCTGTGGTCATGTATGGATGTGAGAGCTGGACTGTGAAGATGGCTGAGCGCCGAAGAATTGATGCTTTTGAACTGTGTTGTTGGAGAAGACTCTTGAGAGTCCCTTGGACTGCAAGAAGATCCAACCAGTCCATTCTGAAGGAGATCAATCCTGGAATTTCTTTGGAAGTAATGATGCTAAAGCTGAAACTCCAGTATTTCGGCCACCTCATGCGAAGAGTTGACTCATTGGAGAAGACTCTGATGCTGGGAGGGATTGAGGGCAGGAGGAGAAGGGAACGACAGAGGATGAGATGGCTGGATGGCATCACTGACTCGATGGATGTGAGTCTGAGTGACCTCCGGGAGCTGGTGATGGACATGGAGGCCTGGCGTGCTGCGGTTCATGGGGTCGCAAAGAGTCGGACACGACTGAGCGACTGATCTGATCTGATCTGATCTGATCTTGTGAATAATTGGGCTTCCCAGGTGGCGCTAGTGGTAAAGAAGTCTCCTGTCAATGCAGAAGTTGCAAAGAGACCCCAGTTTGATTTCTATGTCAGGAAGATCCTCTGGAGGAGGCATGGCCACCCATTCCAGCATTCTTGCCTGGTGAATCTCATAGGCAGAGGAGCATGGTGGGCTGTGGTCCATAGGGTTGCAAAGAGTTGGACAGGACTAAAGCGACTTAGCATGCGCACTAATCAAGTTTTATTTTCACTATCTTGTGAATAGTTAACAATTGCCCCTTCTATTGGATTTCCAAGGTGGCTCAGTTGGTAAAGAGTCTGCCTGCAATACAGAAGACCCAGGTTTGATCCCTGGGTTGGGAAGATCTCCAGGAGAAGGAAATAGCAAACCACTCCAGTATTGATGACTTGGAGAATCCCATGGACAGAGGAGCCTATAGGCCACGTGGTTGCAAGAGTCAGACATAGAAGATAAACACACCCATTTCACTGAATTTCTGACAGGATTATATGACAAAAAGAAGGGCAAACCCTCAGCATATAGAAATGATCATTAGTTAATATTATTATTTCATTCGTGATAAATCTGAGGCTGAAAACCTATAAAGCACCAAAGGCTTACTATTAGAAAGCAAAAGAGTCAAGAATAGCACACAGAATTTCTTTCTATCAACTTCTATGGCCACAATGATAATACTATATTCTGTGGGTAATTTATAAGAGTAGTTTTTTTTTTCCTTTCTTTCTTTCTGCACTGTTTCACCTTGTGGCCAGCTTGGGTCATGGAACCTTGGGCCACTACTTTTTTTCAGAATGGGAAATATAAGAGTGTGAGTAGAAAGCAAGATGTTTAAGTGTTTGAAGCTTAAATCTATGAGTATATTAGATAATTTAAGAACTGGTTCTGATAAGTTACAATAAAAGTTAATCTTTCTTTTTTAATTGAATGTGACTGCTAAGGAACCAGGAACACATGAAGCAGAGGTCAATGTATAGAGTGAAATGTCTGGGCATTTTTCATGACAGTGATGCGTCCTGGGGAAAGGCATGATAGAATCCTTTCTCTTTGGGTTTAGGAATGTGTGAGGAGGTTGGGTGGACCAAGAAGATGGAAATCCAAGAGGAGATTTCCTTTGTGTGGGTGGTGTTACAGACACATTGCAGGGATTGTGACGTATGTTCATGAGTTCACACAGAAGTATTAGAAGTGCCCTTCCTTTGGCTTTTAATTCTGAAATTAGCTGAGATAGAACCAGTTATATGGTTACTCAGCCTGGACAAAGGACTATTGGATGAAGGGAGGTATTATGAGTTATTCCAATAACTCATGTATCTCTGAGGAGATACTGTTGACTGATCTAAGGACCACACAGGTCAACTTGTTTTTGAAAGAAGAGTAAGGTAGCAGAGAATTCAGTCCTCTCAGAGAGTAAAAAAGATCATTCCTGCAAGTGCTTAGGTTATACCTGGAGAGATGAAAGATGTAGGCACATATCCTCAGGCAACTGAAAGAACTTAGAAATCTCTGAATTTGACTAAATTTCTTAGAAAAGGTTAAGCAGTTTGGGCCCATGACAATGTTTAAAGATTTAAAAAAAAAAAAAAAATCAGTGTTATATAACTGAGTTCTAACTACAAAGTCCATATTACATTCTTTGGCTCATTTCTTTTTTTGACACTCTGGATAAAGCTGGGCCATAATTATCAATAATAATGAATAAAAATTACAGTATTTAAGTTTTCACTTTAAAATTCCTTCTTTGTCCTCAGGCAGAATGAAAAAAAAAAAAAAAAAAAGGAAACTCTACAATTTGTTTTAAAATATTTTTGATATGCCCAACTACCAGTTTGGAATATCTCACCTTCTACAAACTTTGAAGCATGAATAATCCTTGAATATTTCAATATTTTCTTCCTTGCATGCAGAAAAGGGAACTATTATTTTCAGAAGCCAAAGAAAAGAATCCCTTCAACTTTTCAGCAATATGTAATTTCACAGAAATTAGAAGAAATATATATATATAGTATATATATATATATATATATATATATATATATATATATATATATATATATATAGTTATATATATATAATATAGTTATATAGTCTGATAAAGCTAATGAGCAAGAGCAAAGAAAGTGAATCTTGACCTTATGATTACTAAAGAAAGTGACATTTTGTGTGTATATATTTGAGGAAAGAAGACTTCCTTGATGATGAAAATCCTTAGATTAATTTTAAACACATGGTCATTAAAATTTCAATCAGATCAGATCATTCGCTCAGTCGTGTCCAACTCTTTGCGACCCCATGAACTGCAGCACGCCAGGCCTCCCTATCCATCACCAGCTCTCGGAGGTCACTCAGACTCACACCCATCGAGTCAGTGATGCCATCCAGCCATCTCATCCTCTGTCGTCCCCTTCTCCTCCTGCCCCCAATCCCTCCCAGCATCAGAGTCTTTTCCAATGAGTCAACTTTTCGCATGAGGTGGCCAAAATACTGGAGTTTCAGCTTCAGCATCATTCCTTCCAAAGAAATCCCAGGGCTGATCTCCTTCAGAATGGACCGGTTGGATCTCCTTGCAGTCCAAGGGACTCTCAAGAGTCTTCTCCAACACCACAGTTCAAAAGCATCAATTCTTCAGCGCTCAGCCTTCTTCACAGTCCAGCTCTCACATCCATACATGACCACAGGAAAAACCATAGCCTTGACTAGGTGAACCCTTGTTGGCAAAGTGATGTCTCTGCTTTTGAAAATGCTATCTAGGTTGGTCATAACTTTCCTTCCAAGGAGTAATGTGTTTAATTATTTTTAAAGGTCATATATTTGTCAGCTGTTCCATTTTCATGTTTATTTTGCTTTTATTATCAATCCTTGGATGAAATTTAACAATGCCGTAAATAAAAATATATATTCAAGATGAAGACAGACAGAACAAAAATGTATACAGAACAATCCAGTGTCTATATTTCAACTTAATAAAAAAAGAAAAAGTATATAAGTAGTTTGGCTTTCAAAGAAAGCGCTTGATGCTCGCAGTTCTAACTTAGGTATGTCAAATAAAGTTACATAGAGGCCTATGACATATTTCTCAGAGTTATCATCAGGGCATTGTCAACCTCTGAGTAGCCGCATTTTACAAAAATAGACAATGAGCCAGGCTTTTCTTAAAGAAATATTAATTCAGTTTTTCAATAATAATGTTTCTTGGAATATCATATGGAGGATCTTTAAAAAACTTTTACACAAGCTCAAGAAAAACAAAAGAGTATTTTATTTTTGTAGTACATAAAATTGTTAATATATTAAAGCTACACTGAACAAAAGTCATCTACACAATGAAATGTCCATTCACAGCTAGAGTTCTCACACTCTTCTCTAACCTCTTAGGATAATTTTTAGCATTTACAAATGATTGGAAGACTCTACAAAATATCTTGAAATATGACAAAATTTTTAGATACACATTAATCACACAAAATATTTTAAATGAATATTCATATTCAGTGAAAATGTATAGAGAATGATACATAATTTTCATAACCAGGAATAGATTTCCATTTTCACAGAATCGTTATTTTCCAATAGATAGACTTGCATATCTTAGCCCAATGCAAGTCCCTTTCAAATGAATGAGACTAAATATGTTTTAAAGAGTAAATGGTCAATGCATGTGTATTATAAAAGTAATCTGAGCAGGTTATATCAATAACTGAGATGGATGGAAAAATTTTAATCAAGATTCAGAATTAAATGATTTTAGTAAAGGGATATAGATTTGTAATTTCACAATGAACTTAACCCAAAAGTTTCTACATGAGTCAGGAAAAAAATAATTAAGTTTAGAATTAAGAATATCTCTTGTCTAGTTGTTTTTTTGTTTTTTTCCTCAAAAAGCTAGTTAGGAAACTCTGTTCAATATTCTGCAATAGTCTACATGGAAAAATAACCTAAAAAAGATTGGATATATGTTCATATATAAATGACTTGGGCTTCCCTGATAGCTCAGCTGGTAAAGAATCTGCCTGCAATGTGGGATACTTGGATTTGACCCATGGGTTGGGAAGATCCCCTGGAGGAGGACATGGCAACCCACTCTGGTACTCTTGCTTGGAGAATCCCCATGGACAGAGGGGCCTGGTGGGCTACAATTCATGGTGTTCCAAAGAGTTGGACACCACTGAGTGACTAAGCACAGCACAGCATATATCATTTACTTTGCTGTACACCTAAAACTAACACAACATTGTTAATCAACTCTGTACCAATATAAAATATTTTAAAAATCAACTTAGTTATGATAAATAAACCAAATTGTATTAGAGATGACTAAAACTAAGTTTTTGCCTGACTACAAGGCTCAACTCTTACTGTAAAGAAGTAAAGAGCATTCTGCTGTACTGTGATAGAGCACACAGAAACCTGTCCACAGCACCACATGGGCACTCAGATGTGAGTGAAATTATCCAGTAAACTTAGGATTCCAGTGTGAGGCAGAATCTAATTGTAATAGCTGATGTTTTGAAACAGGCCGTAAGACCATCCATTTAGAACTCTCCAACAAAACTTGAACATTCATTTTATGATGGAGTATTTCACAGTCTTTAAAAATAAGAAAACTATTTCCCTGCAGGATATTTTATTAAGCAGATTAGAAATTATGTGAATGGCATAAAGGTAGAGAATACTTTACATTTCTACGAGAAACCATTGGAAATAAAAATGCTCACATTATTGCTTATTTTTGTTAAAAGTAGAGAAGATTTCATAAAAGCTAACAGATACAATTACATACTATGAGGTACCATTTCACACCAGTCAGAATGGCTGTGATCCAAAAGTCTACAAGCAATAAATGCTGGAGAGGATGTGGAGAAAAGGGAACCCTCTTACAGTGTTGGTGGGAAGGCAAACTAGTACAGCCACTATGAAGAACAGTGTGGAGATTCCTTAAAAAACTGGAAATAGAACTGCCTTATGACCCAGCAATCCCACTGCTCGGCATACACACTGAGGAAACCAGAATTGAAAGAGACATGTGTACCCCAATGTTCATCATGGCACTGTTTACAATAGCCAGGACATGGAAGCAACCTAGATGTCCATCAGGAGATGAATGGATAAGAAAGCTGTGGTACATATACAAGATGAAGTATTACTCAGTCATAAAAAAGAATACATTTGAATCAGTTCTAAAGAGTTGGTTGAAACTGGAGCCTATTATACAGAGTGAAGTAAGTTAGAAAGAAAAACACCAATACAGTATACTAACGCATATCTATGGAATTTAGAAAGATAGTTAGAAAGATGTCTTGCCTGTATACAAGACAGCAAAAGAGACACAGATGTATAGAACAGTTTTTTGGACTCTGTGGGAGAGGGGTGGGATGATTTGAGAGAATGGTACTGAAATATGATTGAAATATGTATAATATCATATAAGAAACAAATTGCCAGTCTAGGTTTGATGCAGGATACAGGATGCTTGGGGCTGGTGCACTGGGATGACCCAGAGGGATGGTACAGGGAGGGAGGTGGGACGGGGGTTCAGGGTGGGGAACACGTGTACACCCGTGGCATATTCATGTTGATATATGGCAAAATCAATACAGTATTGTAAACTAATTAGGAGGGAGGAGGGTTCAGGATGGGGAGCACGAGTATACCTGTGGTGGATTCATGTTGATGTATGGCAAAACCAATACAATATGGTAAAGTTAAAAAATAAAATTAAAAAAAAAAAACATGAAAAAAATAAAAAAATTAAAAAAATTACATACTAGAAGAGGATGGAATTGAAATGACAAATATAAAAGGAAAACTACTCTAAGGATGACAATTAATAAAATATTGACTTTTGAAACTTATAAACATCTGGTATAGTCAAAAATATAAAGCAGCAATTCCTAAAATAAAACAGACATAGTGAGCATAATGGAACATCAAATAAACAACATACTTACTCAAAGAAAATAGTAATTCTAAGGAAGTAAACATACAGCCCATTCTTAGCAGGTATGGTCTAAGAGTAGGAACCGAAAATGTATCTGACACTTCACACAGAAGGTCTATTTGTAAGAATCATATAGTTTTGATATTATAATTATGAACATTGAAGAATAAAACACATAGTGAATATATCAATGTTGTTAAATTTGGAAAAACAAAACAAACAAAAAAAGAAATTAAGGTCTCACTATACGAGAAAGGATAGAAAATATAAAATCAAAAGGTATTAAAAAAACACAAAAATAGAATATTTGAATTTCAAATGTTATATAGGTTTTAGATTTTAAAAATATATTTTCACGTACAATTCCCTGAAAAAGGCAACAAAGATATAGCATTTCACATGCTTAATGCTTCTGTTTTTTTTTTTTTTTTTTGCAATGAATTTTATTTATATCAGACCCATAAATGCATAGACTCATGCTAACACGGGGTGGGTGAAGTCAGTCAACCTTACAATAACAACAGTGACAATGTCTTTCCATAATTATCTCCATGATGTCATCCTCAAGGTTAAACTGTGTGTAACATGTTACTTTCAGTAAACTTCTCTATATGTATCAAATTTGAATTTCTGTAAGTTCCTCTAAAATTTGTTTTCAAACTATACAATATCAGTCACATGTTAATCTTAATTTCTAAGTCTCACTCTCTACTAGAAGGAAACACATTCTATGAGTGAATAATTGCTATTCATTCTTTGCCATGTGAACTTATATTATTCCATGTTTTCTTTTTTTTTCCCCTTGGTAGAAGAAAATTTAAATGTCGATTTCAAATTACTAAGTATTTTTCAGCTATTTTAGATTTTTAAGACTCTCCTCCCTACTCCGTTAAGATAAGACATAACTCTAAATAACTTTATTTGAAAAATACATAAAAAGAGATGCTTCACAAAAATGTTTGATATTTTATCTTTTAAAAGTATTCCACACTATACTTAAAAATGAATACTATTTAAACTAAATATGAAAAGGAAAAAAATTACAAAAGAGTTAGATGAAAATATGAAGACGTGTTTTTTAATCTATGGCTTCATAGAACTTTCTGAAGCTAGGAATAAAACAGATAAGAAATAGCAGAATTTTTGACAAATTCAAGATATGTTGATGTAAGAAATTATGATCAACTGTAAAAGGATACAAGAAAATGTTTTCAGTAGAAAAAAGAAAATGGATAGAATCAATACCCAAAAAAGGATCTTATAAATTAGTAAGGAAAAATTATCAACTTAAGGATGAAAATGGACAAGGAATATGGCCATTCAGTTCAGAGAACAAGTGGAACTAGAGAATATAAGACAAATAACTTCATTTATCAAGACAATTCAAGTTAAAACAATGGTAAATTAGTGTCTTTTCTTGATTATTTAATCAGTCTATTATACAGAGTGAAGTAAGTTAGAAAGAAAAACACCAATACAGTATACTAACGCATATATATGGAATTTAGAAAGATGGCAACAATAACCCTGTATACGAGACAGCAAAAGAGACACTGATGTATAGAACAGTCTTTTGGACTCTGGGAGGGGGAGAGGGTGGGATGATTTGGGAGAATGGCATTGAAATATGTATAATATCATATATGAAACGAGTCACCAGTCCAGGTTCGATGCCTGATACCGGATGCCTGGGGCTGATGCACTGGGACGACCCAGAGGGATAGTAGGGGAGGGAGGTGAGAGGAGGGTTCAGGATGGGGAACACATGTATATCTGTGGCAGATTCATTTTGATATATGGCAAAACCAATACAATATTGTAAAGTTAAAAAATAAAATTAAATTAAATATTAAAAAAAGAAAAAAATCATATATTGTCTTGGAAAGATTGTTGAAAATCAGTCATTTGATAAAACTTTACATTGGATGCAATTTTGCAATGTAATCTGACAGCATCCAACAAAAATGTAAGATTTTTTTAAACTAACAAAATTGCCCAGTAGCAATTTATTATGCTACAATATGATCAGTAATGTAGATAACAAAGATAATATAAATTGATGTTGATGACTTGGAAAGAACAGTTTAGCATGATTTTATGAATTATTATACATCCTCTATGAAACAACAGGGTCAGTGACACTGAATGTGCTAAAAGCTGCAGTTTCCTGGTCTGGTCTTGGCACACTAAGTCCCGAAGACCTTTTTATATTGAGTCTATGATTTCAGGGCCCTTTTCATAGTAGAACCAAGATGTGTTATTTTGCATTTTCAGTGTTTTAACATTTGAACTCCTGGTGGAAAATTCATGGAAGTAACACTGCTTGCTGGCATCTAAGCAAAAAGGCATTGTCACCAATCTGCACTAATCATTGTAGTATCCACCATTACACAGAGCTGGAAAATTTGGTAGTATTTATTACCAATGTAAAATGTAAGTTTTGAAATGATAACTAAAATTTTGAAAAGCAGTGTTTATTAATCATCATGAACCTAATAGTTTCCTTACACTTATAGATTTTCTTATGAAATCAGTATGGATACTAGTAAATTTGACCTTTAAAAATTTTTTTATGAAGATGTCAATACTTAGAAGAATTGCATTTCTTGATGAGCCAATATTTTCTAAATAACCAACATAAATGAATTTACTAAATCATGAGGAGGTTAAAGATCATTCAAAGTTCAAGATAAATCAATACATTTTGATGAATAGAGACAAATATTCACTAATCCAATATTGCAATTAAATTTTGAGAATTTACTACTTCCTGAGTTTAGTAGTATCAAAGGATACCTATAATTGTTTGAAAAATATATTAAGATACTTCTCCACTTGTTTGCTGAAACTGAGACTCTCTTCCATTTTTCTTATCTTTGTTCATTTTTATCTTGTTGTTAATATATGGACTAATATAATATTTCTCTCTCTATGTCTGACTTATTTCACTAAGAATAACACTCTCTGGGTCCATCTGTGCTCTCACATCATGGCAAGATTTCGTCCTTTCTTATAGCTGGGAGATATATCATTGTGTATATGTACCACATAATTTTTCATTCATCTATTGATGATCCCTTAGGTTGCATCCATGCCTTGGCTAATGTAAATAAGGCTGAAATTAACATAAGGGTTATGTTTTTCTAATTAGTGTGTTTGTTTTCTTCAGATAAATATTCTGCAGTGAAATTGTTAGATCATATGGTGGGAAATGAGGGAAATAAATGAAGGAGATTAAAAGGTACAAACTTCCAGCTGCAGAATAAATTGAGTCATAGGTATGAAATGTACAGAGTGGGGAATACAGTCAATAATTATGTATTTGTGTGCTGACTGGTGGTAACTAGATTATTGATGTGATCATTTTGAAAGATATAAAAATATAAATTCACTAGTTCTATAAAAGGGACTTCATAGTGTTGTAGGTAAGTTATACTTCAAAAACAAACTCATACAAATAGAGATCAGATTTATGGTTATATAACGTGAGTGTGGGTCAGGCTATATGAATGAAAACTATCAAAATGTATAAAATTACAGTTAAATAAATATTAGAAAAGTAATGTACAATATGATAAATATAGTTAACATTGTTGTATGTTAAATATGAAGGTTGTTAAAGGGGTAAATTTTAAGAGTTCTCATCACAAGAAAAATACTTTTTTTCAATTTAATTTTGTATAATATGAGGTAATGGATGTTCACTAAACTTACTTTGATAATCATCTTATGATGCCTATAAATCAGGTCATTATGTTGTATACCTTAAAGTTACACAGTGTGCATGTCAATTATATTTCAATAAAACTAGAAAAAATAAAATGTTAAAAAAGAAAGGTAGTTCTTCATTTGTCAGATGCATATCTGTGTGAAACTTGACTTTCTCTTACTCAATCAAACAACATATTTTGACAAAATTAGTATAGAAACAGATAACAGAATAGAGTTGCCTCTATTACACCAAATATTAGAGTTTTGTAAAATCTCTAAATAAAATAAATTCAATATTCTCAACAAAATAGAATTGTTGCTTTGCAAAATATAATCAAATTTTCATAAAAGCTTACTATTTATATCAACATATAGTGCTTATACATGTCTATATACATGTCTATACATGGACATCACCAGATGGTCAACACCGAAATCAGATCGATTATATTCTTTGCAGCCAAAGATGGAGAAGCTCTATACAATCAGCAAAAACAAGACCAGGAGCTGACTGTGGCTCAGACCATGAACTCCTTATTGCCAAATTCAGACTGAAATTGAAGAAAGTAGAGAAAACTACTAGACCATTCAGGTATGACCTAAATCAAATCCCTTATGATTATGCAGTGGAAGTGAGAAATAGATTTAAGGGCCTAGATCTGATAGATAGAGTGCCTGATGAACTATGGAATGAGGTTCGTGACATTGTACAGGAGACAGGGATCAAGACCATCCCCATGGAAAAGAAATGCAAAAAAGCAAAATGGCTGTCTGGGGAGGCCTTACAAATAGCTGTGAAAAGAAGAGAAGCGAAAAGCAAAGGAGAAAAGGAAAAATATAGACATCTGAATGCAGAGTTCCAAAGAATAGCAAGAAGAGATAAGAAAGCCTTCTTCAGTGATCAATGCAAAGAAATAAAAGAAAAAAACAAAATGGGAAAGACCAGGATTTCTTTAAAGGAAAATCAGAGATACCAAAGGAACATTTCATGCAAAGATGGGCACTATAAAGGACAGAGATGGTGTGGATCTAACAGAAGCAGAAGATATCAAGAAGAGGTGGCAAGAATACACAGAAGAACTGTACAAAAAAGAGCTTCAAGACCCAGATAATCATGATGATGTGATCACTGACCTAGAGCCAGACATCTTGGAATGTGAAGTCAAATGGGCCTTAGAAAGCATCACTACGAACAAAGCTAGTGGAGGTGATGGAATTCCAGTGGAGCTATTCCAAATCCTGAATGATGATGCTGTGAAAGTGCTACACTCAATATGCCAGCAAATTTGGAAAACTCAGCAGTGGCCACAAGATTGGAAAAGGTCAGTTTTCATCCCAATCCCAAAGAAAGGCAATGCCAAGGAGTGCTCAAACTACCGAACAATTGCACTCATCTCACACGCTAGTAAAGTAATGCTCAAAATTCTCCAAGCCAGGCTTCAGCAATATGTGAACCGTGAACTTCCTGACGTTCAAGCTGGTTTTAGAAAAGGCAGAGGAACCAGAGATCAAATTGCCAACATCCACTGGATCATGGAAAAAGCAAGAGAGTTCCAGAAAAACATCTATTTCTGCTTTATTGACTATGCCAAAGCCTTTGACTGTGTGGATCACAATAAACTATGGAAAATTCTGAAAGAGATGGGAATACCAGACCACCTGATCTGCCTCTTAAGAAATCTGTATGCAGGTCAGGAAGCAACAGTTAGAACTGGTCATGGAACAACAGACTGGTTCCAAATAGGAAAAGGAGTACGTCAAGGCTGTATATTGTCACCATGTTTATTTAACTTATATGCAGAGTACATCATGAGAAATGCTGGACTGGAAGAAACACAAGTTGGAATCAAGATTGCCGGGAGAAATATCAATAACCTCAGATATGCAGATGACACCACCCTTATGGCAGAAAGTGAAGAGGGGCTAAAAAGCCTCTTGATGAAAGTGAAAGTGGAGAGTGAAAAGGTTGGCTTAAAGCTCAACATTCAGAAAACGAAGATCATGGCATCTGGTCCCATCACTGCATGGGAAATAGATGGGGAAACAGTGGAAACAGTGTCAGACTTTGTTTTTCTGGGCTCCAAAATCACTGCAGATGGTGACTGCAGCCATGAAATTAAAAGACGCTTACTCCTTGGAAGGAAAGTTATGAGCAACCTAGATAGCATATTCAAAAGCAGAGACATTACTTTACCAACAAAGGTTCGCCTAGTCAAGGCTATGGTCTTTCCTGTGGTCATGTATGGATGTGAGAGCTGGACTGTGAAGAAGGCTGAGCTCCGAAGAATTGATGCTTTTGAACTGTGGTGTTGGAGAAGACTCTTGAGAGTCCCTTGGACTGCAAGGAGATCCAACCAGTCCATTCTGAAGGAGATCAATCCTGGAATTTCTTTAGAAGGAATGATGCTAAAGCTGAAACTCCAGTATTTTGGCCACCTCATGCGAAGAGTTGACTCATTGGAGAAGACTCTGATGCTGGGAGGGATTGAGGGCAGGAGGAGAAGGGGACGACAGAGGATGAGATGGCTGGATGGCATCACTGACTCGATGGATGCGAGTCTGAGTGACCTCCGGGAGCTGGTGATGGATAGGGAGGCCTGGTGTGCTGCGGTTCATGGGGTCGCAAAGAGTCGGACACGACTGAGCGACTGATCTGATCTGATAGTGCTTATTTTTTAATTTCAATGGATGCATAAATATTTTGTTATCATTTTTAATTTCCAGTTTGTAAATATTGATATCATACACCATATATGAATGAAGACTCTGAGGTCTTCAATAACTTTGAAGTTGTCTAGAGATCAACATTCTTGAGAACCTCTTAGACAAACTCATGCAGTTTTGCAACAGAGTATATATTCACAGTCATATATGAAAATGCATGTTCATAGCAATATTCTTTGTAATAGCTGGAATTGTGTACAGTTCAATGTTCTTCAATACTTGACTATAATAAGTTGTAGTTGATTCATAAAATAGAACAGCCCAATGTCAGTGACAAATGTCATATAATAAATGAAACAAATAAGATAAACACATTTAATGTAGTTTCACAGATCATAAAAAATATAAAAATAAGAAATAATGTGGTCATGAAAAAAGTAATAAGAGTAACCAGTATTTTGTGACTGAGGTCAGGCATATATAAGACTTTAGGGTTGTTGGCAATGTCCAACTTTCTTGACTCTTTGGTATTACATGGGTGAGCACTTTATAATCAATTATCCAATAATCCCTCTATTCTCTATGTTAATACAGAACAGCATTAGTTTAGCTACTGTTAGTGACATATTTTCTCACTGATTGGTTAATTTCATTTCTGATTATAATCACATTGAAAAATGTAACAATGTGGATTTCAGAGTGCACCAAACTGAATGCAAAATCTAACTTCACCACTTACTAGAAGGAATTTAGCCAAGTTATTTCACCTTTCAGAATTTCATACTTTAGTTTTGCTAAGCTAGGAATAAAAAGAAAATAACTTCACAGAGCTGATATTTCAAGGAGATGTAACAATAGAAAAATTGATGGAAACAGGTAGATGTGAACATCCTCTCTTTCTCTTTTTGTCCTTAAAGGCAACTATGAATCTTCATATTTTCTGGAATGCAGGGTTGCTTCATGCAGCAGGCATGAGTGAACTGTCCTCTGAGTTCACTGAGTTCCCTGTCAGCACAGGGAAGTTCTGCTGAGATTGTACAGAGAAAGCTGGATGGAAATAAGATTGTTATCAAGTTACAGAGGATCATTGTCACAGGTAATTAAAAATCAAGCAGTCCAGAAGTTAACAAGGAATTTGAGTGTAAGAAAAAAACAGCTGGGAGATAGTCCCTGGCCAGCACCTTTGAGCAGTAGGGTCTTATGGGCCTGCTCAGAAAGTAACCCTATGAAACAGTAGGAAGGCAAAAAGATAGGACACTGAAAGATGAACTCCTCAAGTTAGTAGGTGCCCAATGTGCTACTGGAGAAGAATGGAGAAATAACTCCAGAAAGAATGAAGAGATGGAACCAAAGTGAAATAAATGCCCAATCGTAGATGTGACTGGTGATGGAAGTCAAGTCCAATGTTGTAAAGAACAATCATGCAAAACCAATACAATATTGTAAAGTTAAATAAAATAAAATAAATTAAAAAAAAAAAGAACAATCATGCATAGGAACCTGGAATGTTAGGTCCGTTAATCAATATAAGTTGGAAGTAGTTAAACAGGAGATGACAAGAGTGAACATCGACATTTTAGGTATCAGCAAAATAAAATGGCCTGGAATGGGCAAATTTAATTCAGATAAAAATAATATCCACTTCATTTCAGTTCAGTTCAGTCGTTCAGTCGTGTCTGACTGTTTGTGACACCATGAACTACAGCACGCCAGGCTTCCCTGTCCAATACCAACTCCCGGAGCCTACTCAAGTTCATGTCCATCATGTCAGTGATGCAATCCAAACATCTCATCTTTTGTCATCCCCTTCTCCTCACGTCTTCAATCTTTCCCAGCATCAGAGTCTTTTCAAATGAGTCAGCTCTTCGCATCATGTGACCAAAGTATTGGAGTTTAAGCTTCAGCATCAGTCCTTCCAATGAATATTCAGAACTGATTTCCTTTAGAATTGACTGGTTGGATCTCCTTTGAGTCCAAGGGACTCTCAAGAGTCTTCTCCAACACCATGGTTCAAAAGCATCAATGCTTCAATGATCAGTTTTCCTTATGGTCCAACTCCCACATTCATACTTGACTACTGGACAAACCATAGCTTTGACTAGATAGACTTTTGTTGGTAAAGTAATGTCTCTGCTTTTTAATATGCTGTCTAGGTTGGTTATAGCTTTACTTCCAAGGAGCAAGCGTCTTTTAATTTCTTGGTTACAGTCACCATCTGCAGTGATTTTGGAGCCCCCCAAAATAAAGTCTCTCACTTTTTTCATTGTTTCCCCATCTATTTGCAATGAAGTGATGGAACTGAAAGCCATGATCTTAGTTTTCTGAATGTTGAGTTTATATCTACTAAGGTGGGCAAAAATCAATTATAATAAATGGAGTAGCACTCATAGTCAACAAAAGAGCTTGAAATACAGTACTTGGGTTCAATATGAAATAAGACAGAATGATCTCTGTTCATTTCCAAGGTAAACCATTCAATATAACAGCAATCCAAGTCTATGCCCCAACCATTAATGCCAAAGAAGCTAAAGTTGAATTGTTCTGTGATGACCTACAAGACTTCCTAGAACTCATACACACACACACACACACACACACACACACACACACACACACACAATATCCTTTTCATCCCAGGGAACTGGAATGGAAAAGTAGGAAGCTGAGAGATACCTGAAGTAATGGCAAAAGATAACAGAGTTTTGCCAAAAGAACTCACTGGTCATGGTAAACACTTTCTTCCAACAACACAAGAGACAACTCACCACATGGACATTACAAAATGGTTAATACTGAAATCAGATTGATAATATTCTTTGCAGCTGAAGACGTAGAAGCTCTATATAGTCAGCAAAAAACAAGACTGGGAGCTGATCATAGCTCAGGTCATGAACTTCTTATTACAAAATTCAGACTTCAATTGAAGAAAGTAGGGGAAAACCTCTGGACCATTCAGGTATGACTTAAATCAAATCCCTTACAATTATACAGCAGAAGTGACAAACAGATTCAAGGGATTAGATCTGACATAGAGAGTGCCTGAAGAACTATAGACATAGGTTCATGACATTATACAGGAGGCAGTAAAAAAGACCATCCTGAAGAAAAAGAAATACAAGAAGGCAAAATGATTGTCTGAGGAGGCCTTACAAATACCTGAGAAAAGAAGAAAAGTGAAAGCCAAAGAAGAAAGGGAAAGACATACCCATCCAAATGCAGAGTTCCAAAGAATAGCAAGGAGAGTTAAAAAAAGCCTTCTTCAATGATCAATGCAAAGAAATAGAGGAAAACAACAGAATGGGAAAGACTAGAGATCTCTTCAAGAAGATTAGAGATACCAAGGGAACATTTTATGCAAAAATGGGCACAATGAAGGAGAGAAATAGTATAGACATAACAGAAGAAAAAGGGATTAGGAAATGGTGGCAGGAATACACAGAAGAACTATACAAAATGACCTTAATGACCCTGATAACCACCATGATGTGATCACTCACCTAGAGCCAAATATCCTGTAATGAGAAGCAAAATGGGCATTAGATAGCATCACAATGGACAAAGCTAGTGGAGGTGATGGAATTCCAGTTGAGCTATTTCAAATCCTAAAAGATAATGCTGTTAAAGTACTGCACTTACTATGCCAGCAAGTTTGGAAAACTCCGCAGCAGCCACAAAACTGGAAAAGGTCAGTTTTCATTCCAATCCCAAAGAAAGGCAATGCCAAAGAATGTTCAAACTACCACACAATTGCACTCATCTCATATGCTAGCAAATTAATGCTCAAAATTCTCCAAGTCAGGTTTCAACAGTACATGAAAAAATGAACTTCCAGATGTTCAAGCTGGATTTAGAAAAGGCAGAGGAACCAGAGATCAAATTGCCAACATCCATTGGATCATAGAAATAGCAAGAAAGTTCCAGAAAAACATCTAATTCTGCTTTATTGACTATGCTACAGTTTTTGACTATATGGATCACAACAAACTGTGGAAAATTCTTCAAAATATGGGGTTACTGGATCACCTTACCTGCCCCCTAGAAATCTGTATGCAGGTTAAGAAGCAACAGTTAGAACTGGACAAGAAAAAATGGACTGCTTCCAAATCGGGAAAAGAGTGTGTCAAGGCTCTATATTGTCACCCTGCTTATTTAACTTCTATGCAGAGTACATCATGTGAAAAGCCAGGCTGGATGAAGCACAAGTTAAAATCAAGACTGGTGGGAGAAATACCAGTAACCTCAGGTATGACACGACCCTAATGATTGAAAGCAAAGAGGACCTAAAGAGCTGCTTGATATAAGTGAGAGTGGAAAGTGAAAATGCTGGCTTAAAACTCAACATTCAGAAAACAAAGATCATGGCATCCGGTCCCATCACCTCATGGCAAACAGATGGGGAAACAGTGGAAACAGTGACATACTTTATTGTCTTGAGTTCCAAAATCACTGAAGATTGTGACTGCAGCCATGAAATTAAAAGACACTTGCTCCTTGGAAGAAAAGCTATGACCAATCTAGACAGCATATTAAAAAGCAGAGATGTTGCTCTGCTGACAAAGGTCCATCTAGTCAAAGCAATGGTTTTTCCAGTAGTCATGTATGAATGTGAGATTTTCTAAAGAAAGCTGAGTGCCAAAGAATTGATGCTTTTGAACCGTGATGTTGGAGAAAACTCTTGAGTCCCTTGGACTGCAAGAAGATCTAACCAGTCCACCCTAAAGGAAATCAGTCCTGAAAATTTATTGGAAGGACTGATGTTGAAGCCGAAACTCCAGTACTTTGGCCACCTGATGCAAAGAATTGACTCTTTGTAAAAGACCCTGATGCTGGGGGAGATTGAAGGCATGAGGAGAAGGGGATGACAGAGGATGCGATGGTTGGATGGCATCACCGACTCAATGGCCATGAGTTTGAGCAAGCTCCAGGTGCTGGTGATGGACAGGGAAGCCTGGCTTGCTGCAGTCCATGGGGTTGCAGAGTCAGACACGACTAGCGATCCTCAGTCAGCAAATTAATATTTTTTAGTTTAGCAATGGGAAAATGGCTTACATATTAAAAAATAATGACTTTCTGAATCTATACATAAACATCCTGTGTCAGTGGTTCTCAAAACATTTTGGTGTCAGAAACCCTTTAGTCTCCTAAAAATTAGGGATATGACCATCAAAATTAGCCATATTAGAAATTAAAATGAGAAATTTAGACTACATACATGAAATACTTTTTAAAGTAATAATAGACTCTTCAAAGATAGCATAAATATCATAATTATTTAAAAATAGCTCTAGGTTTACAATAATATATATATATATATGTGTGTGTGTGTGTGTGTGTGTGTGTGTGTTGTATATATATGAAGAATAGCATTGCTTACACTTTGTGAATCTGGTTGAATCAATGATAGCCTGATTCTCAAATGTGCTTCAGTAGTCCATCTGTTGAAACAGCCTGCATTTCAGTCTCTGGTAATGCCACTGTTTACTTAGGAGAGAATGAGAGAGAAAAAAAGTAAAATCATATTATTTTGAAAGTAATTTTGTCTTGGCGAATTTATGGAGATGTTCTTGGAGACCTTAGACTCCCCCCTTTACACTTGTGGGACTGTGTAATGTCCCTTTAGCAGGACCGGAGGAGGATGAACAAGGCCCACCAATAATCTGTGACTTCGTGGGAAATTCAGCATACTTGTGCGAGCAGCCTTGCCAGACTGTAATCTCTTTCAAGACAGAATAGATAGAGCAAGAAGTAAGAAGAGGAAGAATCAAAGGACCTTGTATGCTGAAATGGGTCTCTGGATTGTTCAGATATTTTCTGCCTGACATGCTATGAGGCCACCCACGCAGCATTTCTTCCATCTGGCTTATTATCTTCTGCTGTTCAATGTGTCAGGTGCAAAGCTTTAGATTAGTCTCAAACTTCCTTCCTGTCAATGATCTGTCTAGATGACTAAGTAGCTTTGTTTCCAGAATGAGCTTAACAACTTCCTCAATTTCTCTTCTCTGATGCATTCACCTGGCTACTCAAGGCAATATATGCATATTTCATAGAAAATCAACATATAGAGTTGACACAAAATCCAAAAGGAAATATCCACAGCTCATTTATCTGTCAGGAACAGCACAGCCAAAAGTAAATGTAAGAAAAGCCATAAGGTCATTTATCCTCCACCCCTATCCTTGCCATGGTGGTGAATATAGAATTTAAAAGGTCAAAAAAGTGAAATACATATTGTTAATCTTGTGACTTCTGGAGTAATGAGCAGGATCTAGGTTCTGTTTTGGGGCACTAAGGGGAAAGGGTGGTAAATCTGGGCTGCTGGGTGCCCTGTTGGGGGGAAGGGGTAAGAGACTAGGAGATTAATGGCCCACACATCTTATAGAACTGACTGCCGATGTCATTCAGTATTCTGACATGAGTTGCCATTTTCTTTTTTTCTCTTTCAATATGGAAATAAACCCCACAAATTTGAAAATTATATGTGGTTTGAGGTGAGGCTGATGATTTTAGTTTATTTCTTCTCTAGAAATTTATGTACAAAGATAGGGGGAAAGTGGGTAATTTAGAATGTCCTTCAAAAATGTAAGTAGAATTTCCCTGGTGATCTAGTTACTAAGACTCCAAGCTCCCTGCTCTCAATGTAAGAATCCTGGATTCAATTTCTGGCCAGGGAACTAAATCCCACATGCTGTATTTGAAAGTTGACAAACCACAACTAAAAATTCTTGTATGCTGCAATTAAAGAGCCTGTGTGTTGCAATTAACACCCATTATAGCCAAATAGAAAAGGCAGAAGAACCAGAGATCAAATTGCCAACATCCTCTAGATCATCAAAAAAGCAAGAGAGTTCCAGAAAAAACATATATTTCTGCTTTATTGACTATGCCAAAGTCTTTGACTGTGTGGATCACAATAAACTGTGGAAAATTCTTCAAGAGATGGGAATACCAGGCCACCTGACCTGCCTCTTGAGAAACCTATATGCAGGTCAGGAAGCAACAGTTAGAACTGGACATGGAACAACAGACTGGTTCCAAATAGGAAAAGGAGTATATACGTCAAGGCTGTATATTGTCACCCTGCTTATTTAACTTATATGCAGAATACATCATGATAAATGCTGGACTGGAAGAAGCACAAGCTGGAATCAAGATTGCCGGGAGAAACCTCAATAACCTCAGATATGCAGATGACACCACCCTTCTGGCAGAAAGTGAAGAGGAACTAAAAAGCCACTTGATGAAAGTGAAAGAGGAGAATGAAAAAGTTGGCTTAAAGCTCAATATTGGGAAAAAGAAGATCATGGCATCTGGTCCCATCACTTCATGGGAAATAGATGGGGAAACTGGAAACAGTGTCAGACTTTATTTTTCTGGGCTCCAAAATCACTGCAGATGGTGACTGCAGCCATGAAATTAAAAGACGCTTATTTCTTGGAAGGAAAGTTATGACCAACCTAGATAGCATATTCAAAAGCAGAGACATTACTTTGCCAACAATGGTCTGTCTAGTCAAGGCTATGGTTTTTCTAGTGGTCATGTATGGATGTAAGAGTTGGACTGTGAAGAGGCTGAGCAGAGAAGAACTGATGCTTTTGAACCGTGGTGTTGGAGAAGACTCTTGAGAGTCCCTTGGACTGCAAGGAGATCCAACCAGTCCATTCTAAAGGAGATCAGTCCTAGGCGTTCATTGGAAGGACTGATGCTAAAGTTGGAACTCCAATACTTTGGCCACCTCATGCAAAGAGTTGACTCATTGGAAAATACTCTGATTCTGGGAGGGATTGAGGGCAGGAGGAGAAGGTGACAACAGAGGATGAGGTGATTGGATGGCATCACCGACTCGATGGGCATGAGTTTGAGTGAACTCTGGGAATTGGTGATGGACAGGGAGGCCTGGTTTCCTGCAGTTCATGGGGTTAATTGAGCGACTGAACTGAACTGATAGTCAAATAAATAAATTAATAAACTTAAAAAAGAATGTGATCTTCTTTCCACTGATCTTACACAGACATCATGGAAAATAAAGTGAGCATACATAGCCTAATTAGCTTGTATACTCATATTTAATTGGAAATTAGTACACACATTATCACTTTAGAAAAAGAAAATATCTCAATGGATATTATCCTTTATATAACAATTAAAGAAGAAAATGTCCCCCTTTTTAGAATTTAAGTTAATGACCAGAGTTGTATGTGTAGCCTGATATCTACCTTAGATTTGTGTTTCTTCCAAATGAAATGGTAGGGAATTCCCTGATGGTCCAGTGGCTAAGACTCAAAGCTCTTACTGTAGTGGGATCTGGGTTTGATCCCTGGTCAGGGAGCTAGATTCCATATGTTGCAATGAAGAGTTCACATGACACAATTAAGACCCAGAAAAGCCAAATAAATAAATAAGTATATTAAAAATTAAATTGTAATAGTAATAGAGTTAATAAGAACATCTACCATATTTTGTTACTGAAGTGATTAAGGAACATCTCCTTAAAAATACTGTGCATTAAATACACACTAGATGAATAGTGTGAGTCTGAAGCTACCTCAAGCAGGCCACTTTTAATCACAGCATCCAGAGTGGCCAGTGTTTTCTGAAACCCAGCACTCAAAGCCACTGTGAACCCCAGCGCACACAAAGGGGATTTCACACCACAAAAGGAGGCAATGAAGATGCCCAAAAATGTCCTGGACATGAGTCCAAGATTTCGGAATAAAGTGTTTACATTCATTATTAATATAAAGCCTAATCAATAACTGTCCTAACTTTTCTTCTTCAACTAAAAAAGCTTTCCTTTAAATCTAAATATCAGATATACAATGCATTGAATTATGCCATTTTAGATGTAACTGTTCAGCACTACAGTTTGAACGCATCAATTATTTAGTCTCAGCCTTTTTTATTGTCCCGCTCTCACATCTGTACATGACTAACGGAAAAACCATAGCTCTGAATATATGGGCCTTTGTAGGCAAAGTAATGTCTCTGCTTTTTAGTATGCTGTCTAGGTTTTTAATGACTGATGCTGAAGCTGAAGCTCCAATACACTGGCCACCTGATGTGAAGAGCTTACTCATTGGAAAATATCCTGATGCTGAGAAAGATTGAATGCAGGAGGAGAAGGGGGCGACAGAGGACAAGATGGTTGAATGGCATCACTGACTCAATGGATGAGTTTGAGCAAGGTCTGGGAGATGCTGAAGCACAAGGAAGCCTGGTGTGCTGCAATCCATGGTGTCGCAAAGAGCTGGACATGACTGACAGGTTGAACAACAACTAGGTTTGTCATCGCTTTTCTCTCAAGAAACATGTGTCTTTTAATTTCATGTCTGCAGTCACCATCCACAGTGATTTTGGAGCCAAAGAAAATAGTCTGTCACTGTTTCCATTGTTTCCTCATCTATTTGCCATGAAGTGATGGGACCAGATGCCATCATTTTCATTTTTTGAATGTTGAGCTTTAAGCCAGCTTTTTCACTCTCTTGTTTCACCTTCATCAAGTGGCTCATCAATTCCTCTTTGCTTTCTGCCATGAGGGTGGTGTCATCTGCATTTCTGAGGTTATTGATATTTCTCTTGGCAATCTTGATTCCAGCTTGTGCTTCATCCAGCCTAGCATTTTGTATGATATACTCTTCATATAAGTTAAATAAGCCGGGTGACAATATACAGCCTTGACAGACTCCTTTCCCAATTTTGAATCAGTCTCTTGTTCCATGTCTGGTTCTAACTTTGGTTTTTGACCTTCACACTGGTTTCACAAGAGGCAAGTAACATGGTTTGAAATCCCCATCTCTTGAAGAATTTTCCATGGTATTTTTGTGATCTACACATCCAAAGATTTAGCACAGTCAACAGAGCAGAAGTAGATGTTATTCTGGAATATCTCCACATGTATCTCTTTACATACAAGCTCATATATGAATCACACATGGCATACTAATGGTATATTACTGATTTTAAAATATAGTGTACATGCTATACATATTATAATTAATAATGAGACTTCAATTCAAACATACAAATAATAAAACACTAATAATTTCTCCAAAGTGTATGATTGCTTTTTCATACGTAATATGTAATTTCAAGTTTCATTATATACCCATCAATATGAATTTTGTTTTATTTATTTCTGTTACAGTAATTTCATACTTTGTGATGGGCTAAATAAATAGCCATGTGTTGTCTCCATGACATGCCCACACACAAGAATGTCTATATTTATACATTATATAGAATATATAGAGTAATATTATTTCTCAGAAACTTTTTCAATCAGAAAAGAGAAAGGAATCTAAACACCAAAAAGCAGACATAAAATGGATGAAATGCATGTATTTGGATGAAAAACTTGCCCATCACTATGTTTTGTTTCTGCTCAGTCTTTTACCACAGCCAGTGTCTAGTGCACTGATATTTTATACTGGTTTTGAGATTGAATGTAGCACTTACAAAATTTATACTGGGAATTATTTTAAAATACAAGCATGTTAAAGATATTAAAATGTCTAAATCTTCTAGTTACTTTAGTTATTGATTTCTGGCTTAGTCCCTCTATGATCTAAAAAAATACTGATAATTCATTTAATTCTTTGAATTTTAATGAGACTTGGTTTATATGGGCCATATTTTGGTTAAATTGATAATATCCCTTGATCACTTAAAAGAGTGTATAGTCTGCCATTGTTGTCTAAAAGATCATAGTCAGGTAGATGATTGATGGATAGATAGATTTATAGATATTATGTTTATAAATAGTGTAATTATAATATGCCACTTTACTTCCTTGTCATTTTTATGTCTTTTCCCTTGTTAAAGTAATTAAAGCAGGAAGTTATTAACCTTAGGTTGCTCTAACGACTTCTCTCCTAAGTAGGCAAACTGAAATGTAAGTCAGTGTTGATTCCTGTGAATCCCTCAAGGCTGGGAAGGAAATCAGTTACAAACTGCTGAGGATCTTTCCCAGATTTGGCAACTGTTTCAGCTGCAGCCAATAAAACCATGTCCTTGATCTGCTTGGGTGTCTTCTCAATAAAAGTCTGTCCCCAATTCCTGTTGATAGAATGCTCCCAAGTTCTTACAGACTACAACTGTCTAGTTCAAATACACGTCTGCTCAAATAAACTCCTGAAAAATTTAACGTGTCTTATTTGTTAACATCCTTTTAAAAATTGTTTAATTGTACTTTTGGATTATATTTTTTTTGTAACTTAAGAAACTACATGGTTTAATAAAAACAGATTAACAAATTTACAATCCAAAATGATATTCTAAATTCCTACAACTGAATAATTTCACTCTTAACTTCTTTGACTTTTTTCTTTTGTAAGTATTCACACATACATTATTTAGTATAATGAACTTATACTGGACATCTCTTTTGAAACAGTATTATAGCAAATATAATTCTATGAATATATTTCAATGCAACCTAGATATATGTCATCATTTGAAATGGGCCTATGATATTCTTTTGTATGAATTTAACACTATATTCTCCCCTTATGGAAGTGTATAAAAGCCAAAGACAAAGAGAAATTATCCCTGAGACAAGATAAGTCTATATTTTTGAATGTATGTTTGTGAGATGTGTGTGTATATGTGTGTTTCTGCAGTGTTAATTGCAACAAAGCTCTTTCAAAAAATATAAAAATTGATATATCTGTTTTCTCATTTACCCTAAGAAATGTTATCTTCATATACAATTAATACGTACGAGTATTGCTTTTTCCTATTTATATGCATGTTATATCTCCACCTATGACAAAAGTTAACACACTTTCTTCAGGCACTTTTCTTAAGTTATTAGAACTTTGGCTCCCTTCTCTGAAGTTAAAGGTCAGGCCAGTTTATTTCAAAGTGAATACCACAGGGAAAACAGCTGAGGAGAAGATGCAGAGAGAAAATCATGTATTGATGTGAGAGCTGGACTCTAAAGAAAGCTGAGCAGAGAAGAATTGATGCTTTTGAACTGTGGTGTTGAAGAAGACCCTTGAGAGTCCCTTGGACTGCAAGGAAATCCAGCCAGTCAATCCTAAAGGAAATGATGCTGAAGCTGAAACTCCAATACTTTGGTCACCTCATGCAAAGAGCTGATTCATTTGAAAAGATCCTGATGCTGGAAAAGATTGAGGGCAGGAGAAGGGGACCACAGATGGTAAGATGGTTGGATGGCATCGCCAACTCAATGGACATGAGTTTAGGTAAACTCCAGGAGTTAGTGATGGACAGGGATGCCTGGCATGCTGCGGTTCATGGGGTCGCAGAGTCATACACCACTGAGGGACTGAACTGAACTGAAGGAAAGTAAAGGTTTATATATGTGAAAATCCATATGTTAAATATTAGTTGTTGCTATAGTATTTCATTTAGTTTATTATAATTTTAATATTTATCTGAAAATAAACACATTAATGAATTAAATATAAAATACTAATTTTGCTATTACTGAAAAAAATCCCACGGTTGAAGCAATCCAGAAAAAATGTTATATATATGCATGCATATGTGTGCATAAATATATATATCATAATTATACATATATATATATGAAAATTAGTACTAGAAAGTTTTACTTAGTTTTGAATGGTGAAAGACGTCACACTGACTAAAACTTTTGGGGGTTCATTTGAAGTTATTTCAAAAATTATGACTACTCATTTACCTATGAAATTAAGTGTTTTTTGGCAAAACTCTTGATCTAGTTTTGTGAGAAATTTAATGTGGAGCAGTGATATTTATTCACTAGAAAATATTGGTAGACATTTTGAGTTATGAATAGCTTATCAAACATTTTATATTACGAAGTCTTTAAAATAACTTCAATTGTTTGATCATAGTGAATATGGATATTGAATAATGAATGAGCTAGGAGCTGAAGACTTTAAATTTCCAATAAAAATTTGATTTTTATGTTCCTAAGTTCAAAAGCAATATCTGTAAATTACCAGGCATCATTGTTTTGTATCATTCAAACTTAAAAGTAATAGTTATATAAAATAATCCGGAATATAGAGATAGGTTATCAAATAAAGAAGATCAAACAAAGAGGCAGCTTGACAGGAATAAGATTGTGTGCAAACTCATTTTCTCCTTCCATATCTAGTACACCCCATGCTTGCTCTTTAAGTCAAATCTATTTTAATCTTCATCATGACATTCTTTATGATGTTTTCTGGTGAGTATAATTTTTCCTCTTTCAGCAAAGATGATGCTACTGATGTGAAGTGTTAATTTGTGTTGGGAAAAATGCATGAGGACTTTAAAAAGTTGATATAAATCTAGAGGTCTATGTGCACAATGCCCCAAATTTTTCAACATTTATTTTCTCAAGTATGTCAATTGCAAGACAACATATTATGAGATGAAAAATGATGCAAAGAAAAGGAAACCTGTATGCATGGTTGTAGACCCAGAGTGAACATGGAACCTGGACTTGAGGGTATGTAAGGAGGAGTGAGCTTGGCAGACTTCAATGCTAGAATGCTGAACATTTCCAAGAAAAGCCTGTTTTATAAGTGTTTGCCTGCTGGGCAATTTGTGCCCAGATAGTCTATGCTAGTGGCACCCCACTCCAGTACTCCTGCCTGGAAAATCCCATGGACGGAGGAGCATAGTGGGCTGCAGTCCATGGGGTCGCTGAGAGTCAGACACGACTGAGTGACTTCATTTTCACTTTTCACTTTCATGCATTGGAGAAGGAAATGGCAATCCACTCCAGTGTTCTTGCCTGGAGAATCCCAGGGACGGGGGAGCCTGGTGGGCTGCCGTCTATGGGTTCGTACAGAGTTGGACACGATTGACATGACTTAGCAGCAGTAGCAGTCTATGTTAACAATAGGGTTTATGATGAACACCTGTTCTTTTTTGGGGAGTGTAAAGCATGGGTAACTGAGGTCAACCACACAAGTGCTGACATGACTGATTCTCCATAAAACTCTGGACATCAGCACCCAGTTGAGTTTCTCTAGTTGGTACCATTTCATATGTGTTGTCACATCTGGAGACTTTTCCCTTTGCTAATTTCACCCTGTATCATTTTTTCTGTAATGAACTGTAAGCATGACTATAAGAATTTCTAAGTCATGTTAGCCCCAGTTAACCACTCTTCCTGACAGTATGTTTTGGGAGCCAGACACAGAGGGTCTATAGATGATTCTCCAGGCTTCCCACACGGTGTAGTGGTAAAGAATCCACTTGCCAATGCAGGAAATGCACTAGACACAGGTTTGATCCCTGTGTCAGGAAGATCCCCTCTTGCTGGAGAATTCCATGAGTTTTGAAAGAACGTATGTCAATAGAGAAAAGTATCCATGTTATTTTGCAAGCACCTGAACATATGTATTTTGAGCATGAACTCTTGCTTAGACAAATATTATTTTTAATTATATGGGAAATGTTCATGATATAATTTTAAAATGTTATCAGTACTTGTTATTAGCAGTAGTTATGCTCTTTAAAGTCATCATGAATACTGAATTAGTGAATACTGAATCATTGCTTCTAGACAAAATATAGAATAAGATTCCTATCAGCCTCTAATCACATTTTTGTCAACTGATCAATACTTAAACCTGTTCTATGTGTGTTCGTTCAAAGACACCATATTTACTATGCATATTTTTGGCCCATTACACGGAATTTACTCCAAACCATGCTTGAACATGGATTTTCAAATACATGTTTTTTCTTAATAACACATCTCACAGCCTTCCTGCTTCCTAGACAGCACTTTAGCATGATGCCTGCAGTGACATTTTAAACAATGAAATCACCAAAAAAGAGCACAAACACTCAAAAAGTGTCACATCAAAGACATCATAAGAAAAACATTCCTTTACAATTTAAGGGCGGGGGCAAGGAGACAGAAAGAGTATCACGATACGCAAGCTCAGATGGGTGGGAGGTGCCCTTCCAAGGACTGAGGATTCTCACCTCAGATCTTACCTCAATTATCGCATTGCCAGAAGTACGGATTCCAGTGTTACACAGAAGGTCTAAGGAGTAGAGATGCTCAGCTGTGTCGACTCTTTGCAAAGATATAGATTATAGCCCATCAGGCTTCTCTGTCCATGGGATTTCCCAGGCAAGAATACCGAAGTGAGTAGCCATTTCCTTCTCCAGGGGATCTTCTTGACTCATGGATCAAATCCGCATCTCCTGCATTGGCATGTGGATTCTTTACTGCTGAGCCACCTGAGTACAATTTAGGTGCTATGTTATGTTAAAACCATATATTTCTGAAGTTAAAAAAATATAACATTTCTACATTTATTATTATTTTGTAGGGGAGATGGGCAATAAGCACAATAAATAAGTAAATCAGAGAATATTCAATGATGATAAATGTTGTGAAGAAAAATGAAATAGACATATTAAGAATTGTAATCAAGGTTGTTGGAAAGTAACATCTAGTTGAGTAAGTGATATCTGAGAAAAAGCTTGTTTCCATGTGAACCTCAGAAGAAGTTGTTCCTGAAAAGGAGAGAGCAAGCACAAGGATCCAGAGGTAGCTTGGCACAGTATATTTGAAAAAGGAACAGGAGGCTGATGTCATGAAGATGAGTCAGTTGGGGTATAAAGTCACAGAATTTATGGGTCATCAGGCTATCAAAGGTATTGTATTTCATCGTCAATGAGTTGTCTGTTCCCTATGGTGAGGCAAATGGCCATGAAGTTATTTTCACCAGAGAATTGCCATGATCTGTCTATATTTTGAAAAGCTGATTCATCTGCTCTGCCAAAACATACCCCAGAAAAGCATGAGAAGATGTGCAACAGCAGGTAGGAGAAACTGTTGTAACCGTTCAAGAGACCTGATGCTGAAGATAGGTGAATGACAAGGGTGGGTGATCACAGTGACTACGGTCAGGTTGCATTTTCAAAATGGAACCAAAAACTGGGATGGTACATATGTGTGTGCATGAGAAAATAAGTGTATTAAAGGAAATTAAAAGAATTGCATTTCTTCACAACAGCAATTGGTGGCACTCAGTTTAGAGGCATTGAGGGAATGAGCATTGGTAGAGCAGATCTTGAAGCTGAGTTCAGGCTGCCATGTCTGGCATCCAATGTCAATGCCTGGAATCATTTGATGTAAGAATCTGGAGTTTGGTGAAAGAGCCTGAGCTGAAGTGAGTTTCAGAGTACAGTTGATGTTTCAAGTGTGGGATCCTATAGCTTGTCAAGGAGTGTCTTAGAAGTAAAGAGTCCTGTGGGCTGAGATCTTGGACAATACAGATTGGATGCATAATGAGTAACAAGAAAAATAAAATATAGAATCCAGAGGACTATGGTTTCTAGAAGTAGAGAATGACGCACTGGGTCAGGCATCATTAACAGATCCAGTAAGACAGGAATAGGAAATTACTGACTGTCTTCTGCCTGGTGAGGTGGTATTAGTGAATTGCACCTTTAGAACCACTGATTTTAATAGGTTTAAGACGATATGGAATTTGTGTGTTTGGAGACAATGAGACAACTCAAGACAATTCAAGAGAATTCAATAATTCAAGACTTTTTCTATAACTGGATGTCATCAAAATAGTATGTTATTTGTATGCTGCAAGTATAGTCAACAGAGACTTTTTTTTTTCCCAATCTATTGTAGGAGAAGTAGGAAGTAGCAAAATGTCTGTATACACATGGAAATTAGTAATAGAGAAATAAAAACTGATATTGCCAGAAAGAGAGAACAGGAAGTTGCTGAAGTGATACATTTTGGGAAGCAAGCAGGATTGATAACCAGTGCATAAATGAGCAGTTATTCTTAGAGGGAGCTAGTACTGATGGCTGGGGTGCTGGAAGGTGAGGAGACTTGGTGGTGGCAACTTGCTGGGAATTCTCTTACTAGTAAGAGAGCAAAGGGAGTATGCAGAAGATGTTGGGGCAAGGGACAGTGGATGGATAGTACAAATTAAGTGGACTGGGATCATGAAAGGAATTACAAAAATGTCATACTGAATGCTGTGAAACTTTATTGTCAATAAAAATACTTTTTACTCAATCATTGTAGACACATTTTACATAAAACTTTTAAAAGCCTTCCTTTAGAAGTCATTAGGTACTTTTCGCTTATAGTAAACTTATTCTAGGATGAAAATTTGTGAGATTGTTTAGGTTTCTGGCCAGCATAAAAAATAGTAAGTGAGCTGTCTTCATTTTTTATATTCTGCTAAAATCCCATAACATCTGTCAATAATTATTTTTAAAAGTGATTCAACTATTCAGCCATTAAGTCAGAAATCTCAGTCAAATTTCTTTCATTTGACCTTGGTGTGTGAATTTTTGCCACGAAAAGTCTATAATGACTGTGAGATCCAGGCAGCTTACTCTGAATCTTCTGTGAACCTATTCAGTTCAGTTCAGTTCAGTTGATCAGTCATGTCCGACTCTTTGTGACCCCATGAATCGCAGCACGCCAGGCCCCCCTGTCCATCATCAACTCCCAGAGTTTACCCAAACTCATTTCCATTGAGCCGGATGATGCCATCCAGCCATCTCATCCTCTGTCATCCCCTTCTCCTCCTGCCCCCAATCCCTCCCAGCATCAGAGTCTTTTCCAGTGAGTCAGCTCTTCGCATGAGGTGGCCCAAGTATTGGAGTTTCAGCTTTAGCATCAGTCCCTCCAATGAACACCCAGGACTGATCTCCTTTAGAATGGATTGGGTGGATCTTCTTGCAGTCCAAGGGACTCTCAAGAATCTTCTTCAACACCACAGTTCAAAAGCATCAATTCTTCGGCTCTCAGCTTTCTTTATAGTCCAGCTCTCATAGACATACATGACTGCTGGAAAAACCATAGCTTTGACTAGATGGATATTTGTTCCCAAAGTAATATCTCTAATTTTTAATATGCTGTCTATGTTAATCATAAATTTCCTTCCAAGGAGTAAGCATCTTTTAATTTCATGGCTGCCATAACCATCTGCAGTTATTTTGGAGCCTAAAAAATAAAGTCAGCCACTGTTTCCACTGTTTCCCCATCTATTTGCCATGAAGTGATGGGACCAGATGCCATGATCTTAGGTTTCTGAATGTTGAGCTTTAAGCCAACTGTTTCACTCTCCTCTTTCACTTTCATCAAGAGGCTCTTTATTTCTTCTTCACCTTCTGCCATAAGGTGATGTCATCTGCATATCTGAGGTTACTGATATTTCTCCTGTCAATCTTGATTCCAGCCTGTGCTTCATCCAGCCCAGTGTTCCTCATGATGTACTCTGCATATAAGTTGAATAAGCTGGATGATAATATACAGACTTAACGTACTCCTTTTCTGATTTGGAATCAGTCTGTTGTTCTGCGTCCAGTTCTAACTGTTGCTTCAAATTAGGTGAAGGAAAATGAGAAGACAGTATGTTCCCATCTCTTGGAGAATATAAAAATTAATAATAACTGTGAATACACCCAGCACAAGTTATTAGCAATTAATTGGATTTGAAAGGAGATTTCTAAAAGTTATGTTATTTAAACAAAACCATATAATCTGCTGTTTCTTTCTTGCAGAATCCTGTTGTCCAGGAAGCACACATCTCTCTGAAAGGCATGGACATAGAATAACTGCTGTGAGGTACAGAAGTTCCTCTAATATATTTTTCAAATATTCAGAATTTTGGGGAAAGTATATCAGTGGGCAAACATCGTTATTAATTTCAATGTTAAATGATGATGGAATTACCTTCCATCTACAGGTAATCATTTTTTTTTCACAAAATAATTTTGTGCAAAAATTAATTAACAGATAAGCAAATATCCATCAAATATAGCATTTGGATAATATAGAACATATATGTATTTACCATATTGATAATACACCACAAATTGGGCAAAATTTAAAAATGTCTATTGTAACACAGGCAGATAAGTCAATATTAAAATATACAAGATTTTTACATGTTAGAAATTATATTGTAATATAAAGTTGAAATAATTCTCCCTTGAGAATATAAGGGTCTAAAGATTGTATAATATATATGACATATTTTTTCCACTATGTTTTACACAGTCTCTTCAGTTGTGTCCTACTCTTTGCGACCTCATGGACTGTAGACCATCAGGCTCCTCTGTCCATGGGATTATCTTGGCAAGAATACTGAAGTGGGTTGCCATTTTCTTCTCCAATCTGTTTGAGAGCTACTCTTCTACAAGTATATATATATAAAACACATTATTTGATCTATTTATATGTTGAATTTTAAGTTGCATCTAAGTTTAAAATTTCATATGCTGCATTGATAAACATTGCCACAGATATGTTTTTATTATTATACTCAAATAAGTGAAAAAGTTTGTTAAAATAACTTTAAAATATGAATAATTGTATTGCTATGAACAAATTTTCTTTTAAATGTACATAACAAATTGTTGCTATCAGCATAAAGTGCATGTGAAGCATGGTTCCCATGAAAATTAGTCTTACAAACCAGGACAGAAGCTAAATATCATTTTAGTTTTAACGTAAATGGCTTCGATTCAATTCTTTCCATTGTACTTATTTTTAAGTAAGTTTTATTAAGTATGGCTGTTTTACAAAGTTGTGTTAGTTTCTATTGTAAGGTAAAATGAATTATCTGTACAAATGTCCTCCCTTTTGAATTCCCTTCCCATTCAGATCACCACAGAGCAGAGCATTAAGTAGTTCCCTAGTCTATACAGCATGATCTAATTAGTTGTCTATTTTATACATACTATCAACAGCATATATGTGATAACCTTAATCTTCCAATTTGGGGAAAATTAGACAGCAACATGTAAAAGAATGATTTTAGAGCACTTCCTAGCACTATACACATGCACACACACAAAAACCTCAAAATGGATTTAAGACCAGAATATAAGACTAGACACTATAAAACTCCTAATGGAAAATATAGGCAGAACACTCTGACATGAATCATAGCAAGATCTTTTTTGATCCACCTCATATAGTAATGAAAATAAAAACAAAAATAAAAATGGAAACTAATTAAACTTAATAACGATGGTGTGATCACTCACCTAGAGTCAGACATCCTGGAATGTGAAGTCAAGTGGGCCTTAGAAAGCATGACTAAGAACAAAGCTAGAGGAGGTGATGGAATTCCAGTTGAGCTATGTCAAATCCTGAAAGATGATGCTATGAAAGTGCTGCAGTCAATATGCCAGCAAATTTGGAAAACTCAGCAGTGGCCATAGGACTGGAAAAGGTCAGTTTTCATTCCAATCACAGAGAAAGGCAATGGTAAAGAATGTTCAAACTACTGCACAATTGCACTCATCTCACATGCTAGTAAAGTAATACTCAAAATTCTCCAAGCCAGGCTTCAGCAACATGTGAACCGTGAACTTCCTGATATTCAAGCTGGTTTTAGAAAAGGCAGAGGAACCAGAGATCAAATTGCCAACATCCGCTGGATCATGGAAAAAGCAAGACAGTTCCAGAAAAACATCTATGTCTGCTTTATTGACTATTCCAAAGCCTTTGACTGTGTGGATCACAATAAACTGTGGAAAATTCTGAAAGAGATGGAAATACCAGACCACCTGACCTGTCTCTTGAGAAACCTGTATGCAGGTCAAGAAGCAACAGTTAGAACTGGGCATGGAACAACAGACTGGTTCCAAATAGGAAAGGAGTATATCAAGGTGTATAGTGCCACCCTGCTTATTTAACTTATATGCAGAGAACAACATGAGAAACGCTGGACTGGAAGAAACACAAGTTGGAATCAAGATTGCTGGGAGAAATATCAATAACTTCAGATATGCAGATGAAACCCCCTTATGGCAGAAAGTGAAGAGGAACTAAAAAGCCTCTTGATGAAAGTGAAAGAGGAGAGTGAAAAAGTTGGCTTAAAGCTCAACATGCAGAAAACAAAGATCATGGCATCTGGTCCCATCATTTCATGGGAAATCAATGGGGAAACAGTGGAAACTGACTGACTTTATTTTTCTGGGCTCCAAAATCACTGCAGATGGTGATTGCAGCCATGAAATTAAAAGACACTTACTCTTTGGAAGGAAAGTTATGGCCAACTTAGATAGCATATTCAAAAACAGAGACATTACTTTGCCAACATAGGTCCATCTAGTCAAGTCTATGGTTTTTCCAGTAGTTGTATATGGATGTGAGAGTTGGACTGTGAAGAAAGCTGAGTGGCATAGAACTGATGCTTTTGAATTGTAGTGTTGGAGAAGACTCTTGAGAATCCCTTGGACTGCAAGAAGATCCAACTAGTCCATTCTAAAAAAGTCAGTCCTGGATGTTCTTTGGAAGGAATTAAACTAAAGCTGAAACTCCAATACTTTGGCAGCCACCTCATGCGATGAGTTGACTCATTGGGAAATACTCTGATTCTGGCAGGGACTGGGAGCAGAAGGAGAAGGGGACAACAAAGAATAAGATAGCTGGATGGCATCACCGACTTGATGGACATGAGTTTGAGTGAACTCCAGGAGTTGGTGATGGACAGGGAGGCCTGGCGTGCTGCAATTCATGGGGTCTCAAAGAGGTGGACACAATTGAGTGACTGAACTGAACTGAATTAAACTTAAAAACATTTGTATAACAAAGGAAACCACAAAAAGATCAAAAGTGAGCCCTGACAATGGGAGAAAATATTTACAATTGTACCAACTGACTAAGGTTTAATCTCCAAGATGCCTTTTATTTTTAGTGTTTGAGGCCAGTATTACCTGGCTTATATATATATAGAATTGAAATTATTGACAGGTCTTTGACCTTTGTTTGGAGGGAAAGGAATAACGGGAAATCTAATACTCTCACACCAAGTCACTGAAAAACCATTTTCCTATCAGGGTTGTTATATATTTCCTACAGATGTTTACAAATGCATATAATCACCATATCATTCTTAACTTGGGTAGTGTTGATTTTTCCCTAAATTCTAGCAAGATTACAAAGTAGATGTTTTCTATAATGTAATTCCTTTCCCTGGAGCAAAACTTTGTATTGAAAACTACTCTTTCTTTTTGTATTACTTCACCTACATTGTAATTTGTTGGGAAAAAAAAAAAAAAAATGATGTCATTGTTTTCCCCCCTGTTTGGTTACCTTTTTCTGTAGTTTTACCTAGTGCTGGACTTTACTGCTAATGCCATTAAATGAGGCAATTCTAGAATTTTCCTTGGTTGTTTAGAGAATTAAATCTTCCTACTTTTAATTTCAAATTATATCTGATGTGCCCAGTTTGTAAAGATTTTCTTGGCTTCCTACCCTTTATTTCACTTATATGTTTTTGAATCCTGGGTTGCCTGCTAACCTTGCTCTTTACTCTGATTCAGTTTTTTCCTCTTCCAAATACTCCAGCAGTTTATAAGGATCTTTATTATCTCACCCATGAAAAACTATTCAGCACCATTTCTTTGCATCCCCTTCACTATCTAGGTAACTGCTATTCTGGAACCACTGCCAATTCCCCCAAAATGACATGATTTCTCTCCTCTCTAGGAATTTTAACATACCTGTTTATCTGACTAAAACTCTTCTCTCTCAGTTTTTCCAATTAAAGTATAAATTCACACAACTCTCACCACTCTTTGTCACTTGTCCAACAAAAAAGCTTTGTTATGTGTCTTTCTGATTCCAAACTCCTTTCCTGAGACTTGATTTACTTAATTTCTTGCTCAAATTTCTCAACTTCTCAAATTCTCTGTAGCATCACCAACTTACATTTAACTTCATGTTTCTAAAAGTGACTTTTTTGTCTATCTTCTACTAAATTTCAGATTCTTTAAAACAATTATCATGTTATTCATCTTTGTCTCTCAACTAATAACCTAATAACCTTGACACATAGCAGGTATTCAATAAGTTTTCTGGGAAATATATGTGAACATGTGCCTATTATAAGCTAAATAATTTATTCTTGGGCAGGTAATTAGGATATTTTTTGCTAAAACAAAATTGTTACACAGACAGAAAAATATATATATATTGGGATTGCTAATGAAACCCTAGTGGATGTAATAAATCATATTTAGAAGCTCTCCAGATATGTACAACTTGAGAAATATCTGCATACTGGGGGATTGGAGGACCTACACTGATGCAGTAGGTACTATTGAGTCATTGTGTTGTCTGTGGATATGCAATGTAACTTCCAAAACACTCATCACTGCTATCTCTAAAAGCTTAAAATCTTCCCAGATAACATTTATCAGAATGCAATTTGCTTGTACCTCCTTCTGCATGTCCATTCTAAATAGGATCATGGCCAGGTACATAATTGGAAGAAATTATATTTCATGTCTGAGATTTTGCTGCAAGAAGAGATAGAGGAGCAACACTCTAGCTTAAAAGTTCATGCAGATTAAAAGATGCTGTGTATGCTCAATCATTCAATCATGTCCAACTCTTGCAACCCTAAGGACTATAGCCCAAAAGGCACGTCTGCCCATCATGTTCTCCAGGCAAGAGTACTGAAGTGGGTAGCCATTTCCTTCTCCAGGGAATCTTCCTGACCCAGGAATAGAACACGCATCTCCTGCATCTCTTGCATTGGCAGGCAGATTCTTTCACTACTGGGCCACCTGGGAAGATCAAAAGATGCCGTGTAGCAAAGTAAAACATCCTCTTTAAAATTAAAAAACTGGCTCTCTTTTTGCTAAAATCAATAGCTGAAGCATCCAACATCTAAGTATTCTCTCTAATTTTTCTAGAGACGATCTGCTTCCAACTGACTTTTACATGTTCCATTGAATGGTTGTCTTGTGGAAAAGTAAGGGTTTTATATTTTTATTTTAATTGGAGGTTAATTACTTTAAAATATTGTATTGGTTTTGCCATACATCAACATGAATCTGCCACAGGTATACACGTGTTCCCCATTCCAAACCCCCCTGCCTCCTCCCTCCTCGTATCATCCCTCTGGGTCATCCCAGTGCACCAGCCCCAAGCAACCAGTATCATGCATCGTACTTGGACTGGAGATTCCTTTCATATATAATATTATATATGTTGCAATGCTATTCTCCCAAATCATCCCACCCACTCCCTCTCCCTCTCCCACAGAGTCCAAATCAGTTCTAATGAGGTGGATGAAACTGGAGCCTATTATACAGAGTGAAGTAAGCCAGAAAGAAAAACACCAATACAGTATACTAACGCATATATATGGAATTTGGAAGGGTTTGATTTTTTTTTTTTTTTTTTTTTTTTGGCTAATAAAGAAGCAAACCTCTCTACTGAGCATAAGCATCAAAACCCTCTGGAGGGCAAAGGTTCTTACCTAGTTAAATATGAGCTCTGAAGGTAGATGCTTAATTTCTGGTTCTACTGCTTTTTTTAATTTAAATTTATTTATTTTAATAAGAGGCTAATGAATTTCTTAAACTTTCTTTACTTATTGGTAGATTGAGTATAAAAACCTTCCTACCCAATTGTATTGAGAGAGGATTGATTAAAATAGTGCGTTTAACACAATGTCTGACACGTAGTAATTTTGTAACTATGCACTGCTCATATTATTATTACAGGGAGCTACTGAATACAAATGTTCTACTTTTTCCCACTGTGCACTTCTACTATAATTGCTTCAGAAATACACAGAAAGCCACTGTCTATAGAATTATCCCAGTAACTTGATGGATCATGAAACAATATTGAAACATGCAGTGGAGTCTACATCGTTTTGTATTTTATCATTGATATCTCAGTGTGGATGCAGTAGAATAATAAATTATAAGTTTTCACCCACAGTTTGAACTCTTTTCTACAGGCTATGACTTATCATGATGATATTAAATTATCTCATGCCTTGATTTACTAAGTATTTTACTTTTGGGATGATTGACATGAAAGAACTGGGATTTGACTCAGAGTAATTCTTTATCTACTATGAATAGACTTTTTTTGATTAATGACGCTTTGGCTAGAACTGGACTGCGCATACATGGATCCATCCAGTTGTGTGGCTACACAGTTATAATGACTAGATTGTCATTTATTCCAATGTTAAGATTTTGTGGATGGCATTCAAGGACACACTCATAAGGCAATTAGAATGACAGAAGATTTCATAATAAAAAAATCTCCCAACCAAGATTTATCCATTTGTAATTGTCACAGAAAGAAATTGTGATTCATCACCTACATGGAATGTTGAATGGGCAGGGATAACTTTTACTGTAATATGGGCAAACTAACAACATCATTAGAGTTTATTCCTGTGCTAGCATTTCTGTGCTATTTTCCCCTTCTTTCATTTCTTCAGGCCCCCATTACCCCTGAAAAGCATTAGGTCTTGCTGTGTTTTTCTTACCAGCAGAGTTGGAAGTATCATGTGAACAGGGCTAGACAGCCTCTTCACAGCCTCTTAATGACAGTGGTCCTTCAGTTACAGAGCAACAGATGCCACAATCATACTTTTTTTCTCATTTGAAGCTCTAAGGGTTTGACTTTTAGACGTGTATTTACCAAACACTTTCTTGGAAACGCTGCCTCTTAGATCTTTTTTAACCTCTTTAGTGCTACCAATCTCTGCCTTAATTAGGGCAAATCTTTTCTGCTCCAGTCTAAACATTTTCCCCATCACAGTATGTATCTACACTCAGCATCTCTTGTTTTCTTACCTGTATCTACTCAATATGCTGAAGAGAAGGATGCATCGCACAGAAAATTAACACTTTTTGTTCTATACTTTGCACAGTGAAATTAAAATTGTTTCACACTTAATATGAAATAATGTCACTTATACTAATCAATAACAATAATAAAAGTCACAGTAATGTTTGTTTGTTTTATGTCATTGTGTTTTGACACCTTAACATCATATCTGGGTGCAGAGAGACTGTCTCTGTCAGAATGAGAGAATTCTTAGAGACAGAAAAGCATTCAGAAGAAGCAGCCCTTTGATATACAATCCAACCAGTCTGAAGCCCATCTCACACATTTGGCCCATACTCTCACTCCCACAAGCAACATTCCTCTGCCTCAAACTTTCTAGAGCCGGATATGAAGCAAACAGGGATCATCCCCCAAACTTAGAGCCCCCTGAAGCTATTCAATCTAGCAAATCATAAGAGGTTTATCTACTTTCCTTGCCCAAGGAAACCACAAAAAATAAATCACCCTTGGCTCTCCCCTCTGCATCTTTCTCCTCTGGCTCACAATCATTTCTGGTTCTTCTCCATGTGTCCCTGCATGCACACTCTTACTCCTGTTTCTAGGATCTGTGAATGTAATTAAGATTTGTTTTCCAGACCCTTCCCTGCATCTCTTCTTGTGGCTATGCCTGCCTGTCCTAGTATTATAGTACTAGGGAAAACATTATTTATTAGAGAAAAGTTGGATACACAGTTCATTTGCACTTCACAACCTAAAATAAGGGAAGAAATAAACATGTGACTTCCTCACTAACTTCATTCTTTAAAAGAAAACATGAAGGTAGTATCTATTATTTACTAAGATGTCAAATAACTAATAATCTCTGCTTCAGAACTTTTTTTTAATGCATTTGGCTTATATTTATTATTATATGTGTGAAGAAGGTGTCATCCCTTGAAAATTGCTTCTCTTTTCCTAAAACTGTGACTAGCCTGAAGAAAATTCACATTTAAAAGTCAAACTGAAAAAGCATTTTACTCTGGGTGTAAAACTGTTACTAAGACTCTTCTTAGTATTTAAAATCTTGGAAAATATTTTTTTTCCTTACTAAAGAAGAGAGTTCTCTAAATATAATGTTTTTTCTTTTTTGGTTTTCTATTTTTTTTTTTTAACTTTAAAATATTGTATTGGTTTTGACATATATCAACATGAATCTGCCACAGGTATACCTGTGTTCCCCATCCTGAACCCTCCTTCCTCCTCCCTCCCCATAGTATCCCTCTGGGTTGTCCCAGTGCATCAGCCCCAAGCATCCAGTATCGTGCATCGAACCTGGACTGGCGACTCGTTTCATATATGATATTATACATGCTTCAATGCCATTCTCCCAAATCATCTCACCCTCTCCCTCTCCCACAGAGTCCAAAAGACTGTTCTATACATCAGTGTCTCTTTTGCTGTCAAGGCTATGGTCTTTCCTGTGGTCATGTATGGATGTGAGAGCTGGACTGTGAAGAAGGCTGAGCGCCGAAGAATTGATGCTTTTGAACTGTGGTGTTGGAGAAGACTCTTGAGAGTCCCTTGGACTGCAAGAAGATCCAACCAGTCCATTCTGAAGGAGATCAATCCTCGAATTTCTTTGGAAGGAATGATGGTAAAGCTGAAACTCCAGTATTTTGGCCACCTCATGTGAAGAGTTGACTCATTGGAGAAGACTCTGATGCTGGGAGGGATTGAGGGCAGGAGGAGAAGGGGACGACAGAGGATGAGATGGCTGGATGGCATCACTGATTTGATGGGTGTGAGTCTGAGTGACCTCCGGGAGCTGGTGATGGACAGGGAGGCCTGGCGTGCTGCGGTTCATGGAGTCGCAGAGTCGGACACGACTGAGCGACTGATCTGATCTGATCTGATCTGATCTGATAAAGGGTTATTGTTATCATCTTTGTAAATTCCATATATATGCATTAGTATACTGTATTGGTGTTTTTCTTCTGGCTTACTTCACTCTGTATAATAGGCTCCAGTTTCATCCACCTCATTAGAACTGATTCAAATGTATTTTTTTTAATGCCTGAGTAATACTCCATTGTGTATATGTACCACAGCTTTCTTAAAACGTTTTAAGAAATGTTGTTTGAGTCAAAGAATACATTGAGAGAAAACTACATAAAGTCTCAAATGAACATAATTTACTTAGGAATCACATTTATTTTATGCTATTTATTTGCTGAAATCCATGCAAATCATGATGATTTCTTATAATTTATTAATAGTAAAGTGTAAGTAAAACATGTGGTTTGTATTTGACTGCATGCTAAGTGGCTTAAGTCATGTCTGACTCTATATAGACTGCAGCCTGCCAGGCTTCTCTGTCTATGGAATTCTCCAAGCAAGAATACTAGAGTGGATTGCTATGCCATCTTCCAGGGGATCCTCCTGATCCAGGGGTTCAAACCTGGTCTCTTCCATCTACCTACATTTTTAGGTTGGTTCTTCACCACTAGCATCACCTGGGAAACCCCCATATTTGACTATATATATATATATATATATAAAATTAGTTCCTTGTGATTTATTGTAACCTACCATCATTATGCATCTGTTTACAATTTGAAGAAAAGAATGAAAACTAAACCCATTTAGCACTATTTGTCCAAGTATTGCACCAGTAAGAAATATTTGAAAATATAAATAATTATATAAATTTGTTTCACTTTGCCTTATTAATTTAAAATATTTACATATCTCACCTTTTCCAGATTCTGTTTAGTCTAAAAGTCTGCCCTTAAAGTCCAACATCAGTTTTTGCTGTTGTTTTTTTTTTTTTTAATACTTCATACAAAGGGCAACTCTCAGAATAGGCAATACCTGGGTAGTACTCAGCATTGAATGTAAGCACTTCACAAACTAATGAAGTAATTGCTAATTTTTGAAAAGGAGTACGTCAAGGCTGTATATTGTCACCATGTTTATTTAACTTATATGCAGAGTACATCATGAGAAATGCTGGACTGGAAGAGACACAAGTTGGAATCAAGATTGCTGGGAGAAATATCAATAACCTCAGATATGCAGATGAAACCACCCTTATGGCAGAAAGTGAAGAGGAACTCAAAAGCCTCTTGATGAAAGTGAAAGTGGAGAGTGAAAAGGTTGGCTTAAAGCTCAACATTCAGAAAACGAAGATCATGGCATCTGGTCCCATCACTACATGGGAAATAGATGGAGAAACAGTGTCAGACTTTATTTTTCTGGGCTCCAAAATCACTGCAGATGGTGACTGCAGCCATGAAATTAAAAGACACTTACTCTTGGAAGGAAAGTTATGATCAACCTAGATAGCATATTCAAAAGCAGAGACATTACTTTGCCAACAAAGGTTTGTCTAGTCAAGGCAATGGTCTTTCCTGTGGTTATGTATGAATGTGAGAGCTGGACTGTGAAGAAGGCTGAGCACCGAAGAATTGGTGCTTTTGAACTGTGGTGTTGGAGAAGACTCTTGAGAGTCCCTTGGACTGCAAGGAGATCCAACCAGTCCATTCTGAAGGAGATCAGCCCTGGGATTTCTTTGGAAGGAATGATGCTAAAGCTGAAACTCCAGTATTTTGGCCACCTCATGCGAAGAGTTGACTCATTGGAGAAGACTCTGATGCTGGGAGGGATTGGGGGCAGGAGGAGAAGGGGACAACAGAGGATGAGATGGCTGGATGGCATCACTGACTCGATGGATGTGAGTCTGAGTGACCTCCGGGAGTTGGTGATGGACAGGGAGGCCTGGCGTACTGCAGTTCATGGGGTCACAAAGAGTCGGACACGACTGAGCAACTGATCTGATCTGATCTGATCACACTTCAAAGCTGCTATTTTAGAAATTTCTTAAAATACACATCAATGGATTATCTTTCATTGTTTGTTATTTATTATATATCTTCATCCCTGGAGGAGGAAATGTCAACCCACTCCAGTATTCTTGCCTGGAGAATCACATGGACAGAGGAGCTGGCTGTGTCGGCTGTAGTCCATGAGGCTGTAGTCCATGAGGTCTCAGAAAATCGGACACAACTGAAGTGTCTTAGATCATGTATGCATAGATCTTTATATTTAAAAATGTGAACTAATAATTAACTTTAACATTGTAATAGATCAAGAAGAGACTTAAACTGTAAGATTGCATCACAGATATTAAAAAAGTGACTTCTAATAAAATGCTATGTTCAATAACCATATTCAGAATAACTGAAGTTCCTGTCAAATGTAATGATTCCTTTTCAGATGCATTTGCTTAAAATATTCCAGACACTTCTTATGTAAAAGCCAATTTGACTTTGTATGTTCTTCAAACTCTGTTAGATTATGTTACAGGAAATGATCAAGTTGTTTGTATTTCCTATAACAAGTAATATTTAATCTTAAAATTTTGTGAATCTAAATTTAGATTCATAGAGTATATTGTTTATTATCAAAAAACTTGATCATTTACAGACTCTAATTGATGTTCTTGTGACAACTGAAAGTGCACAGCTATTATAATGTTTATTGCATTGCAACGTTTATCTAAAAACAGTTCTGAAATTATAAGATTCATGTCAGCATATATACTTATTGCTGAAAATGTTTAGCTGTGTGAGATCTTGGGCAAATAATAATAAACATTGATTCATTTCTTGTGTTTCTAAAATTTTCAGATATTTTAACTTTACAATCATAGTTGGATGCTTGCACTTAGAAAATGTCTATTTTTTTTTCAGGAAAGTAATCATTACATTATTAGATCTAAAGATCTAATTTATATAATTAGTTAATAAAAATAACCATGGACTTTAGCTTCCAATAGTATTTACAAAGAGTTCTACATTTTTCTTCTAAAAAGACTGTCAAATAAAAGACATGAAAAGTATATCTGAATGCATAACTAAAATTTCAGGGATATTAGACATATATCAAAGTGAGAAGGTGATGAATAATAATATGAAATCAGAGACTGACTCACCCAAAGATCAAAATCCAAGAAGAATAGAGATTTAGCTTTATTTCTCAAAGACAGAGAAAATATCAGCAAATCTGAGATAGCCACATAAGTTTGGGTAATTTGAGGAGGCTACATCATGAAAAAAAAGGAGTGGGTGTAAATTAATCAATAAAACAAACAGAAACACTCTACCTGTTTCTGTTTGAACACAGTTGAAATGTCCTGATAGTATTTCTTGTATTGATATCTAATCTTAGAATTTTTAACTATTCTTATTCTAATAAAAATCTTTGACTTCAGTTTATAAAAACTGGAGATCACAAAACTTTAATAAAGAGCTATCAAAACATACTCAGTAGAAAGGGTAAATACAAGGGTGTATATAGTCTAAAAGATATTTGTTGAGTTGGAGTGTCTCTCAAGCCATTGCCAGAAGGAAGACAAAAATATAAAGAGATTATTAATTTGAGAAATAGAGGTTAAGGAATATGGAAGCCAGAATAGAAGCATACTATATAGTTCTTCCAGAGAAGGCAATGGCACCCCACTCCAGTACTCTGCCTGGAAAATCCCACGGACAGAGGAGCCTGGTAGGCTACAGTCCATGGGGTCGCTAAGAGTCAGATATGACTGAGCGACTTCACTTTCTCTTTTCACTTTCATGCATTGGAGAAGGAAATGGCAACCCACTCCAGTGTTCTTGCCTGGAGAATCCCAGGGACAGGGAAGCCTGGTGGGCCTCCGTCTATGGGGTCACACAGAGTCAGACACGACTGAAGTGACTTAGCATAGAATAGCATAGCATATAGTTCTTTAGTAAGAAGGAAGCTTTCCAGAGTAAACCTTTGAAAGCATACTAAGAACTTTCAGAATTACTGACAAACTGAATTTACAAACACAGGAAGCACAACATATACCAGTAGACCAAATAACAAATCAATGTAAAATTGAAAAATTGAGACACAAAATAAGATGAGGAATATACATAATTTTTAAAGTAGTTAAAGAAAAAAAAATAAATAAGAATATGTGTGTATGTGTGTATTAGAAGTCAGAGAGAGAGGAAAGACATCTTCATCATGTTGATGGAAAATAACTCTCATTTAGTAAATGTGTAGCAAAAAAATATTCTAAAAATTAGAGCAAAATAGAGATAATTCCAGACAAAAAAAATGGCAACATAGTTTACTTTCAAATTAATCTTATTAAAGAACTTCCAAAATTATATTTTAAGAATAAAGGTTCCAGGAAAATTTTTGAAATAAAGGAAAAGATGAAAAATAATAATAAACATGTGAGCAAATATAAACAGGTAAACTTTTATAGAACAATACATTTATTCCTCAATTTTCAAACTAGAGCAAATATCAAATTGTATATGGAACAAAAGTATGTTAGAATGCATTGTATATTTTATAACAGTATACCTAGTTTGATGGGCATCCCAGGTGGCTCAGTGGTAAAGAATCTGCCTGCCAAGCAGAAGATGTAGGTTCAGTTCCTGCATAAGGAAGAATCCCTTAAGAAGGAAATAGCAGGCCAATCCAGCACTCTTGCCTGGGAATCCCATGGAGAGCAGACCATGGGGAGTTATAGTCCTTGGGATCACAAAAAGAGTTAGATATGATTTAGTGTCTAAACAATGATTTAATATTAAAAAATATTTTGTATTTGAGTATAACTGAGTACATCATGAGAAATGCTGGGCTGGAGGAAGCACAGGCTGGAATCAAGATTTCCGGGAGAAATATCAATAACCTCAAATATGCAGATGACACCACTCTTATGGCAGACAGTGAAGAAGAACTAAAGAGTCTCTTGTTGAAGATGAAAGAGGAGAGTCAAAAAGTTGGCTTAAAGCTGAACATTCACAAAACTAAGATCATGGCATCCAGGCCCATCACTTCATGGTAAATAGATGGGGAGACAGTGGAAACAGTGGCTGACTTTATTTTTCTGGGCTCCAAAATCACTGCAAATGGTGACTGCAGCCAGGAAATTAAAAGATGCTTACTCCTTGGAAGGAAAGTTATGATCAACCTAGACAGCATATTGAAAACCAGTGACATTACCTTGTCAACAAAGGTCTGGCTAGTCAAGGCTATGGTTTTTCCAGTGGCCATGTATTGATGTGAGAGTTGGACTGTGAAGAAGGCTGAGTGCTGAATAATTGATGGTTTTGAACTGTGGTGTTGGAGAAGACTCTTGAGAGTCCCTTGGACTGCAAGGAGATCCAACCAGTCCATCCTAAAGGAGATCAATCTTGAATATTCATTGGAAGGACAGATGCTGAAGCTGAAACTCCAATACTTTGGCCACCTGATGGGAAGAAATTGACTCATTGGAAAAGACTCTGATGCTGGGAATGATTGAGGGCAGAAGGAGAAGGGGACGACAGAGGGTGAGATGGTTGGATGGCATCACTGACTCAATGGACATTGGTTTGGGTAAACTCTGGGAGTTGGTGATGGAGAGGGAGGCCTGGCATGCTGTGGTTCATGGGGTTGCAAAGAGTTGGACACCACTGAGCGACTTAACTCAACTGATAACTGAATAATGATGTTGTGATAGTTTCAGGTGGACAGCAAAGGGGTTCAGCCATACCTAATTTTATATATTTTAATAGCCAAATGAACATTTTCAAGATAACAACTAAAATAACAGCACTAAAGAATTCCCAATCTGACAGAAAAGAAAAAAATGGAGTAAGATGCAAAAAGTATCATAAGGCAAATGAAAGAAATGATGATGAAGAGAAAGATGAAGAAAATAAGAAAGGAAAGAATGTAAAAATGGCAGAATAGTAAAATAATATATTCAAAGAAGGCCAGATCATAGAAAAAACTTAAAGCAAGCAACAAAAAATATTAAAGCAATAAAATAAATATAAATATATTAGAAATTATCACAAACATAAGTTGATAACATTCCCAGAATTTTTAAAAAACTGAGCTTGGATAAATATATATACACATATATTTAAGTTTATAGGAAAACTTCAAACAAGTTAGCACAATGTATTAATATTTTACAAAATATTTAAGCAAAAAAAGCCTATGTAGGTAGAACTTAGAACAAAATAGTTTTATACTCCAGAAATGAGAGAACTCAACAAGGGTAAAATTTCCGTACAAATTGCATGCCAGTGGGAGGAAAGGTGGCTGTTTGATGAATGCGCAAAGTACATTATCATTCATATAAAAATCAAGTCAGATTTCTGCTTTACAGCAAAGCAAAATTTATCAATAAAGTCTAAAGTTCATAGAAAAATCATTTATATTTTTATTTTTAACCTTTTATTTTATATTGATTATAGTTGATAAACAATATTGTGTTAATTTCAAGTGTACAGCAAAGCAGTTTAGCTAGACGTTCTTTTACAAATCCTTTTTCATTTAATTTGTTTCATAATATTGAGCAGAGTTCTCTATGCTATATAATAGATCCCCATTGGTTATTCAGTTTAAGTAGAGCAATGTGAACATCTCACTTCCAACCTTTTCAAATGATAAGTGTGATGGTTAGTTTTGTTTGTTGGCTTGGTTACACTATAACACCAAGGGATTTAACCAAACATGAATGTGAATGTTACTATTTTGAATGTATTTTGTAGATGTGAATAACATCTACAATCAGTTGACTTAGTTACAATAAAAATGCTCTGCATCCTGCTGGTTTTGTTTCTCTGAAGAACCCTGACTGGTGCAATGCTAAAGGATGACAATTGTATTATGTTCTTATAAAAATGTGTTTCATTTACAAAAATCAATAAATTGAAACTTACAAAAGACAAAACAGAAGATTTTTCTGATAATTAAAACTTTCCTGTATAATAAAATATACATAAAATTATTAAAAACAATTCTAAATGAAAATAATGACATCAAATTTAACCAATTAAATGTTTACTATCTAGATTACAAATGACAAATACAAAGCTGTAAAGAAAAAGAAAAGCAACTCAATAGGAAAAGTGGCAAAATGTATGAATCTGGAGTGATTTTGGAGCCCCCGAAATAGTTTGTCACTGTTTCTACTGTTTCTCCATCTATTTGCCATGAAGTGATCAGAACGTATGCCATGATCTTAGTTTTCTGAATGTTAAGTTTTAAGCCAACTTTTTCACTCTGCTCTGTCACTTGCATCAAGAGGCTCTTTAGTTCTTCTTTGCTTTCTGCCATAAGGGTGGTGTCATCTGTATATCTGAGGTTATTGATATTTCTCCCAGCAATCTTGATTTCAGCTTGTGCTTTTTTCAACCCAGTGTTTCTCAAGATGTACTCTGCATATAAGTTAAATAAGTATGGTGACACTATACAGCCTTGATGTACTCCTTTTCCTATTGGAACCAGTGTATTGTTCCATGTCCAGTTCTAGCTGTTGCTTCCTGACCTGCATATAGGTTTCTCAAGAGGCAGGTCAGGTGGTCTGGTATTCCCATCTCTTTCAGAATTTTCCATTTTTTATTGTGATCCACACAGTCAAAGGCTTTGGCATAGTCAATAAAGCAGAAACAGATGTTTTTCTGGAACTCTCTTGCTTTTTGATGATCCAGCGGATGTTGGCAATTTGATATCTGGCTCCTCTGGCCTTTCTAAAACCAGCTTAAACATCTGGAAGTTCACAGCTCATGCATTGCTGAAGCCTGGCTTGGAGAATTTTGAGAATTACTTTGCTAGTGTGTGAGATGAGTATAATTGTGTGGTAGTTTGAGCATTCTTTGGCATTGCCTTTCTTTGAGATTGGCATGAAAACTGACCTTTGCAGTCTTGTGGCCACTGCTGAGTTTTCCAAATTTGCTGGCAGATTGAGTGCAGAACTTTCACAGCATCATCTTTCAGGATTTGAAATAGCTCGACTGGAAGTCTGTCACCCCCACTAGCTTTGTTTGTATTGATGCTTCCTATGGCCCACTTGACATCACATTCCAGGGTATCTGTCTCTAGGTGTGTGATCACACTATTGTGATTATCTGGGTCATGAAGATCTTTTTATACCGTTTTTCTGTATATTCTTGCCTCCTCTTCTTAATATCTTCTGCTTCTGTTAGGTCCATACCATTTCTTTCCTTTATTGAGCCCGCCTTTGCATGAAATGTTCCCTTGGTATCTCTAATTTTCTTGAAGAGATCGCTAGTCTTTCCCATTCTGTTGTTTCCCTCTATTTTGTTGCAGTGGTCACTGAGGAAGGCTTTCTTATCTCTCCTTGTTATTGCAGATAAAATGATACTATGCAAAGAAACTCCTAAGATTCCATCACAAAACTATTAGAATTCATCAATGAATTTATAAAAGTTGATGGATACAAAAATCAATGTGCATAAATCTGTATTTCTATACACTAAGAAAAAAACACCAGAAATAAAAGTTAAAAAAAAAAATCCATTACCTTAGTCACATAAAATCAAAATAACTTGGAATACATCTAAACAAGGATATAAAAACCTGTAGTCAGAAAACTATGACATTGATGAAAGAAATTGAAGACTGTGTGTGCTCAGTTACTTGATCATGTCTGACTCTTTGTGACCCCATGGACTGTAGCCCACAAGGTTCCTCTCTCTGTGGGAAAATCCAAGGCAAGAATATTTGAGTGGGTAGCCATTTCTTTAGTCAGGGGATGTTCCTGACTAAACCCTCATCTCTTTCGTCTCCTGAATTGGCAAGCAGATTCATTACCACTGTGTCACCTGTGAAGCTCTACCTGAAATCATAAACCTTCTAGAAGAAAAGTATTCTTTGACAATTGACCTAACAGTAGTTTTCAGATATGTCTGCTTAGGTAAGGGAAACAAAATCAAAAATAGACAGGACTGCAACTAACTTAAAAGCTTTATCACAGTGAAGGAAACTATCAACAAAGTGAAAAGGCCACCTACTGATTGGGAGAATATTCCTGTTAAGTTTGTATATATGAAATCTTGCCATTTACAACCGTATAGATAGATGCTAACAAGATATTACTCTAAGTGAAATTAATCAGAAAGAGAAATATAAATATATGATTTCAATTATAATGGAATCTAAATAACACAATTCACAAACAAAACAGAAGAGACTCATAGATCCAAAGAATGAATCAGAGAGGAAATGGATTGAAGAATAAGTGAAATAAGTGAAGAAGAGTAGAATTACAAAGTTCCAGTTGCAAAATAAATGAGCGATGGGGATGAAAAGCACAGCATATGGAATACAGTCAATTATGTTGTAATAGCTTGGTATGGTGACAGTAACTAGAACTACCTTGGTGATCATTTTGCAATGTATAGAATAGTAAATCATTATGCTGTACACACAGCTCATGTACACATTGAGCTAACACAGTGATATAGGTCAACGATATTTCAATTAAAAATTTATGTAGACACTGGGAAGAAATGCAACAAAATGCTAACAATGATTACTTCCAAGGTTGAGGATAATGAGTAATTGTTCATTTTTAGTTTATTTTTTTTTAATGTATTTCTAGTTGCAATGTATGTACATTGTTTGTAAAATTAGAAAAAACAAACACTTAAAAATGAATAAGTTTGGTTATCAGAATTTGAAATAAGCTTGTATTGCATATTTTATGAGACTAATATGAATGTTTCTATTTTAGTGTATATGATATATCCAAATTAAAGTTTAAACTTGAACATGTGTCTTTGTATTAGTCTATAATTTTCTAAGGAAAATCCAAGATTGAAAGAGAAGTAAACTGTATACTTGGTTCCAACCTCATATCTTAATAATGGAAAGTTATTCATTTTTAAATGTTCAAATCCCAGAAGTTCTTTTCATTTTTTTTTTCTAAAAGTGGCTTTATGTCTCTTTACTGTTAATTGGAGAACATATTCATTTTTTTTAACTTTTTCATGCAATAAGCACATATGAGAATCCCCTAATTCACAAAAGGTTGTATTTCAAAAGCTTGTTATAAATAAGTTGAAATGTTTGAAGCTTGTAACCATTTCCCATAGGGACACATTTTAAACTAAAACTAGATTCCTAACCAAACATTAAAAAATGCATTTCATCTCTGGTGTGACAGAATCATTATAAAAAACAGAATATGAAAGTGTATTTAAGACAAATTTTGTTACAACACAAGCAATTCAGTTACTTCATTTTATTCCATTATTTTTTATCATTATTATTATTAAGTAACTTTATGTACACACATACTGTTACCAAACCAGGTCTGACTCCTCACCAAGCAAAAATCAATATTCAAGAAAGATAAATGTTAGCAGAAAGGAAAGTTGTTTTTAATCAGAATGACAGAAATTCTGGGGAGATGATGGACTTAGTGTGCCCTGAAACCATCTCTGAAGATTCTGTTCAGCCATGAGAGTTTTTAAAGGGGAAAAGGGAAGTAATTAGCTAATCATTGAGCTGAGGGATCATCGTCACCCCTCACTGTGTGCAGCCTTGTCAATTTATGACTTTTCTTTAGATGCTGTCTTGTTCATGCAATTTATTAGTGAGATTACTGAAGGGGAAGCTGGGGAAGAAATCTGGTCCTTTAATCACTTATTCTTCATTTCTACTTTTTCTTCAGAAAAAAACAAGTTAGGCAAGGCATTGTGTGATCAAAAGATTTGAAACATGTGTTCAGGAGTGGGGTGCCTGGTTTAAGGTTAGTGACAAGACAAAGGGGCCTCCTGCAGAGAGCTCTTTCCTACCAAAAGCTGCATACAATATTAAACTGAAAATGTAAGGATAAAGGGGCACACACAGTGCCTTGAGGAGTTTACATTCTGACTGACTTGTTACTGTCACTGAGGACTTCAGGGTGTGTTTGTAGATGATTTTCCCAGACCCACCCACTTAGGTCTGGGTTAGGTCTGGGTGTTTAGTCACACTAGGTCTGACAATGTTAAGAATAAGTGATGCCATCAATCTTATCAATAGCACCATGTCACTCCAGAGTGTCTTAGCTCACATTTTTTCTGGCTCAATTCCCTCTACCTGATGATCACATTGATTAAAATTCTTCTATATTAATTATTTGCTTGCAGGAAACCCTAACAATCTGTGATGACTGAGAGGCAATGAGTCTAGATTGCAAGTGTTCAATCACACACAGCTCTGACCTTTGCCCCTAATCTCTGTCAGAGAGAAGAAAGGGCTGGCTGCCTACCAGAGATTAGAATCAGCAACTCACAGAAGGGAGGATTGGAGCCTTGACCTGCAGAAACAGAAGCAATAGACCACTGCTGGATTCCAAGGCTGAAATAAGCCTGGGGCTGAAAGCTGGGGAGGGAACCAGTGATGAAGACAAGCTTTACATGGAAGAGTATGGAGCTGTATATCTGTTAAAGTGGACTTTGCTGGTCTTTATCTGATAGTAACCAGAAAATATTTACTGCCTGAGTATATATGTGAAAGACTGAAGGCAGAAGCAGAAGAGGGCAACAGAGGATGAGATGGTTGGATGGCATGAGCGATGCAATGGACATAACTTGGGCAAACTTCAGAGGATGGTAGGGCACATGGAGGCCTACAGAAACCGCAAAAACTGCAGAAACTGCTGCAGTTTTGGGGGTCATGAAGAATCAGACATGACTTGGCGACTGAACGACAACATGCCTGGAAAGTTCAGGGACCTAACAGAAAATGCAATCAGAGGCCAAGAGAAAACTATCCACAGAGGAAGTTTACAGAGAGCTAGTGTAAGGAGGATGAACTCATTCTCTACAGTCAGTGTGTCCCAGCTCTCTTGATCAATGCAGATTTACTTAGAATTCTTACCTCTGAAGTTTTAGGAGAGGAAAACCAAAGACCCTCTGGTGCTTTTCCCATTTCATCTTCTTCCTCACCCCTCAGATTCAGTGGAGCAGTCTGTCTATTGAGTTTCTGAAAGGTGCTGGTCTTGCATTGCTTCTTTTGCTGGCATCGCTGTCTTAGCTTCAGAGAAGGCAATGGCACCCCACTCCAGTACTCTTGCCTGGAAAATCCCATGGACGGAGGAGCCTGGTAGGCTGCAGTCCATGGGGTCGCTGGGAGTCGGACACGACTGAGGGACTTGACTTTGACTTTTCACTTTCATGCATTGGGGAAGGAAATGGCAACCCACTCCAGTGTTCTTGCCTGGAGAATCCCAGGGATGTGGGAGCCTGGTGGGCTGCGGTCTCTGGGGTTGCACAGAGTCGGACAGGACTGAAGCGACTTAGCACCAGCATCTGTCTTGCTGCTGCTGCTGCTAAGTCGCTTCAGTCATGTCCGATTCTGTGCGACCCCATAGACGGCAGCCCAGCAGGCCCCGCCGTCCCTGGGATTCTCCAGGCAAGAACACTGGAGTGGGTTGCCATTTCCTTCTCCAGTGCATGAAAGTGAAAAGTGAAAGTGAAGTCGCTCAGTCACGTCCGACTCCCAGCGACCCCATGGACCGCAGCCTACCAGGCTCCTCCATCCATGGGATTTTCCAGGCAAAAGTACTGGGGTGGGGTGCCATTGCCATCTCCTGCTTAAGCCACTGTAAAAGGCATTCACACCCAGAGTCTGACTTTTCTATACAATGTACCTATTCCCCTATTAAGATCAAAATTCTCTTCAGGAGAGTTAGCATAATAAAACAATCTCCAGAAAAACAATTATGCCCAATAAAAAATAAGTATAAACTTAATTAAAATGATATCCTACGAATTATTTTCTCACTCATAATTGTACCTTATTATTTGGGAACTTAAGGCCCATTTTTGAGCTGCCCCTTATTCGTCATGCTTTGGTATTTATACGGACAATTCCCTTTATGTTCTAGATGTCTAATCATTTTATTTCTATTGTTGAAAAATTCAAGGAATCCAAAAAGTGTAGACTCTTCATTACTTAGACATTTATAGCTCAGTCACTTTCCAGCTGAGTTACTCTTGTAAGTGTTAGTCAATCAGCTGTGTTTAACTCTTTGTAGCCCCATGGACTATAGCTTGCCAGGCTCCTCTGTCCATGGAATTCTCCAGTCAAAAATACTGGAGTAAGTAGCTATTCTCTTCTCCAGGGGATCTTGTCAACCCAGGGATTAAACCTGGGTTGCGATGCAGGGGAATTCTTTACTGTCTGAGCCCCCAGGGAAGCTACACTTGGCATCTACATAATAATTTCTTCACTCTTTAAGACAGATGACAGCATCAAATTCCAAGTTCTAGTGTATGGATTAAATCAGATAATATAATTAGAAGTTTAAACACAATGTGTGTTCAATGAAAAACAGCTGCAGTAATTCACTTAGGATACTTCTAATTCTTTTTTTCTGGAATACTGGGTAAACCTTCTTTGTAACTTCTAGAGCTCCAGCTCCAATATCATCCCCTCTTTAAAATTCTTTCATTTTTGTATTTCCACTAGAATTTTATCTCATACCCTTATTATATTTTGCAACAATAGAAAAGATATTTTTTAATTTCCTCTTTGCAGATGAATTATTCAAAGGCAGGACTAATTTATTCAAATTTCTATTTTTACAATCCCTGTCACAATAGAGGCTTAACAGATTGAATTATCAGGGACAGATATTAATTTGTTCTACTCTACTGTAAAATTCTATGAAGTCCACAACACCCGGCTTAGTGTAACTTCAGATATTCCTATTGTTTTTGAACCACAACTTGCTTTGCTGGCATCTCTTTCAGACTGCCCAGTGCAAAGACTTTGTTTTGACCACTCGTTTATCTCCAATAACATTTCCAACCTCAGCCTCCCAGCACCTGCTTACCCCGGTGAGTGATAGTCTGATGTGAAATAGCATAACGGACAGTTGATCTGTCCTATATAGGTTTTATATAGGTTCAGCTGAAGAGAAATACCAAAGAAAAAGTGATCCATTGCTTCTTTTGTTCACTCTCTTTTTGCCCGGTCCTTTCTTTTTTCTTCCCTGCTCCCTTTTTGAATCCCTTCCTTCTTTCTCTTCCTTTTTTATACATTTCCTTTGAGTCTCTCAGGCAGCTCTGAGACACACTGGCATTTTCTTCACCATGAACATAAATTTCTGTGTCATTCTGGTAATGTTCAGTTATTGTTTCTATTGTCAAATTGTTAAACCACCCTGTGCTGTGAACTTGCTTCAGTCTTTCAGAGGGACAGTGAGGTCCTCCAAGTAGATTTCAAAGGAGATTTCCATCTATTTTGTCTCATGTCTGCATCCCAAGTGCAGAGGTTTGAGTTAGTCTTATTCCTTAATTTATGTCACAATTTAAGGATGTACCAGTCTACACTTTAAGTAATGGGAGAGTTCTAGTATGCCAACATCTCTACCAGTATTTTGGTAATGTTCAGCTATTTTTATCAGTGTAGAAAATACATATGTTATATTTATATATATGTATATATATATATATATGCAGTCTCTTTAGTTTGTAGGTGCAATTTTTCCTTTTTACTTACAGGTTTGAGCATCTTTTTCACTAGTTAGAGCACTGGAATTTCTGCTATTAAATTCCTAATTAATTTCTTCTCAGTTTTAGACATTGCAGATTACTTTCCCAATTTGCCGTCTGCCTATTAACTTTGAAAATGATGGTTTTTTCTGAAGAGAAATAATTCATTTTATATAATCATGTTAACAAAATTTTTTTCTTAGATTGTGTGTCTTAGATGTTTTCTTTAAAACTTCTCTATTCACACTCAAAAAAGATTAGACATTTTATATAAATTATACAGTTCCACGTATCACATGTTATTTTAATCTACCTAGATTTCACTACTTACATTTGTATTCACATAACTCAAGTGGTTCCTACAGTGCCATGTAAAACAGCTAAATAGTTTTGTGTTACTAATTTTATTGTATGCTTAGTTCCCATACATACATTGGTCTTTTCCTAAGTTCTCTAGCATCCTCCATTAGTCTATATATTTATTTACTGTTGCTACAATAATGTATCAATCTAATCCATGAAGGAAACAGTGTAGAGAATGCATAAGGATCAGAACATTTTTTGACTTTCAGAGTAATATAAGAATACCTAGAAGCTGAACAATATGCCAGATTTTTATTCCATAAAGGGCAAGAATCTCAAGAATTCAAGATCAGTAAGAATTGAACATTTTCCTAATTGTATTAAAGCCCATATACAATGATTTGAGGCTTAAGATGACAGATAAAAAGAAGAGAAATGAAATTATTGGAATATGTTCAGGAGGCATATGCATATTTTTAACTAAGTTGCTCTGAGGGAAACATGTAGCTGTGGGGTCCAATGCTGTGCTGTGCTAAGTCACTCCATTATATCCAACTCTGTGACCCCATGGACTGTAGCCCACCAATACTTATACATCAAAAGAATTCATCAAAAGAATATCCAGTTAATCGATAGATAAATATGCTATTTGAAGTACTTAATCATGTAGTGAAAAAACAGAAACCTGAAATATTATAATATTATCTCTGAATAGTGATAATACTTTTATTGTTATTTTCATAATACTTCTTTTTATATAACTTCTAATTCTTCAATAAAGAATGAAGCAGAAGTAGATGTTAAGATTTTTTCCTGGTAGCTGGATTCAGGTTTTTCCGTTAAATGCAAATCCCTATTATGTCAGAGGCAACCATGCTGGGCTCTTGTATGTGTGACCTTCACAGGTTCCAGGGCGTCTTCAAAAGGTCAGCAAAAAACCACAATTGCTGTGAATTGCTTTGACCTTTGGGAGCAAGTTTGCAAATAGAAATATGTCTAACTTTGTATTCTTTCAATGAACACTTTTTCTTTTCCACTTTTCCTAATATATTTTCTGCTGCTCTCTTTTGTCACTTATATGTCTCTCTTAGTTCTGTTCTACGTTTGGGATTTATATCAGTAGAGTTCTCTTTGTTCCTTTCATTGTTCTCTCTGGGTCTCCTCTTCATCACTTCTTTGGTTAGCTTGTAAGACTCAAGAAAGGAAAGAGAGGCAAGATTCTATTCATGGAAGCAATAGAAATACTACTGCAACTCAGCAGAAAGGGAAGTAAGAGAGGGTACAACTTATGAAACCACTATTGGTGGTTTTTGACTGAAAAAGTAACTACAATGAGCTAAAAAGAAGAGTTCAATATTATAGACTTGCCTGAGTGTATATGTGTTTGTGTGTGTATGTAAGAGAGAGAGAGAGACAAAGATTGAGAGAGGGGGATATTTTTTGCAGGAATAAATCTCATTCCTTAGAACGGGCTCTTGAGTATAGCCTTCTCTGAGTTCTTTCATCAGTCTCCAAATTTAAATGGTGTATTGACTAAAAAAGATTGTTTGATTTGGATGTCTTTTCCCAGAGTTCTCTCAAAAATGTTACTATAATCATGTTTTCCTGTGGAAAAACATGTTATATGATCTTGATTTTATTCTAAGTAGAAGCTTTGCTTAGAGGACCAGCTTCAACCAGATGTACATGAAGATTTTCTAGTTTTTTCATTTTTAAGTGTCTGATTTAAGTAGTTTTTCTCACATTTGAAAGTGTTTATTTATCAATATTTAGTTTTTGTTAAAGTGTTTTATGAACATTTTCCTCTACTTCATGGTTGGTATTTTAGGAAGTTTGTTAATCAGCTGATAAATTTGGTTTTAAGTTTTCACTTCTTTCTGTGGCAGCTTACATGAATATCTGTCATTTTTAAGATGTCTTAAAACATATTACTTTTTACTTGACCAGTGGCAGTGGTAACATGTGTGGGTGAGTTATTGGATTTTATATTGCAAGATGTCTATTCTTTTGGTTCAGTGAGAGAGAAAGGAGGATTTAGTGTTTCCACTGATGACCCAATACTTCTGTTTCTATGTATTTCTTAAGCTCTATCACGTTTTTTTTTTTTTTTTTTTTTTTCTCCTCTTAATCCCAAGTCCACAAGGAACATCATCCCATTCAAGCCACTGTAAATTCCCAGCCTAGAGGTCACGCATACTCAAAGCTCTTCATTTTAGCTTATCAATGGTGAGACCTTCCATGCCTCAGATTTTTTCTCAATATATTTCCATTGAGGTAGGGCCTGGTACTTTCCATGCAATTTACCTATTCCATCACTGCTAAAAAACAGCTACACTTTCCTACTTCTGTATATTCTCTGCCTATTCCTCTCTGCAATATGAATAGCCCTACTTGTTTACCTCTTTCCATACTCAAGCATAATTGAAGTGGAATATTATTTGTAATCGGCTTTGAATGGATTTATGTGTTCTAATTTTAGAGGTATATAATTATAAGGAGATATAAATTTGATCAACCCTAATTGCACTGTGAGAATCTCAGTTTCTTCCAAAGTTTTCCTATTTTGAATGCTAAAGAATAAAATCATATTCCTGTCAAATGAGCATTTTATAGTATAAGTGATATCTATAGTGTCCTAATAGTTTTCCTATTACATACACATTTAACAAGGATTCTTAAAACACTTTCACTTGTTTTATTTCAGTGTTTCCATAGTAAAATTCTGTGGGGCTTGATTCCCAAGTGCAATGTCATATATTTTACTATTACATTCCTGTCAATTGTAAGAAAATTAATAAAAATCTTCCTTTGAAAGTTTGCAACTTAAACTAGCAATCAGTTGCTTCTACTTACTAGTAACTATGTTATTTACACTAGTCCTGGAACTTTGTCATAAATAGGAAGTAAAACAATTGAAGAAGATATGAAAATTTTATGTTTATCTGCCAGACTTGCAGGAATTCTGATAAGGCAGATCTCTGAATCAAACCCAGAAGATCTTAATTTCTTACAAGCAACACAGATGATAATAGTTGAGAAACATCAACCTATGTCTTTTGTATTATTTTGCTTCTCACATCCTTGTAGTTTTTATTCATTGACCTAGTCACAGTTCAAAATTACAGAATATATTAATATCATATATAATTAGTCACTACCCATTCCCTTAGAATGTAAATCCATAAGAGGCCCATCTGCTCCTTATTATATACCCAGTACACAGCACAATGGTATGTGTATTTGTGGCAGCCAATAAATATTTACTATATAGATTCATCTAGTCAAGGCTATGGTCTTTCCTGTGGTCATGTATGGATGTGAGAGCTGGACTGTGAAGAAGGCTGAGCGCCGAAGAATTGATGCTTTTGAACTGTGGTGTTGGAGAAGACTCTTGAGAGTCCCCTGGACTGTAAGGAGATCCAACCAGTCCATTCTGAAGGAGATCAGCCCTGGGATTTCTTTGGAAGGAATGATGCTAAAGCTGAAACTCCAGTACTTTGGCCACCTCATGCGAAGAGTTGACACATTGGAGAAGACTCTGATGCTGGGAGGGATTGGGGGCAGGAGGAGAAGGGGACAAGAGAGGATGAGATGGCTGGATGGCATCACTGACTCGATGGATGTGAGTCTGAGTGACCTCCGGGAGTTGGTGATGGACAGGGAGGCCTGATGTGCTGCAGTTCATGGGGTAGCAGAGTCAGACACGACTGAGTGACTGATCTGATCTGATCTGATATACATGACTGATTGATAATGACAAGTGCAACAAAAGTCAAGCTCTAGATAATCATTTTTCAGGTTATTAAAATAAGATTGATTGTTTGAAAGTTTTAATGTACTATATAGAGCTCCTTAATCTACCTTAATGTATACTGCTTATGTTATGAATCCCAGGGAATAAAATTATCAAACTGCCTGTAACTAGTACAGAAAAAAAAAAAAAAAGAATGTAGAGGCAACTATTTTAAGTATTCTTCAGAAGTCGTCTAAACTTCTTCAGTTTAACTGTAGGGAAACAGATGGCTAGAAACTCTTACAACTGGCCCATTTTTAAGATCAGCGAGAACAAGGTCCAGATCTTTCCCTTGATAACTTGATGCTACTCTGTAGTAGCATCTGTTTGAATAAATTGAATTTAAATTAGACATGTATAATTTTTCCCTAGTTTAATGTATATTATTATTGACATCGAAATTCACAACCCTAGGCTTCTTCCATGGTTCTTCTTATTTTTCCCTTTCCTATTCTAGGTGATCTTATTCTTGTCCTATATTCAGTAAATCAAATTTTATTTTCCACATAATTCATCAGCCATAATTTTTTGCACAAAATAAAAGAATATGGATTAAATCTCATGCTCACTATTCACAAGAAGATATCAGTGGTTTCATCCATTGTGGATTGATCTAATATAATTTTTAGAAATCCTTACATTTACCACATCTCTTTCTGGTCATTTACCATGTTTAGGGACTTTGCAAGCATCACTCCTTTTATTTCTCAACATGACTCTTCAGTGAATATGTTGCTGTATATAGCACAGAGATGAAATCATTGTAATTCAGACAGCACTAACTTGCAGTAGGATTCTGCAAACTGGCATTTGTA